>CM022947.1:42383900-42859217 GCA_012931725.1 Litsea cubeba | reverse complement strand
GCACAAACAATGCAGCTGAATATCAAGCTCTGATCTTAGGATTAGAACTCGCCATTGAATCCGGTATCACCATGCTGGAAGTCTTTGGAGACTCTCAACTGATCGTCAACCAGATGAATCAGAATTTGAAGTCAGGAAGCCAGATTTGTTGCCCTACTACAACAAGGCACAATCACTTCTGCAAAAGTTTGACATCTGTCACATCACCCCCATTCGTAGAGGTGAAAACATACGTGCAGATGCCTAGCCGGAACTGCCGCATCCATGGCAATCCAGGAAGGGGAAAACATGCAAGTCACAGTGTGCGAAAGAGAATCCTTCCTCCTCTTAACACACACCAAGCAGTTGCTGAATGCCACCAAGTGTTCGGAAGTCGGATTTCAATCCTTCAAACTTCAATGGGCGACTGGAGGGATCCGTTCATTGATTACATATGTTCGGAATCCTACCTGAAGATCCAAAAGAACGGGGTAAGCTCCAAAGGCGAACCCCAAGCTTCCATTTGGATATTCCTTCAAAAATCCTTTACAGGAAATCCTTCAACGGAGTACTTCTACGCTGCTTGTCACAACAAGAGGCTGAAAGAAACATCTTCAAAGAAGTTCATGCTGGTCTTTGCGGAGCTCATCAGGCTGGACCTAAGCTCTATGATCAGATAAAAAGGTTAGGATATTACTGGCCTACCATGGTAGCTGATGCAATGCAATTTGCTAAGCGCTGCCAACAATGCCAAGTTCATGGAGATTACATTCACATGCCTCCAGAATGGCTGCATCCTACAGCGATTTCATGGCCTTTCGAAGCATGGGGTATGGACATCATAGGTCCTATTTCTCCCCCCTTCAAGCAAAGGTCATCGCTTCATCTTCGCCGCTACGGATTATTTCTCTCCAAGTGGTCAGAAGCATTTGCGTTTAACGAAATGAAGACCTCATCAGTCCTTCAGTTCCTACGCACCAACATCATTTGTCGTTTTCGGTATACCCAAAAGATTCGTCCATGATAACGGGCCACAGTTCCGGGATCATCGATTCTACAGGTTCTGCGACAAATACAAAATCCAAAGCTGTCCTTCGACTCCATACAATCCGGCAGCAAAACGGGTTAGCAGAAGCTTTCAACAAGACACTCTGCAAAATCCTCAAAAAAATGGTCTCTAGTCACAAAAGAGACTGGAGCGACAAAATGTCTGAAGCTTTGTGGGCCTATCGAACCACCGTTCGAGGACCAACCCATAGCACACCATTCTCCTTGGTCTATGGATGCGAAGCTTGTCGTGCCCTTGGAAGTACAAATTCCTTCCTTGAGGGTATCCTTGCAAAATGACATGACTCAAGAAAGCAATGTCAAATTGCGACTCCATGAGCTGGACAATCTCGATGAGAGACGGCTCGAAGCTCAACAAAGCATTGACTTTACCAAGCACGTATGGCAGGATCTTTCGATAAAAAGGTCAGCAACGCGCCTACAAAAAGAATGACTTGGTTCTTGCGGTAAAAAGACCAATGGTCTTCGCTCACAAGTCCAAAGGCAAATTCGAGCCAAAATGGGAGGGACCCTACGTCATCGACAAAGTTTTCTCCAATGGCGCATACGCACTCCTAAACATGGAAGGTGACAGATGTATGCTGCCCATCAATGGCAAGTTCTTAAAGCGGTACTACCCCTTGAAGACTTACCCACTGGGTAAGAGCAATGCCTGTACAGCCAAAACCGGTTTCCAGGTACACCGCTCGCCTAAACCCCACCCTTTTTTAGAATTTCATATCAAATGTTGAAATTTCTAGAAATCTAAAACAATGCTTACTTTCATCGTTTCATTGTTCAACAAAAATCCAAGTTTAGGAAACCCTTGAACCCAAAATTCATAGTTTGAAATAAAATCCGGATTCAGGGATTTCCACCCTAGTCCACCCTGCCTTTTACCGCCAAAATGGTTTTAGGTCAAAACTTATGACCCTCGTGTCTTTAAACAAAAAAATATATATATATGGTTTTTTCAAAAAAACCGCGAGGAAGCGACACTTAGTCGATACTCGCACAAATCGGAAGCAGCGAACCACGTTCGACACTTCCAAAATCGCAGGGAAGCGACATTTCGTCGATACTTGCAAATCCAAAACTGTGGAGACCAACATTTCAGTTGATATCCACAACCCAAATTTCAAAGGTTCGAAAAAACCTAAAAACTGTGGAGACGCAACATTTCAGTTGATATCCATGACCCAAAGTTCGAGAAAACCACAAATTTCAAAAATCGTGGGGAAACGACATCAAGTCAGTACACCGCAAAACCAAAATTTTTGAAAAGCAAGGATGCGACATTCCATCGATAACTTGCACCCAAATCCGCGAGGATGCGACATTCCATCGATACTCGCAACCGAATGAGCAAGGATGCGACATTCCACTCGATACTTGCAAGAACATTCAGCAGGGAGGCGACTTTAGTCGATACTTGCATTTTTTAAAACCAAACCGGCTATAAATGCCAGCAAAACAGGCTATAAATGCACAAACCGGCTATCATGCCACCAAAAACAAAACCGGCTATCAATGCACACAAAAAAAAAAAAAACTTGGATTTCAAAAACGGCTATCCAATGCCACCAAAACAAACCGCTATCAATGCCACCAAAACAAACCGGCTATCAATGCCACCAAAAACCGGCTATAGATGCCACAAAACAAATTCGACTATCAATGCCACCAAAATTGGCTTCATGCCACAAACAAAAACCTGGCTTCATGCCAAAACAATCATTTGACAAAAGATTTTCACAAAATGACAACCGTTTGATCAAATCCCATTTAGCAATTACTTTTATCACAAAAAGATTCAAGGGAGCGTAGGGATAACAAAAAAATAAATCAATCCCATTTAGCAATTAACTTTTATTACAAAAAGATTAAAGTGAGCGTAGGGATAACAAAAAAAGAAAGTGTTCACAAGCACTACAAAAAAAAAAGAGTACCAAAAAAATACATGTGGTAACAAAAAAAAAAAAGAAAGTGTTCACAAGCACTATAAAAAATAAGCACTGCAAAAAAAAAAAACAAAAAAAAAAAGAGAAGGATTGTTTCTGTATACAAGGAGCTCAATCAAAGATGGTCTCCAGCCAGAGTTCAACTCCCCAAGCAAACTCTTAGCCTCAGCTGTCAAGGATTCCAAGGCACGCTTCTTCAGGACTTGCCATGAGATGCTGGAGTGGGCTGTACCCCTTCTCTCACACCAGGAAGCTTACCTCGAGCAGCTTGCCATTGTTTATCCTCATCAAACTTCCTTTTGAGAACCCGTTCGGCATCTGCAACCTGGTGAATCAAGACACTCTCCCTGTCGCGAGCTTCTATTATGGCAGTCCACTTGGCAGCGACTTGTGCCTGCAGAAGCTCAAGACGTTTCCTGGCCTCATCGACCTCCCTATCAAGGATGTTAAGGTCATGTGTCAGCTCGATGATGGTTACCTCTTCTCTATTCCTCTTTCGGACTGCCACCTTCCTGCTTTCTGTAGCCTCATCTAGGTCAGACTTAGCCTTATCAGCAGGGTCCAGGAACATCTCCTTGAAGAAACTGGTCATCACCAAACTCACGGTCTCAAACCACTTGTCACCCAGTGCAATGATCCTATCAACGATCGCCCTGGCACCTGTGACATCCAGACCAGCCTCTTCAGCATCACTGAGAATCTCCTGCACATGCTGGATCATGCCAAATCCGACTTCCAAGTGCCCAGAAAGGAGAGTCTCAATCCAAGAGCGCACAACTCGCACCACCACCTTCTTCGCAAAAAGAAGAGATGGCCCAGCTGAGGATTCGCCCAACTCCGTTGTCGGCTACTCATGTAATCATCTGTTGAAAGAGTAACAAAAGAACTCTTTCCAGCTGAAGCTGCTCCTGCTCGGGAAGGAATCTCAGCGCTGAGGAATCTCCTCAATATTGTCAGAGCTGGTCCCAGGAATCTCTACCTCTGGATCAACCTCTGGCATCTCTTGCTCTGGAAGCGACGGATCCTCCTCTGCCACTTCAAAACCTGCAAAAGGAACACAAAAAGGTATGAATATGACCCTGTTTGAAAATCATTATCAGAGTTATAACTACAAAATACCTTCTTTCTACGACTGGCGGAACACTCTCTTCCTCCATGAACTCATCGGAAGCATCATCAACATCTGCGTCCATCGATGGTTCAAAGTCATCAGAACCCTGTGGCAAGTCAGCTGACAAAAAAAAAATGTGTTAGCAAGCCAAGTCAAAAAAAAAAAAGAAGAGCAAAAGAAGTCGTACCAATTGGAGATTCTGGATCTACTCCAGAGTCCCTCGGTTCTTCTTCAGGTGCCTCAACAGGATCCATCACCACCTCATCGGTTGGAACCTCAGGCATCACCAAGTCTTCCTCTGCTAAAAAAAAAGAAGAAGAAAAGCAGAAACAAGAAGCAAATCATAACATGGAAAAATCCCATGAAAAGAAATGGAAAGAGAAAAAGGAAGAATCATACCTTCACCGACGGTCTCTTCTTCTCGACTTCTTTTCTCTGGAGGCTCGTCAGCATCCACTGGCACATCCTCATTGATAGTAAGAGGAACTTCCAAGTTAGGAGGGTCCTCATGTTGCCCCTTGCTACTATGATGACTCCTCCTCCTCTTACTTCTGCGGGCTCGCTTCTTAGAGGAACCTGCCCCGCCGTCAGAGTCAGGTTTCCCACTTGACTCATCACTGGATGGTCTGCTCTTGCCAGTAGACTCCACGGAAGCTTGCCTCTGTGCCGCCTGCATCCAAGCGCCAAGTTCAGCTTCCTCCTGTTCTAGCTGCTCCAAAGCCTCGTCAGGTATTTCTCGAACAGCTTCAGAACCGATGACGCCCTGGTCACCGAGAAAGCCTATCTTGTGCTTCTCTCCAGAAAGGAAGGCCCAAACTTCCTCTCGCCGGATGCCATCCGACTTTCCAAGGCCCTTTCCAGATACCAGCTTCACATCAAGCTCCTTCCTGGAAAGTCCCCGATATGCCGAGAAGCTCTCCGCGAACCACTTCGCAAAGCCGGCAGTCCGGGAAGTCAGCAACACAGGATAAGAAATCATGGCTGTAGTGTCTTCAGCACTATAGAAAGCCCATGCATTTCTCCCGTCCTGTAAACCTCCAAAGCGCTTCACCATGCTTGAAGGCGCTCCAACAACGCCTTGAGAAAAGCCAAGCTGCAAAGCAAAGCGAGAAGGGTACATACGGCTGGATGTCGACGAAAAGATGTCTGCGGTACACCATCGTGCCGACACGTATGCTGAAAAGCCACTCTCTCTCTGCATTTGTCAAGGAATAATGCCTTCCCGACCCTGCCCTGGTAGAGTCTCGGGAGGCACCAAAATCAAAGCCTTCTTCCGCAACTCCGGAGAAAGCTTTATTGAAGATTGCCCCATCTCGACGTCCCTGAACCGTCGGATCCTCATGCGGGCAAACAAAAGTGATTCGGACACGGCTTTGCCCTTAGCCAGTTCGAATCATCAGAGGATCATCATCCTGTGCAGCACCCAGCCGATGGAAGCCAGGACAGTGGTATACATACCATGAATAAAAGATATGGGCTGAAAATACCCTATTCATGGGAAGCCCAAGCCGAACCAGAAAAGCAGCAGCCTGCAGTTCGGTACACAGGTAGGAGTAAAGAGCAGGCACCAAAGCAAGCTGCTCTCCAAACGCCATCTGACAAGCCGGGAAAAATACAATGCGGCCTGATGTGCGTTCCATCTCCTCCAGCAAATACAGCCTCACCAAGCCAATAAGTGAGGTAAACAGCGAGATCTCTCCGCAGTGCAATGTCAGGACATATGGCGTTTGTGCTTGCACAGAAACCTCTCAACTCTTCTTGCATGGCCAAGATCTTCTTTGAACTTGGATCCTGAGCTCCAGCTTCCTGGGTCATGCTATCAGAAGGCTCCCTACTATCAAAGAAGTTGGGGAATGAAGAGCAAAAACTCTTCCAACTGCTGGATCTAACTTTCGAACCCCCCTTCTCCTTCAAAAAATCATAGAAGGCGACGAGCTGAAAGTATAGAAGCCTGAACTCCTTCAGACTGCCCCTCGAGGACGCTGTCAATCGGCATAAACTCCTCATAGAGCTTGCCGAGGATGGGCAATCCGTAATAGCGCTCAGCTCCTTCAAGGAAAAACCAATCTCACCATTCGTCACAACGAAGGGATTGGTTTGAGGGAGGAACGACTCCAGCATAGCCATGAAGGCCTCGTCGGAAAAGATCACGGTCTCCCCAAAAGCGCGGACCGCATCAAAAATCCCCGGCTTCCTTCAAACGGCGCCACCATCAGCAGGACGCGATCAGTCCACGACTTTCCACTCGGAGTCAGCATTGAAACGACCTCGAAGGTCGAAAAGGCTTGATCCAATTGCTGCCGTCACCCTGCTGAAATAGCCAAGGCCCCACCGGTCTCAAATCGACCGACGATAATCAGAACCCTGGTAGCCGCTGGATGGCATCAACAAGTCCATGTCAACAGCGACCTCTCCGTATATCCAGGAGAACCGCCGAAAAAACCCCGGTCTTGATTACATTTGTCCTTCTCACCCAACTTGGAGGATCTTCCCTCTTGGGGCACGTGGGGCAAGACTCAGAATCGAGACGGTGCGATCAAACATCGACCGGGTAGTAACAGTCTTCTTCTCACCATCTGCTGTGAAGGAAAACTGAAAAGATCTCCTCTGGTATGTAATGTCGTCAGGGACTGCATCACCAAAGAAGAAGGTAGGCTTGGGCAAAATGCTCTGATCTTCCATCACCCATGGACGACTGCTTACCATGATCTTATAGAATTCCTCTCCCTTGAGAGTGATCAGTCGCTGCCTCATCTCATCTCTGTTGAGGGAGTCGCACTCTTCCAGGTTTCTTTCAACATACTGGACCTTCTCAAAAGCCTGCTGAACGGCCGGATTAGAAGATCTAGAAGATCGACGAGGTACGCTTGTAGCAGGCTCTTTACCCTTGTTCGCTCTGGAGGAACCACCTGAAAAGGATGGAAAAGAAAAAGATCAAACATCAAAATGACAGAATCTCGCTAAAAATCTGGCGAAATTTGACATGATGACGGGGCAATTCCGAAGAAAAGGAACTATCCCGAAAGAAATAGAAAGCTTGAAAGATGGGCTCAACATCGCTGCAAGCCTCCGAAACTCCAAACTTTCGAAACCTAAAAGTCTTCCGCAAAATCAGGAAGGGCTCAACATCACTGCGAGCTCCAAGTCCCAAATATTGCAAAACACTTTCATGTATGCAATCACATCATGCTACAAGTTTAAATTACAAATTAAAGGCATGCATGAACATCTAGATTTGCGAAAAAAAAAATGCATTATCAATGATGAGCAAAAAAAAAAGAAAGAAAAGAAAGACAACTTTCTCTAAAAAAAAGGGGAGGAGAAAGAAAACAAAAAAGGAAACGAAACTCTCTCAAAAAAAAGGGGGAGGGAAAGAAAAAAAAAAAAAAAAAAAAAGAAGAAAAAAAAAAAAGAAAAAACGGGCTGGCCCACAGGCCGTGGCCCAACAGGCACGTGGCCGTACGGCCAGATCCGTAACGGATCTGTCCGTACGGCCCACACAATAAAAAAAAAAAAAAAAAAACATGAAAAAAAAAAGAAAGAAAAGAAAGCAAAAAAAAAAAACGTGTGAAAAAAAAAGGGGGCAAACACGTGAACAAAAAAAAAAAGAAAAGAAAAAGAAAGAAACAAAAAAAAAGAAAGAACTTTTTTTTCCTACAATGGAGTTTTCTTGAAAAAGAAGAACTTACTTGAAGCCATTGATGGAGAAGAAGAAGAAAACTCTTGAAGATCTTGAAGAAGAAAAGCTCTTGGTCTTGAAGCCCTCTTGAGATTACTGCAAAAGAAAGTAGTAAGAGCAAGAGATCCAACCTCCTCCTTGCTTTTATAGAGGAGAGCAAACCAAAGAAGGAAAGAAGAAAGAGGTAAGTGTTACTAATTAGTAACCTTACCAAAAGAAAGAAATTATAACGATTCTTTTCCAAAAGAAAGATATCTTGAGGGATTCTCTCCCAAAAAGAATCAATGAGAGATTTTCTCCTAAAAGATATAATCTATGACGGATTCTTTCCCAAAGAAAGATATCTTGAGATATCCTATCCCAAAATAAAGGGATTTGAGAGATTTTCTCCCAAAAATCAATCTATGACGGATTCTTTCCCAAAAGAAAGATATCTTGAGATATCCTATCCCAAAATAAAGGGATATTGAGAGATTTTCTCCCAAAAATCAATCTATGACGGATTCTTTCCCAAAAGAAAGATATCTTGAGATATCCTATCCCAAAATAAAGGGATATTGAGAGATTTTCTCCCAAAAATCAATCTATGACGGATTCTTTCCCAAAAGAAAGATATCTTGAGATATCCTATCCCAAAATAAAGGGATATTGAGAGATTTTCTCCCAAAAATCAATCTATGACGGATTCTTTCCCAAAGAAAGATATCTTGAGATATCCTATCCCAAAATAAAGGGATATTGAGAGATTTTTCTCCCAAAAATCAATCTATGACGGATTCTTTCCCAAAAGAAAGATATCTTGAGATATTCTATCCCAAAAATAAAGGGATCATGAGAGATTCTCTCCAAGTAAAGATATTCTTAGATATTCTCTATCCAAATGAGATATTTTTGGATATTCTTTACAAAAATGACACCATATGAGATCTAAGCCATTTCAAAAGCTTAAGGTCCCATGGGTTAGCCCATATGAGCCAGGTTTGACCACCTAGGCACAGAAAAAAAAGAGAGAAGAAAATTTTTTTTTTGGGCTTTTAGTCAAAAAGAAATCCCTCTTACCAAGAGCATACAAAAATGGTTCCATGCCTCTTTTGAGTTGATTGGACCATACAAAAGAAAATTCCAAGCCCCATGAGCTTCCAAAAATCAAACCATCCAGCCTCATATACCAAATTGAGCCAAAATCTTGAAATTGACATTTCACAAAAATCAAACCAAATCCTGGTCCCCTAACTTGCCACATACAACCTGTTAGGTCACAAGACCAAAACCAAAAACCAAACCTGATCCCCTAACTTGCCACATACAGCCTGTTAGGTCACAAGATCAAAACCAAAATTGATCCCCCAACATTCCACATACAGCTTGTTGGGTCACACGATCAAAACCAAACCCGACCCCCTAACCTGCCATATATAGCCTGTTAGGTCACAAGGTCAAAACCCAAAATCCACATCCCAGATGTCATCTTCAAAACTTTGCCTTGAGATGGTACGTGATCCCTTTCACCGCCATAAAATTCCCCTGGAAGCTCAAAAGGCTACAAATACCAAAAAGAAAGACTGCTCAAAGACTCTTGGTCAAGTCACAGGCTCTCCTTCAAAAAATCTCTTCGAGGCACATCGACTACAAAAAGTTAAGCAACTCGCCGCTGTACCTCGAGGGGGCATTTGTTGACACCAAAAATGTCACTTTGCCTTTCCAAGATCCAAAGAGCTACATGAAGTCGCAACCTGCCATAAATAGGCAATGCTGCTTCCAAAAATCAAATCTTGTCAGAATCAAACAAAAACTGCAAGATTCATCCAGACAGCCAAAAGAGGAGTACACAAGAAGTTTCAAGCCATTTCAAGATCATTTGGCCTAACTTCGCTTCTCCAACAGCCAAATCAAGCCTCTCGGCGGTAAAGCTCTCCGGGACCATGGTTTCCAAGACAGAACCTATGGATCATCTTAAAATGACTCCAATAGGTTCCCTGTCAAATTTCAAGTCAATCGGACATCGGTTGACCGCACATCAAACCGCGACATCTTCATCGCGATAAAAAGCAAGTCTGCAGGTGATAGGACCCCAAACGGCTTCGAAACTCAAACAAAAGCCTATGGTTGGTCTTATTTATTTCTCAAGAGGCTTCACACCAAATTTCAGGTCATTCCGACATCGTTTGACCCAGTTTCAGCTTCTGACGGGAAATCGGCAACTCTGCGCGACAAAGTCTTCGGCTTTCTCAGGAAATTGGAAACTTTGCAAAATAAAATGCAAGGATTCTCATCAGGTTTCCTACAAATAAATCAGGCCAATAAATGGTCAAAATGTCAAAGAAAAGTACAGAAGAAAAAAGAATCAAAAAAGAGCAAACACGGACGCAAAACGGGACCAAAAAGGGGGAAAACCCCCCCAGGGTCGCAGACCCCTGCGACCCTGGGCCAGGGTCGCAGGCCCCTGCGACCCTGGCCCAAGGTCGCAGGCCCCTGCGACCCTGGGCCAGGGTCGCCGGCGACCATGGACCCCGGGGTCGCCGGGAAAGCCCCGGAAACCCCGGTTTTTCGCCGTTTTTTTCGCGATTCGAGATGCCCAGCCTCTGGTACTTTCCAAAATTCATGCTTTTGAGACACCAAGTCCTCTGACATCCGTCCAAAACACGGGTAAATCATCAAGAGTATCAAAGACAGTATTGATCGCCACCCGGTCAACCAAAAAAGTGTGCTTTCCACCCGACCGATCGAGAAATCGACAGGACAGATGGCACCGACCTGCTGTTGGCAACAAACACCTGAAATTACATGGTCATCTGATGTCGATCTACATGAAGATCCATCGATGATCATCAACAGAAGAATTCCAAAAGACGTGGCACGGCCCGCGACTCTTCAGCTGCTCGGCGACCACTTAATGCGATTAATTGACTAGCTTTATTACAGTCATTAATCCATTTCTTTGGACGGCCCAATCAGAAGCAAGCATTTGGGAGTTACAAGTCAAGAGATTCATGGCATTTAACCCATGAAACTCCTCCCATCATGGCGATTAAAGGCGATTAAATGCCCTCAATCTCCTCCGGCCAATCAGAGGCCAAGAAAAAGAAGTTACAAAATAAACAATTCAATTTTGTAACTCCTCCCATTATGTGGCTTAATGACATTAAAAGCCCATAAACCCACCTAAAAGGCTACCTAAAAGCCTATAAATAGGAGGGCTCTCCAAGAAGAAAGGATATCAGAAAAATCAGAGAAAAAAGCACAAGCACACAGACAGAAATCCAGAGAAAGGAAAAAGAGAGAAAACTCTGCGGAAGTTCTACACCGGCCACCGCAACAAGGTGACAAAAGTCCCTTGGGGGGTACCCCCCCCCAAGGTCCTTGCCTTCTCCTCCTGCCTCCAATGGCTTAGATATGGCTTTTCAGCCCGTCTACTCGGTTTTTTATTGGACATAGGACCTTCCTTTGGTCTTTGTCTTCTAAAAACCTGAGGTTATAGCCAAGCCAAGCGAATCAATAGCATCCTCTGTTCTCATCTGCATGGATGATGGCGAAGCCCACATATGGCTTGCGACCGTCAATCTAAACGAGTCCCCACAATCTCCTGAGAAGTTAGATCCTCCTTTTCTTGCTTTTCATTGTAGTTTGTATTTTTTTCAAAAGAGACAAAAATCACAATTCTTGTCTTTCATTGTTGATAAGGATTGTAAATCGGCTATAAACGCCAAAATCGGCTATAAACGCCAAAAATCGGCTATAAACGCCAAAATCGGCTATAAATGCCAAAAAAAACCGCCTTTCACGGCAAATCAAGAAAATGTCTCTTTTCTTAAATATATGTGCAATGGAAAAACTTGAAAGAAGTTGATTTCCTTTTTACTTGCGAAGGTTGATCTCCGGATCACCACTTGCAATTCCAAGTAAAAATAGAAAATCTGGCACACCCACAAAAAAAGAAATGTTGATGCACGCCCTTTTGCCCCCCGGTTACGAAAGGGTCGGAACCAAACGGACTCCCACGTCCGCCGACCTCGGTAGGAACCCGGGCATCGGGAGCGCGGTCCATCAACAAGGACTGTTGATGATCGCCGGAGATTGATGGAAGGATACTTTGAACATTTATTGTGTCAGAAGAACAAGTTGCCAAGTAAAAGTTTGGACCGTTTGAGATCTTCAACCGATTCAGAAACCTCGACCACAGACTCATTTCACCGCCATGTTTGACCGGGGATATTGCAGTTATGCAGAGCAGTGCAGATCACCTATGTTTAAAGACAGTGTTACAGGCGAGGATGACCCAGTGAGTTCAGGTGTTTTTGGAAGAACCATGAGTCTAAGCAAATCTTTTGTGATTTTGTGATCTCGTGTGTGAGTTTTATCCTCCTTTTCTTTGGGTTTAGTGCGGTTTTATTTATGAATTAGTTTTCTCTGTGGGTTTACCGGTTGTTTGGTCGAATTTCTGAGTTAGACTACCATTTCTTTAGTTTTGGAGAGTTTTTTAAAGCTAGTGAACCTAGACAGTGATTGTATGGTCCTACTTGTTTGTGTGGCCATTGTGGAGAGATTCTCTTTGATTTCTAAAAATTCCCATTTTAGCTTTGTTTGACTAATCTCTCCATTCCCTAAAACTTTCGTGTTCATTCCATACCCATTCGAAACTCCGAAAATCAATTTTTCCAGCCCTGGGGGCAATCAGTCTTTTTACACAAAATCTGGACCCAAATTTCGAGATCTCAGAACCTTTTTGGAAACTAGATTTTTTGAGAAACATTTCTCTCTTTTTCTTCGCCGATCACATCCGAGGCCCAAAAATCGATGTTTTAACCCTTGAAATCCCAAATTTTCCATTATTTTGATCCCTTTGACCAAATAGTTGACTTTTTTTTATGGACCCTAGAAGTATGTCAATATTAACCTTGTTGGAAAGATAATTTTATGCCGGACACTTTTTATGTTTTAAGTTTCTTGATCCGATGTCTAGAAAGCCCTCTAATCTCCATTGCAAGTTTTACTTAAGTGTGGACCCCACACCCACCCATTATATAAGCACCACTCCTCTCCCTGCTTCCCCATTCGTTCCAACACAGTGAGGGAGGAGTTTCAGCTCCTTTGAGAGCTTTTTCCCCATTTCTTCTTCTTCTTCTTGCTTCTTCATCTCCAACCCTTTCCAAATCTTGCCCAAATGGAGAAATGTACTCCACCATCTTCTTCTTCACTTTTGAGAGCTTCATCTTGACACCATTGGAGAAGAAAACCAAGCCTTCCAAGATTCCTTTTTGAACTAACCTTGCCTTTTTGAAGGACTTCCAAGTAAGCTCTCCTCCTAATCTTTTAGATTTGTATTCTCCTAGCCCTTGAGAAGCTTTGTCTTGATTTTTTACAAGCTTTCATTTTGTTTTGATTTGGTTTTGATATTTTAGGGTTTGTATTTGGGTGTTTTTGTATAGGTTGTGGTTTCTTGGCTTAGAGGTGATTAGAAGGCTTGATTTGGTTAGCATTAGAACCTAAGGCAAGTGGATGAATCGATAATCTTGCTTATTAACATGTTTTATAATCAATGAGGTTTCATTTATGTTTTAGTACATGTTTCTCCATATGATTGTCATTGATTTGAAATTATACATATGGATGTATCTAGCCCTCTCTTATTTGCATTTATGGATTTGTTTTGGATTAAATGTTGATTATACTTCATGTGGATCTATGATGTTGAATTTCTCTCTTTCTTGATTAAATGTGTATGAATTGGAAGGGATTTGATTTAAATAGAAGGAGTTTTGGATGGAGGATTTTATGGGGTTTAAATGAGGTTTTGAGACCCTCAAATGTATGCAAAAAGGGTGCTCAAAATGTATGAAATAAGGAGAAAGAAGAAGAGCGCGAACTGCACTTCAAAACCTGTTTTTAGACAGTTTGCTCGAGCGAACTAGACACTTCGCTCGAGCGAACCCAGACAGAGAGGAGTTCGCTCGAGCGGAACTGTCTGGGTTCGCTCGAGCTAACCCCTCCCAGAGACTTGTTCGCCCGAGCGAACTTCCAAGTTCACTCAAGCGAACTGTTTGACAGGCCTGGGTCAATATTTGGAGACTTGAAGCATTGTTTTTAGGCTTGGAGAGGTATTGTTTGGAGCCCCAATGCAATGTAAGGACTTGTTGTGCCTATGGCACCCCGTTTCGTAATATTTGTACTTATTGATCTATTGTACATGACCCATGAGTAAAAAAGGATTACTATTTTGAGAACCAAAACCTTGAGGTAAGATGGGGCCAGAGCTTTGTAGTGCGAGCACATGAGCCAAAAGGACAACTATTTTGAGAACCAAAACCTTGAGGTAAGATGGGGCTGTTAGTTTTATGGACTCAATCCAGTAGATGATATAATAAATTGATTAAATTCTTTATTTATTCATATATTCATGCTTACTTTTCATGAGATGAATGGTGATTTATTATATACTTGCACATAACCAATACGAATGACATGATGGTTCATGAGATGAACCGGGGTCCACAAGTATATTAGATGTAACACATGTGTATGGATGAGATCCACATACGGGAGACATGTGTGACAAATCTTATACTTAAATATCTTCACAACCAGTGATGAGACTGGACATCTCATACTGACAAGGTTGCAGCACTTTGATCACTATGAGATAGTGTGATTTGTCTCGATCATCAGAATGGAAGATTCTGGATCATAGTGTTGGTACATTAGATGTATTGAAGGACCATGAGAAGCACCTTATAAACACTGTCTTTATTTTAAGGTCTGCTCTCATAATTCCCTAGCAATAGGCTCTCAATCCTGAGACATTAATGAACTCAAGTTTCTATCTATTCATTTGCTTTGAGTCACCAATGAGTGAGGCCAACTGTAGGTCAACACCTCGGTGATTTGGGTACATGGTAGTAGAGCTGTGGGAACATTCAATAGTCAAGAAGGAATCTATCTCTAATATCCCCTTCTGCCAATTAATGGATTTATCATTGGTAAGTGCGCACCCATTCCGATTAAGAGTTAATTGGAAAGGTACCTATGATCATTATAATTAATTGGGGCTCAAGGATAATAAGATATGGATCTATTTTGGAAGACAGGTCAATTGATCCATGGATATTGATAGAGGGGTCTACTTGTGGTAATGTGGAAGTTTAGGGTCTTCTATGTAATATTCCTAAGACTGGAGTTCAATTGCATTTATATAGTGGAGTTATTTGCAATTAACTGTGGGCCCGGATTACACATGAGATGTGGGGTCGCGAGTCCCAGTTGGAGCCAGCTTTCTAAGGAATCCCTAGTGGTCCCCACGCTAGCCCAATTATTAGAAAGTATCTAATTCTAGTTGAACTCTAAAAGGAAAGTTACTATTTCTATTTGAAGTGAGACTTCTAATAGCGGTAATAGTAGACTTACTAATTTTAGTAGAAGTGAGACTTCTATTTTAATTAGAAAGGAATTGGAAAGTTACTAATCATATTTGAAGTGAGACTTCTAATTATGATATGGTAAGTTACTAATTAATGGAAGTAAGACTTCTATTATAATTAGAAAAGAGGAGGCAACTTGAAAAAGCTATAAATAAGAGGAGAGGATGCCTTGGACGTCCATGCTTGCTCCTTCCATTGGGATTCACGCCCAAGGGTCTCTAAGTGCAAGTGTTGCACGAGCTTTTCTCCTCTTCCCTTTTCTAGTTCTCTTTCTAGTTCCTCCCTAGAGTTCCTAGTAGTTTTCTCTTGGAGATCCCACCATCTTCTTGAGAAAAAGGAGAAACTAATACGGGTCATAGCATGGAAGATCAAGAGGTCTTGGAGATCCCTATTTGATTAGTGAAAGCGTTTCATCATCAAAGAAAGACGCAACTCCTCCATTAGAGCACAACCGAGCTCCAAAGGTATAATCCACTTCCTTGCATGTTGTAGATTATTATGGATGCTTGTTAGTTGCTGTTTCTATCTTCTAGATAGATTGTATTTACTGATCATGATGGCTGAGATTGAGGACATAGATCTTGGATTGTTTTTTATAGCCTTATGGATAGTTGATCCCTGCGTCAAGTGGGTCAAAAGTTTTTGAAACCTATCCTAGAGGCCCACCCTATTTCCAACAGGGGCCAGAGCTTTGTAGTGTGAGCCCATGTGCCAAAAGGGGTTTCTATTTTGAGAACAAAAACTTGAGGCAATATAGGGCCAGAGCTTTGTAGTGCGAGCCCATGAGCCAAAAGAGAACAAGCATACATGTACTTGTCCTGATTTCTTGCATATAACCTATGAATGGGCACCGCTAAGCTTGGATGTACCTTGTCGGTCTGATCCACCGGCTTGTAGATTCCCTTCTTGTCCCGCCAGTTGCAGTCTGGATCCTGTCCCGTTACCCAGTTCCGCGGCTGTGGTCTTGTCTAGCTATATGTATTTATATATAACCGTTGAATCTCCTCACCTTGTGTGACTGAGATCAACACTCCGATAGCTCTCTTCACTTTAGTGAAAGAGGAATTAGCTTTATGTGGTTGCCATCTTGACAGTTCCCGATTCTTGGTACCCTTACTGTTTTAAATATTCATGCTTCATACATATTTTAAATGAATTCTCGATTTGTCAAATATCCATGTTCTATACATGCTTTAAGGAAATATATGTCTTGTCAAATATTCATGTTTATACCCATTTTATATGAACACAGGATTTTGTCAGATGTTCACGAATTTCTATACATTTTAATTATGTACAGCTTTTGATCAAATAGCATGATTTATCACATGTCTTATTCTTCAATATATTGTTTATATCATCTCACCCACCTCCCAGACCGTCGTGTCTGACCCACTACTTTGGTTCTCAGGTCCATATTTCTTGCCCGAGATGAGTGCACGTTTTGGCTATGGAGTCATGAGCTTGCAGGTTGTTTTGTTGGCTATGTCATGTAGACATTGAGCTTGACGTCGGAGCTACATCACATATGGGGTAGTGATTATTAGCTTGTTTTGTATGGCTTTTATTAGCCTTTTTCTTGGGATTTTAATTAACACACATTGTTATTTGTAACTTGAATATATATGGGAATGTAATATCCAGTTACCGTCAGCTCTGTATTTTGTTATGATGGTTTGTTCTAGTCTGATATGTTTATTGATATGATAAATATATAATAGAGGTTGAGTGCGACACGGAATCCAATGGTCACGGACTTCAGGTCGCGACACCATAAAAGCTTCCGCTTTGAAATTGATATCCTCACACACGCAGATCTTGGGAGAAACATAATTATTACTTAACTCTCAATTTCACTATCCCTGATCCTAGTTTGGGGTCGTGACAACGGCCAAGTTGGCTGCTATAATAGAGGCTCGCGACAGGGAGAGTACTATGGTTCGCCAGGTTGCAGATGCTGATCGAGTTCTCAAAGGGAGGACCCAAGAAAACAAACGATGGCAAACTGCTCGGGATAAGCTTCCCGGCATAGAAGAAGGGTTACAGCCTACTCGAGCATCTCACGGCAAGTTCCTGAAGAAGCGTGCCTTGGAAACTATGACAGTTGAGGACAAGAGTTTGCTTGAGGAGCTGAAACTTTGGCTAGAGGCCATTTTTAGCTGTGCTCCTGATCTTTTTGTAGCAGAAACTATTCTTCTTCTTTTTGGTGCCACATGTATTTTTTTGGTACTCTCTATTTTTTTTGTAGTGCTTGTGAACACTTTTTTTTGTTTTGGTACCACATGTATTTTTTGGTACTTTATTTAATTTTCCCTACACTCACTTAAATCCTTTTGTGATGAAGCAATTGCTAAATGAGATTTTTTTATTCCATACTTTCACTTAAATCTTTTTGTGATGAAAGTAATCGCTAAATGGGATGATTGGTTTGAAAATTTGTTCAAAAGTTTGTCATTTTGTGAAAATCTTTTGTCAAATGATTGGTTTGGCATGGGATCCAGATTTTGTTTGTGGCATGAAAGCCAATTTTGGCATGAGAGCCAGTTTTGTTTATGGCATGAAAGCCAATTTCGTGGCATTGATAGCCGGTTTTTGTGGCATTGATAGCCGATTTTTTGAAAACCAAATTTTGGTTTGTTGGCGTGAAAGCCAGGTTTTTGTTTTGTGGCGTTGATAGCCGGTTTGTGGCATCTATAGCCGATTTTGGTGGCATTTATAGCCGATTTTGGTTTTCAAAAATGCAAGTATCGACTAAAAGTCGCCTCCCTACTGAATGGTCTTGCAAGTATCGATGGAATGTCGCATCCATGCTCATTTGGTTGCGAGTATCGATGGAATGTTGCCTCCTCGTGGATTTGGGTGCAAGTATCGATGGAATGTCGCTTCCTTACTTTTCAAAAATTTTGTTTTGCTGGTACTGTCTTGATGTCGTTTCCCCATAATTTTTGAAATTTGCGGTTTTCTCGATTTTTGGGTTGTGGATATCAACTGGAATACTGCATCTCCACGATTTTAGGTTTTCTAGAACCTTTGATATTTTGGGTCGTGGATATCAACCGAGACGTTGCGTCTCCACGATTTTAGGTTTTTTTTCGAACCTTTGAAATTTGGGTTGTTGATATCAACTGAAATGTTGCGTCTCCACTATTTTTGGATTTTGCAAATATCGACGAAATGTCGCTTCCCTACGATTTTGGAATTGTCGAACATGGTTCGCATGCTTTTGATTTGTGCGAGTATCGACTAAGTGACGCTTCCCCGCGGTTTTTTTGAAAAAACCATTTTTTTTTGTTTAAAGACACGAGGGTCGTAAATCTTGACATAAAACCATTTTGGCGGTAAAAGGCAGTGTGCACTAGGGTGGAAATCCTTGAATCCAGATTTTTTGTTTCAAACCATGAATTTTGGGTTCAGGGATCGAGAATTTTGGTCAAGTTAGGGAGAGGCTCCTAAACTTGGATTTTTTTGAACAATGAAACGATGAAAGTAAGCGTTGTTTTTGAGTTTCTAGAAATCTCAACATTCGATATGACAATTCTAAAAGGAGTGGGTTCGACGAGCGAGTACTTGGGAATAGGCTTTGGCTGTGCAGGCATTGCTCTTACCCCGTTGGGTAAGTCTTCAAGGGTAGGCAACATACATCTGTCGCCTTCCATTTTCAGGAGGGGGTATGCGCCATTGGAGAAGACCTTGTCAATGACGTAGGGTCCCTCCCATTTTGGCTCAAACTTGCCTTTGGACTTGTGAGCGAAGACCATTGTTCTTTTTACTGCAAGAACCAAGTCGCCCTTTTTGTAGGCGCGTTGCCTGACTTTCTTGTCAAAAGATCCAGCCATGCATGCTTGGTAAAGGTCAATGCTCTGTCGAGCTTCGAGCTGTCTCTCGTCGAGATTGTCCAACTCATGGAGTCGCAATTTGACATTGCTTTCTTGAGACATGTCATTTTGCAGAGATATCCTTAAGGAAGGAATTTGTACTTCCAAGGGCACAACAGCTTCGCATCCATAGACCAAGGAGAATGGTGTGCTATCGGTTGGTCCTCGAACGATGGTTCGATAAGCCCACAAAGCTTCAGACAGTTTGTCGCTCAAGTCTCTTTTGTGACTAGAGACCATTTTCTTGAGGATTTTGCAGAGTGTCTTGTTGAAGGCTTCTGCTAATCCGTTTGCTGCCGGATTGTATGGAATTGAAGGACAGCTTTGGATTTTGTATTTGTCGTAGAACCTGTAGAATCGATGATCCCGAAATTGTGGTCTGTTATCATGGACGAATCTTTTAGGTATGCCAAAACGACAAACGATGTTGGTGAGCAAGAACTGAAGGACTGATGAGGTCTTTATTTCGTTGAGCGCAAATGCTTCCGACCACTTGGACAAATAATCCGTAGCGGCAAAGATGAAGCGATGACCTTTGCTTGAAGGGGGAGAAATAGGACCTATGATGTCCATACCCCAGGCTTCGAAAGGCCATGGGATCACTGTAGGATGTAGCAATTCTGGAGGCATGTGAATGTAATCTCCGTGAACTTGGCATTGTTGGCAGTGTTTAGGAAATTGCATTGCGTCAGCTACCATGGTAGGCCAATAATAACCTAACCTTTTTATCTGATCGTTGAGCTTATGACTAGCTTGATGGGCTCCACAAAGACCAGCATAAACTTCTTTGAGTGTTTCTTCAGCCTCTTGTTATGACAAGCAGCGTAAAAGTACTCTGTTGAAGGATTTCCTGTAAAGGATTTTTGAAGGAATATCCAAATGAAAGTTTGGGGCTCGCCTTTAGACGCTTACCTGTTCTTTTGGATCTTCAGGTAGGATTCCGAATATAGTGTAATCAATGAACGGATCCCTCCAGTTGCCGATTGAAGGTTGAAGGATAGAGATCTGACTTCCAACCACTCGGTGGCATTCAGTAACTTCTTGGTGTGTGTTAAAAAGAGATCCTTCTCTTGCACACTGTGATTTGCATGTTTTCCCCTTCCTGGATCGCCATAGATGCGGCAAGTCTGGCCAAGGTATCTGCACGGATGTTTTCACCTCTACGGATGTGGGTGATGTGACAGATGTCAAACTTTTACAGAAGCGATTGTGCCTTATTGTAGTAAGTTAGTAGATCAGGCTTCCTAACTTCAAATTCTTGATTCATCTGGTTGACGATCAGTTGAGAGTCTCCAAAGACTTCCAGCATGGTGATGCCGGATTTGATGGCGAGTTCCAATCCTAGGATCAGAGCTTGGTATTCAGCTGCATTGTTTGTGCATGGTTCCAGTAGAGAGAAAGTGTGTGGAACCATGTATTTGTCGGGGCTAACAAAGAGGATGCCAACTCCCGAGATCAGCTGTCTTTTCTCATTTGTCATGGTTGCACCGTCAAAGTACATGTCCCAGGAGGCATTTTGTGAGAAAGTTTCCACATTAGACGGGTTCGTCCGGGAGATCATATATGAGTGGAGAATCTTTAGGCAACAGATGCTCTGCGAGAAAGTCTGCAAGAGCTTGGCCTTTGAATGCTTTTTGTTGTACATACCTAATATCAAATTGTGATAAAAGGATGGACCATTTTGCTAGTCAGGCATTGAGATAATCTGCTTTTGTGACAAGGACCTTCAAGAGGTTGATCCTCGAGACCAGGTAGACTGTGTTGGAAAGCAAGTAGTGACGTAGCTTTTGTACGGCTAACAACACTATAAGGCATTCTTTTTCAAATGGAGAGTAGCGATGCTCTGCACCTACTAGCATGCGGTTGAGGTAGTATAGAGCAGCTTCTTTTCTTTCATCATTTTCTTGTGCAAGTAGAGCGCCCAGAGAATGGTCGAGGGCTCTTGTGTACAATATGAATGGTTTTCCAGAGGTAGGAGCAGCTAACACTAGAGGTTTGGTCAGGTATGACTTGATATCTTGGAATGTAGCTTCAAAGTTAGCATCCCAGACAAAGTTTACACCTTTTTCATCAACCGAGAGAATGGACGACACTTCCCTAAAAGGTTGGAGATGAACCATCAGATGCAGGCCAATCTCCCTTGAGGCCCTTTCAGTTCTCTCAAGGTTCTTGGAGAGGGCATTTCTAAAATAGCCTTGACTTTGATGGGGTAAAGTTCTATTCCAACTTTTCGAACTAGGAATCCGAGGAACTTACCCGACGAGACACCGAAGAAGCACTTCAGAGGATTCATCCGCAGTTTGTGTTTGCGAAGCCGGAGGAAGACTTCTCAAAGGTCCTCGAGATAATTCACTTTTCTTTTGCTTTTGAAGGCGAGATCATCAACGTAACATTCAACCGTCTTGTGCTGCATATCTTGGAATATTTTCATCATAGCCCTCTGATATGTGGCACTAGCATTTTTCAGACCAAATGGCATGACAATGTAGCAATACACGCCAAATGGAGTCCGAAAGGATGTGTGTTTTTCAACTTCAAGACGCATCTTTATCTGATTGTAGTCAGAGAAGCCATCCATGAATGTCATTTGCTCGAATCCATAGGTATTATCAATCATTACCTCCGGTATGGGGAGCGAGAATTCATCTTTAGGGCAAGCGCCATTCAGGTCTCCATAGTCAATACAGACCCTGATCTGCCCACTTTTCTTTGTCACGGGGACAATGTTGGCCAACCATTCAGGATGTTGTTCCTCACGGATGAAGCCGACGCTTTTGAACTTCTTGTTCAATTTTATCCATCACATCTGGATGGAATCTTCTTTGGCCTTGTTTGACAGGTTTGATGTCTTCTTGAAGATTGAGCTTGTGGACTGCTACTTTGGGGTCTAAACCAGGCATTTCAGCGTAAGACCATGCAAACCAATCAACGAACTCATGAAGAAAAGCGATATACTCGGGTAACTCATCATCCTTTATATTCTTACTTATGAGTACAGGACGTGAGTTATCTGGTGTTCCCAAGTCTATCTTTTGAACATGATCTTCAGTTGGAAGGTCCGAAGGTGGTTCATCCATAATATTTTCGGAGGCTTCCAGCTCAATGAAACCTTCAGAGGTTTTAAGGGCATTTCCAGACCAAGGGTATGATCCTTTCCATGGGTCTTCTTGATCAGTGATCATCTCAAGGCTTGTAATGAGATGGTCCCAATCGCCTGGTGAAACCGGGTCGAAGTTGGGTACTTCTTTTGGAGACGAGGGTTCTTTTGGGTCAGAAGACCACATGTCTGTGCCATCGGACAATTCCTCTTCATCGTCTGAGAAATCGTACCAATTGGATGAGCTCCCTGGATCTTTGTCAGGTGACTCATCGAAGAGATATCCAGGGAGATAAATGTCTTCATGGACATGAGATGTTGAGGCTTGGTCGGTAAGTCGACTTTTAAGCCTTTGTGTCAACTATCTCAGAAAAGTGTCTGGATCATACCCTAACCCATGTGAAGAATTTTCTACATGGCCATAGAGTCTCCAATCTTCCAGTTGGCTTTTGGTCAATGAAGGCCCCAATGGTGTGAGAATATCACGGCCTTCTCCCAAACCGATTGGATTTTGAGTGTCATAACCCATTTTCTTCATAATAGCTTGCGCCACAGGACTATATAGAGATTGCTGAGACATACTTTCATTTTGGAAAGGTTCAAGTAGGGAGTTTGATGAAGAAGCATCCGATCTATGGAAGAAGATTGACATTTCCTTTATTGAAGTTGCTGGAACAACAAAGGAAACAGACGCAGGATCTTCTACGTCAGCAGGTGTCTCCATTGGAGTAAGAGCAGGCTAAACTTGCTCAGTGTCAGCTTGGCTTGATGATGTGTCATTTTCTGGCTCTGAACCTGAATCTGTGTCTTGCATGATAGACACCAAAGAGACAACAAATTTGCCCCCAGGATTTTGCTTTGCCTTCTTTCCTTTAGTTGTGATGACCAAAGGCCTTGAAGGTTTGAGGGAGATGACGAAGGGAGGTTGACTGCTCTCTTTGGATTTGCCAGAGGGTTTGTTTTCTTTCGGTGATTATTGAGGAGCCTTGCCTTTATCTTTTTGGAGATTTTCAACAAAGGGTGCTATTTCCTTATCCTCTTCTTCTTTTCCACCTTCATACATCTGGGAGTCTACGAAGTGGACTTCTTTACCTTTGAAGGGTTTTCTGTCTATAATACTCGATGTATCATGCTGTCGTTGCCGACGAATTTGATGCATTGATGTAGAGTTGAAGGCGGACAACGCCATTCTCGTGTATCCAAGGGCGTTCGAGAAGGATGTTGTAGCATGAACATGTTTTTATTGCATACATAGTGACCTCAGAGATAAGATCACCAATTTGCAACTTGAACCTGATTTTGCCTATAGGCCTTTGAGTGCTCCCATCGTATCCAAAGATAGATACAGATGTGTGGCTCAGCTTGCTGGGTGGGATGCCCAACTCTTCGAGAGCCGAAGTGGAGATGAGGCTGAGTGCAGAACCTGGGTCGATCTGAACTTTTTGTATAGGCATTTCCTTGATGTACCCTGTGAAGTACAGGGGTCGGTTGTACCTTGTTTCGCCAAGTAGGAGGTCTTCCTTAGTGAAGGCGATGGTTACACTTACTGCTTTTTGAACCGAGAGGCATTCGATGCATGATCCCTCAGTTTTCTTCTTTTCTCCCTTTGAGGAAGTTTCTGAGTTTTTGACCCGGTAGTCCATTTTAATTTGGAGGACTTGCGGGGCATGTTTGTCGACATCCTCATTCGGCTTTTGTAATTCTGAAATGAGATTATCACGAGTGCACGGAGACATTCGCAATAAGACTAGGATGTGCAGACGTGTAGGTATGTGTTTGAAGTGCTCGATCAAGTCATACTTGAAAGCCTCCTTGGGGCCTGCATGTTCATCATTGTTGCCACTAGGGACGCTTACAACATCTTTTCCCGAATGATTTACATAAGTAAAGGAGGACTGGTTGTAATTCTTGTGGTAGTCCCGGCCAGAACGGGTGCCTTTACCAACTTCGAAAGCTTCTTGAGAAGGATCTTCATTTGGAAGATTGTCTTCAAGACCAAGAGGCTGTCGTTTTTCATTTACTAGAGATGTGTCTGAAAGTCCGGGATCCTTACCCTAGAGAGGGGGTGAATAGGGTGAGCTACTAGTTAGTGACCAATTAAGACCAATTTCAATTTCTTTAAAATAGATTAGTCACTTGTGATGACTAACAAACAAAATGCGGAAGCTTATAAAAACAATCACCACAAAGTAATCACCACAACACAATCATTTATAGTGGTTCGGCCTCAATGCCTACATCCACTACCGGCTTGTGATCCAACACCCCACCGGATTTCCACTATGTATGCTTTTCCTTAGGCTAAGCAATAACCTCTACAACTATGCTTTTCTAGGCTAAGCAATAACCTTACAATGTGCTTTTATAGGGTAGGTAATAACCTTACTCAATGCTTTTCTTAGGCTAAGCAATAACCTTAACAATTAAGAGATTTTCTCTCAAGGAAGTGTCTTCACAAAACACTCTAAGAGATACAATTAAGCTCAATAAAATTGCTTCTAATTAGGTGGATATGAAAGTGAAAATCAACTCACACAGCACACTATGAAATGCAAAGATGAATGCTCATGATGTGTGTGTGTGAAAACTTCAATCAAGTTTAAAATGAAAGCTTATCAATTATATGCTTAAAGCAATTAAAAGTTTAATGCACATAAAGATATGATTGAAGTCAAATGCATATCACTTGAACAACTACAAACTTGTGAATGATATAAAAATCTAAAGATCACAAGTTGTATGAAAATGTTTAAGACTAATCAAGTGATGCATGTGAAATGTTGTTTTCAAAAATAAGAGTTTAACTAAGATTCAAATGAATGAAAACAACAATGTAAGACTCAACCAAGAGAAGGAATCCTGCTAAAAAGGAAATCAAAGATTTTGAGAAAGCAAGATTAATATAGTTTTAAAACAAACTTGGATTGAAATCAAAGTGAAGAATCCTATAACTTAAATCAAAGATTAATTGAAGTAGAGGATTCAACACATCATAGTTATCATGCTAAAAATCATTTACCAATAATTTAAACAAGGCATGAAATACATGATTAAGAAAAGTAAAGCTTACTTGTGATTTAACTTCATTAATCCAAGCTTTAGCTTTCATAATGATGCAATAGCCTTCTTAGTTCATTCCCATTGATATGGGCTTCATTCACCTCAAGAATGGCCTCTTCAATCACTAAAAATAGTTTTGGAATGAACTTGATTTTATAGAAAAATCTGCCCAACGGCTACCTGTCAGTTAACCGACATCCAGGGGTCGGTTAACCGACACCCCAATGGTCACAAGCCAACGGTCATATATTTAAACATTTGTTGACCGAAATACACTGTCGGTTAGCCGAACTGGACTGGTCGGTTAACCGACATGTGACCGACACCTTAACCGACACCCAAAATCTAGGATTTGAAGCTCTCTGGAATCCGAACCGATAGCTGACCGAAGGAGGTTCGGTCCATCGTCGGTTAGCCGACACTGGACCGACAGTGTCCAAAATCCTAACTTTTGCATATTTCTGGTATTGTCTTGTGGGGATTTTTGGGTCATTAAACCAAGCATGAAATCATGATTTAAATCAATCTAAGTTTTTTAAAATCATGAAACCTAAAATGCCAAATAAGATTCAAAACTTTAAAAACAATGGCTAGCTTGATTTATAAAAGTTCTTTTCAAATTAAATGCATCCAAGATTTAAATCCAAAATATGCATGAAACATATGATTCACAAGATTTAATGCGATGCATGTGTAAATCAAGATTTCAAGATTTTCTAAAATAATGCATGTGTAAGATTTCTAATGATGATTTAAATGAATGATGCATCCATCAAATTGCCATGCATATACAAAATCCCTAACAATCTCCCCCTTTGCAATTTGACGGCAAACCTAACTCAACACTAAATCTTCACACAAAGTCTTCAGCTCCTCTTAAGCTGGACAAGGCTTGAAATCTTCTTGGATGCTTCCTTTGACTTGGCTTGGGCTGTAGGACTCTTTCTTCATTCTCTTTGATGCTTGGTGCTTGATCATTCTTCAAGCTTTCTTTTCATCTTCCTTTCTTTGGACAAGCATCTTCTCTAGCTCCCAAGGTTTCCTCTATCATCTCTCCCCCTTTAACCATGCATGCTTCCCTTTGGCAAGATATGCATTCTCTTTTCCTTTGAAAGATAATACAATATCTCCCCTTTTGACATGCAATTTGAGTATTTTCTCCCACTAATTCTCTCAATTTTCTCCCCCTTTGACACTAAATCGCAAAGGTCTCAATTGAAGAGGGGTAGGGATTTCTTCAAGTGGTGCCTACACACATGAAACAAGGAAAATACCTTTTAGTAGCACTTGTTAACAAAAGAAATCGAAAATGAAATACTTAACAGGGTATCATGTATGGGTAGCAAGTTATAAGGGTAAAGAGACAATGCAAGGTAAATTTGATCAATGCTAATGCTTCCTTAGAAGGTTTACACTCCCCCTCAATCTATATTCTCCTTTTGTCAAACTTTTGACAAGAATATAACTATTTGGTGCAAGAAGAAAATGGTTTAACCAATTGAGGGTTGTCTTCAAGGGAAAGATCAGATACCAATTGATAATAATAATTGACTATAAAGCTCAATATGATCAAATTACCAAAATAAAGAGCAAGGTCAAGGAGATAAACTATCATAGATATCAATTGAATAAAGAATAACAATTGAGATTCAAGGATATGACTATTAACTTATTCACTCTAAAATGGAGTGAAAAAGAATATAATTACTAGGAATAATCCAAATTAGAGCTATCCATGATGTTATGGGGTTACTAAATATAGCATCAATAATTATAAATATGAAAATCATTATGCTATGAAAGTGTTGAAATCATTTCATCCAAATATAAAATATGACTATCATGTGCAGGATGAATGAAATGAAGTTCAAACATGAAGCCAACCTCAACCATTAACCAACCAAGAAATGAAGTTCAAACATGAAGCCAACCTCAACTATTAACCAACCAAGATTATGAACACATAAATATGGTGGTCATGAGATTTACCTAGATGAGCATGAGAGGTGGCAAACATGAAGATTATGATGCTAATAGAATGTGACAGAATGTGACAAACACAAAATTTCATCAAGCATCATAAATGAATATTCATCACTTTTAATGATATAACTAATGAGCTTAGTGATGAACATGAGAAATTGCATTTTGAAAATATATGACTTGGTAGAACACGCAATTTACAAAGTGTCAAATCATATGAATTAATCTTAGAAATTCATCAAACAATAGATATAACTATGAAATACAAGGAATGGATTTCAAAGAGGTTCATATAATCAAGACCACTTCTATGAAGTTGGTACAAGTATAAAGATGAGAATACTAAGAAAATATACATGAATCAACATCATAACCATCCATTTCAAAAATAAAATGACTAGAAAGCACAAAGGATGGATTTGAGAGTTCTAGTATGGTATTTACAAATATAACTAAGATCACAACCTTACATATAACTATTTGACATTTCCATATAAAAGTAGTGTACCTAAATGAGCAAAGATGCAAATTGATTGTAAAGAGTATTTCCTTCTAAATGATATAATCATTAGCACAAGGAAATGAAATCAAAAGAAAATGCTTCTATGAATATAACTAACAAAGCTTAGAACATTTTCAAAAGATCTTTAATTCACTTCAACATTCAAATTCCAACAATGAATCATAAAATTATGAACAAGTGATTATGAAAACCATGTAGTGACTGGGATCCTTACCCTAGAGGGGGGTGAATAGGGTGAGCTACTAGCTAGTGACCAATTAAGACCAATTTTAATTTCTTTAAAATAGATTATTCACTTGTTATGATTAACAAACAAAATGCGGAAGCTTATAAAAACAATCACCACAAAGAAATCACCATAACACAATCATTTATAGTGGTTCGGCCTTAATGCCTACATCCACTACCGGCTTGTGATCCAACACCCCACCGGATTTCCACTATGTATGCTTTTGATTAGGCTAAGCAATAACCTCTACCACTATGCTTTTCTAGGCTAAGCAATAACCTTACAATGTGCTATAGGCTAAGCAATAACCTTACACAATGCTTTTCTTAGGCTAAGCAATAACCTTTACAATCAAGAGATTTTCTCTCAAGGAAGTGTCTTCACAAAACACTCTAAGAGATACAATTAAGCTCAAAAAAATTGCCAATAATTACGCGAATAAGAAAGTGAAAATCAACTCACACAACACACTATGAAATGCAAAGATGAATGCTCATGATGTGTGTGTGTGAAAACTTCAATCAAGTTTAAAATGAAAGCACAATCAATTATGTGCTTAAAGCAATTAAAAGTTTAATGCACATAAAGATATGATTGAAGTCAAATGCATATCACTTGAACAACTACAAACTTGTGAATGACATGAAAATCTAAAGATCACAAGTTGTATAAAAATGTTTAAGACTAATCAAGTGATGCATGTTAAATGTTGTTTTCAAAAACAAGATTTTAACAAAGATTCAAATGAATGAAAACAACAATGTAAGATTCAGCCAAGAGAAGGAATCATGCTAAAAAGGAAATCAAAGATTTTGAGAAAGCATGATTAATAAAGTTTTAAAACAAACTTGGATTGAAATCAAAGTGAAGAATCCTATAACTTAAATCAAAGATTAAATGAAGTAGAGGATTCAACACATCATAGTTATCATGCTAAAAATCATTTACCAATAATTTAAACAAGGCATGAAACATATGATTAAGAAAAGTAAAGCTTACTAGCGATTTAACTTCATTAATCCAAGCTTTAACTTTCCTAATAACCCAATAGCCTTGTTAGTTCATTCCCATTGATATGAGCTTCATTCACCTCAAGAATGGCCTCTCCAATCACTAAAAATGGTTTTGGAATGAACTTAATTTTATAGAAAAATCTGCCCCAATGGCTACTTATCGGTTAACCAACATCCAGGGTGTCGGCCAACGGTGACAAGCCAACGGTCATATATTTGAAAATTTGCCGACCGAAATACACTATTGGTTAGCCGAACTGGACTGGTCGGTTAACAGACATGTGACCGACACCTTAACCGACAGTCCAAAATCCAGGATTTGAAGCTCTCTGGAATTCGAGCCGACAGCTAACCGAAGGAGGTTCGGTCCATGGTCGGTTAGCCGACACCTGACCGACAATGTCCAAATCCCAACTTTTGCTTATTTCTGGTATTTTCTTATAGGGATTTTTGGGTCATTAAACCAAGCATGGAATCATGATTTAAATCAATCTAAGTGTTTTAAAATCACAAAACCTAAAATGGCAAAAAAGATTTGAAACTTTAAAAACAATGGCTAGCTTGATTTATAAAAGTTCTTTTCAAATTAAATGCATCCAAGATTTAAATCCAAAACATGCATGAAACATATGATTCACAAGATTTAATACGATGTATGTGTAAATCAAGATTTTCTAAAACAATGCGTGTGTGAGATTTCTATTGATGATTTAAATGAATGATGCATCCATCAAATTGCAATATGCAAAATCCCTAACAATCTCCCCCTTTGCAATTTGATGGCAAACCTTACTCAACACTAAATCTTCACACAAAGTCTTTAGCTCCTCCTAAGCTGGACAAGGCTTGAAATCTTTTTGTATGCTTCCTTTGACTTGGCTTGGGCTGTAGGACTCTTTCTTCATTCTCCTTGATGTTTGGTGCTTGATCATTCTTCAAGCTTTCTTTTCATCTTCCTTTCTTTGGCCAAGCATTTTTTCTTTAAGTCCCAAGCTTTCTTCTATCATCTCTCCCCTTTTGACCATGCATACTTCCCTTTGGCAAGATATGCATTCTCTCACCTTTGAAAGATAATACAATATCTCCCCTTTTGACATGCAACTTGAGTATTTTCTCTCCCTAATTCTCTCAATTTTCTCCCCCTTTGACTTTAAATTGTGAAGGTATCAATTGAAGAGGGGTAGGAGTTTCTTCAAGTGGTACCTACACACATGAAACAAGGAAAATACCTTTTAGTAGCACCTGACAACAAAAGAAATCGAAAATGAAATACTTAACGGGGTTTCATGTATGGGTAGCAAGTTATAATGATAAAGAGCCAATGCACGGGTAAATTTGATCAATGCTAATGCTTCCTTAGAAGGTTTACACTCCCCCTCAATCTATACTCTCCTTTTGCCAAACTTTTGACAAGAATATAACTATTTGGTGCAAGAAGAAGATGGTTTAACCAATTGAGGGTTATCTTCGAGGGAAAGATTAGATACCAATTGATAATAATAATTGACTATAAAGCTCAATATGATCAAATTACCAAAATAAAGAGAAAGGTCAAGGAGATAAACTATCATGAATACCAATTGAATAAATAATACCAATTGAGATTCAAGGATATGACTACTAACTTAATCACTCTAAAATGCAGTTAAAAAGAATATAATTACTAGGAATAATCCAAAATTAGAGCTATCCATGATGTTATGGGGTACCGGTTACTAAACGTAGCATCAATCATTATAAATATGAAAATCATTATGCTACGAAAGTTTTGAAATCATTTCATCCAAACATAAAATATGACTATCATGTGCAAGATGAATGAGATGAAGTTCAAACATGAAGCCTACCTCAACCATTAACCAACCAAGATTATGAACACATAAACATGGTGGTCATGAGATTTACCTAGATGAGCATGAGAGGTGGCAAACATGAAGATTATGATACTAATAGAATGTGACAAACACAAGATTTCATCAAGCATCATAAATGAATAGTCATCACTTTTAATGATATAACTAATGAGCTTAGTGATGAACATGAGAAATTGCATTTTGAAAATATATGACTTGGTAGAACATGCAATTTACAAAGTGTCAAATCATATGAATTCATCATCTAAGAAATTCATCAAACAGTAGATATAACTATGAAATACAAGGAATGGATTTCAAATGTAAGACCCCGACCCCCAATTCTTTTGTTTAGCATTGTTTTAATTGTGGTTTAACTTTTTAAGTGAGATTAGAGTTGGTTTGACTTTGATTTTGAGTTTGACTAGATTTTTTATAACCTTGGAGAGTTTTCAGGACCGTTGACTTTAGTTTGACCCGGCCTTTGTAAAATATATTTTTGAGAGAAATTACTCTTGATTTCTAAAAATCCCAAATTTTATTTATTTTTATTCATTTTATTGCTATAAACAACTTTCATGTTTTGACCATTTTGATTTAATGCTCAGAAATCACGTTTTTCGAGAAAAATGGGCAAAAATGACATTTTCACTAAATCTGTCCATAAATTTTGAAAATTTCAGAAATTGGTAAAATATACTTTTTCGAAAATAGATTTTTCGACGAGCAATTTTGTCTTCTTCGTCGTCTTCGTTCGGGACCCACAAATGTCAGTTTTAACCACTTGAGCCTTGGGGCCCATGGGCCCCAGCCCACTCAAGTCTTTATAAACTCAAGTGGGTTCTTTTTCTTCTTCCCCATTCATTTTTCCTGCAACATTTGGGGCTGTCTAGGGTTTTCTCTTCCAGCCCTTTTCTCTCTCTTCTAGAAAGCTTCCATCTTGAGTGTAAAAGTGAGGGAATGATCTCCTAATCTTCTTCCTCATCTTCCAAGCTTTCCAAAGATGCCATTTTCAAAGGATTTGAGCCAAGGAAACCCTCTTCTCCAAGCTTTTCTTCTTGTTTAAAGCTTCTAAAAGGTTAGCAATGAAATTTCTTCTTCAAATCTTTGTTTTCTAAACCTTTTGGAGTGTTTTTGTCATACATGCAAGGGTTTTCATTGAGGTTTGCAAATGATTTATTTTTAGGGTTTTTCTTGGGTCATTTTTGTTGATTTTTGTAGGATTGGAGCTTTGATCTCTAGAGGACCATTTTTGGAGTGATTGTTCCCCCTTCTTGATTTGAGGCAAGTAAATAAACTAGCTACTATGATGAATGTGTTCATGTGGATGATTTCATGGATTTCTTCCCTATGTGTTTCTTTCCCCTTTTAATTTGTGGATTTGTCTTGATATACTTAAGCAATGATTTATGCTTGTTTTTCCCTTTAAGTTGTAATCTTGTTTTCAAGAATCAAGATTTTTGCTCTTGAATAACTCTCCTTGGTTCAGCTTCTTGTATTTCAGGAATTTTGTGTTTTAATGAATGAAGAGACTTATATTTGTAATTGATTTTTGAATGGAGATGGAAGGAATTAGTGATTGTATGATTTAATGGAGGTTTGTTATGATGAGGAGAGGCTCAAAGATGTATGGGGATTATTGTAGAAGAGAAGGTGGAAGAAAAATCACAAAAGAGGCAAAAAGTGCAAATTCTGCACTTTAGAGCGGACCCAACAGAATTGGGTCTGCTCGAGCAACCCAATGGGCTGCTCAAGAGGCCCAGGTTTTGGATGGGGTCCGCTCGAGCGAAACCTGGGCCCAGTCATGGGTCTATTTCAAGTCCCGTTGTAAGGGCTGTTTAGTGGTCCTTTTTAGGCCTGTTTAAGATCTATTACCAGCCCTTCTTCTTTGATGTTTTTGAGGCCCGTTGACTCCATATTGATGCTTAGAAGCCCATGATTATTTGTAGCGGATTGTATTTGTAGGTGCAGAAAATAATGACCCACAATAACTGGGGTGCCTTAGAGGACTTATCCAAGGTGATGAAGATTAGGTACCGTCCGAAAGCCTGAAAGAGAAGAGCAAACGGTCAGAGGACCCTGGCCTGGGTGGCGCAAGGCTCTTCGATGCCAAAGTCAGTGAACGAACTGGAACAATGGAAGGAGAGGAAGAAGAGAGGCAGAGTAACGGCTCTTTGGGTTGAATTGTGCGTACCTTGCTTGTGGTATGAGGCTCTATTTATAGAGGCTTGAGTCGTATCTTTGGATGATATCCTGGCGTGGGTCCCATGACTCGACTGGAAGTCATGATCACCCCACAAGGTAATAAATGCGGTCCAATCCAGCCCACTTTGCATTTAATGCCAGTCGGATCAGCCCACATCGCATTAAATGTGCGTCTTGTTGGGCCAGATTGTGTTGGACGCCTTTGACGGTTGGGGTACCATCGGATCCGCCCTCGGGCCTTGCCCTGATGTGGCTTCAGCCGCTGGATGCCGCCCTGTCAGTGATCTGGCGAAGATTGTGAACGGCTGGATGTCGCATCTGCCTCACTAGCTCGCGCCCCTATTCCTCCACGTGCCTGATGACGTGGGGGATGAGGGTCGGGAGTGGAGGCTCTTTCCTGCTTCGGCTTTCGTCCCGGCTCCTTCGGCCGAGGTGGAGCTTTCTGCCGAGGTGGGCACATGGAGTAGCCGAGCTCGGCGCTAGCGGTCCGGACCTGCCCGACTTCGGCCGGAGCCCCTGTCCTGGTAGCCGGGGTGAATCCGGTGCCACGTGGGCGGCACGCGGATGGCACGTGAGAATGCTTAGTCTCATCTGATGGCTGTGATTAGCGTAATCCTGGAGTTCTAGAAATCTCCCCACACAATTGCCCCCTAGCTTTTGACCTCTTAAGCGTCCTAGCCTTTAGTGGTCGAAAGCTAGAAAATCTGTCTGGGGATGCGGCGATCATTACCTGGTGTCGTTTCAACTTTTCTGAAGCAATAAATGCTCTGCCCTGTCCGTCCTGGGAAGCGAGTCGACGGCTACACGCGTAGCCTCTTCACTGATTGCGTTGTCTCATTGATGGGACGGGCACGGGCTGCGAAGTCTGTCTTTTCGAATTCGAAAGTGGTATTCAATCGAGGGTTCCCTTTCCATAAATAGGGTCGTCTTCTTCCTTTCTTGTTTCTGATTTCTTTTCGCCTTTGCCTTCACCTTTGATTTCTGCTCTGCTGCTCGAGATCTCTCTAGCGAGGACGACCATAGGACGTGCCCGGATCTGTTCTTGATTCGCCCCTTCGTCTCTGTAAGTTGCTTCGTGCCTCTGTCTGGTTTTTCTTGGGGTTTCGCGACTTCTAGGGTTTAACTTCGCTGTCACCCTTTTTAGACATGGGCACCCCTAGGTTTGAGCTAGATACTGAAGAGGGCATAGCCAGGTTTAGGGCCGCTTTCAGTATTCCGGAGGGAGTCCTCCTCAAGCCGGCGGACTCCATCGATTATGCCACGCTTCGCTGGTCCTGCGGCTGGATGCCGTTCCCTCTGATCTCCGTGATCGAGGGCGGGGTCAGATTTCCTCTGCACCCCTTGCTTAGGGCCTGCCTTAGTGCCTGGTCTATCACCCCGTGCCAACTGATGCCCAATGGCTATAAGGTCATCATGGGCACGGCTAAGCTGAATGAGATTTTGGGGACCAACCTGGGTGTCCATGATATCGAGGATACCTATGATATCTGCAAGGCTGGGGAAGGAAAATACTATCTCCGGGTGAAGCCGCAGCGAAGAGGCTTCGTCCTGGCCTTGGAGGATTCGAGTAAGAATGCCGAGGAAACTTTCTTCTGTGTGTCGGGGGACTGGGAGTTCGGCGCTGGCGAGAGCAGGAGGCTGATGGTCCCTCGTCGCCCCGGGACTGTCCCAAGTAAACACTGCTTCTTTTCTCTTACTTGCTTTGCTTGATTTCGACGATGCCGAGCTGACACTCTTATTGTCTGCTGTGCAGAAGCAGGCGCGAGGCGACGCCGAGATGCGAGTGAAGGCTGGAGGAAGAACGTCGACGACATCAACAAGGTCGAAAGATACAAGGGGCACGAGACCAGGTCGGCTTGGAAGCTGCTCGGGTATACGCCGAGGTACCAGCGGCCACTATAGGAGAACCGGAGTAGCCGAGGAGGACGAGGCGCATCCTGATTATCCTGCTGTCTCCGTTGCCGTGCCCGCCGGGATCCCTTTGACCGATCCTGCTGCGAGCCGAGCTGCGTCTGGCGCCGAGGCGTCCACCTCTAGTTCGGAGTTACCGAACCTGACGCAGATAGTGGACGCTTATTCGTCCGATCGGGAAGAGGGTATGGAGGGAAGCTCAAGGGCGCCCGTTGTCAAGGATCTGGCGGCCAAGTTCAGGCAAAGGTCTACCTCTTCTGCGACACCATCATCTGCCAGTACCCACGCAGCTTCGGGCTCGGGGGGTGCTGGTGCCACTTCTGCTCCTACCCCTGCTCCGAGCGAGGGAGTGCGGTGACGCTCGCCGGATCGCCCGAGGGAGGGGTCCCCGCCCAGGAAGAAGTCCAAGGCAGGGGAGAAGGACTCGGGGACTGAACAGCCTCCGAAGGGTAAAACTCCTGTGCGGGCCCCCGGAGTCAAGGCTCCAGCTGAGAAGAATGCGCCGTCCAACAGGTCGACTGGCGGGGCGGCCCGCGAGCTCACCATCTCGGTAGGGCAAGGGTCCGGATCGGCTTCCGGACCTCGAACTGCCCCAGCGGCATGGAGACCGAGGATGGAGACGCAACCCGGTAAGCCTTTGAACGTCGAGGACCGGCTGATGGGGAACGCCGACGTCATCGGAGCTCTCGCCAAAGCCTGCGCTCTGCCGCGAGACATGGAAATGCACGAGAAGTTTGATAACGAAAGCCTGATGGTCTCGGCGATCCAGGCTAATCTTCTGGTAAGTGTTTTCAGCGCTCTTCTTCAAGTGGTTTAGCTCGACTGCTCCTGTTTGATTTACTTTTTCCCTTTGCAGAACGTGCAAAGGCTCCTGACCGTGGTGGGGAGGAGTGACAGGAACGCCGCGAGGATCACTCAGCTGGAGTCTGAGAGGGAAAAGCTGAGGAAGGAGCTAGAAGAGCTGAGGAAGGGAATGGAACGGCTGTAGAAGGCTAGCGCTGAAGAGACCGCTCGGTTGGCGTCGGCTCTGGCTGATGTTGCCGAACTCACGTCGAAAGCTAATCAGCTGAAAGGTGAGGTCTGGGCGAAGAACAAGAGGGCCGCCGAGCTGGAGTCGGAACTGGCCAGATCAAGGTCTGAATCGACGGCCGAGGGGACGAGGTTGCGTGGGGAAGTGCTGGCCGGGCGTGCTGAAATAGAGAAGTTGAAGACGGCGAATGCCGAGCTGGAAAAGGAGAAGGCCTCTCTGCTGTCCGAGGCCCAGTCCGCTTTCCAGAATGGGGTGGACCATGCCACAGAGCAGTATGAGAAGCAGGTGGAGGAAATCACCTCCATTCTGTTCGAGGAAGGATGCTTGGCCGCACTGAGGCGTGCGGGGGTTCCTGAAGACCACCCCGTCTATCGGGACTTGCCGAAGTATTCAGACCCGGCTCCTGGGCCGAGCCCCACTCCTTTGGCCGAAAGCGCCCCAGTCGAGGCCCCTGCAGTCGTTCCCGCTCCGGATGCCGCTCCAGTTGCTGTCGCGCCTGCCAGCGATGCCCCGGTTGAGCCCCTGGAGGGTACTTCTCCTGCCCCATCTGTCAGCGAGGCATCGGTCGTTGCCCCCGCTGTCAGCGAGGCATCGGGCACCGCTCCTGCTGTCACGGCTGGTATCGCTGGACCAGCTGAGAGAGTGATCGACTTGGTGGAGTCGCCGAAGCCGCAATAGCCTTACCTTTCTTTTCTTGTAAATAGCTTTTGGGCCTGTAGTACTCTTTGCTTTTAATGAAAAATGGGGCTTCTTTACTTGTGCGTTTTTCTCTGCATTTTTCTCTCTTTCGTTTCTAGGTGTGATATTGCTGGATGTGATATTGAATGCCTTTAATGTGACGCGCGACCCTCGAGTTAGAGAGAGTCGAACGGTCTTCATAGCTGTCTGTGCCGTTTCTCCGTATTCTGGAGACCATAAATAGCAGTAAGCATGGCGATAGGGCCGATGAGGGAAACGGGCGAACGTCTCCACGTGGCGCCATAGGGATCGCTGGTCATTAAACAGGAAGACGTGCGTCCCACGTAACGCGTGGGAGACTTCGCCCCATAACTTCCTTCGGAGACCGGGCCCTTCTTCTTCCTATAAGTAGAGGTGGTAGGCTCGCCATGGGAGAGGAAAATAAAAGAAATTAGGATAGCTTAATTCACATAGACGTAGGAGCCATGTTCAGCAGACTTTTGGAAATATTCGATCCGGGGGGAACCCCTACTCCTGAGGATGGCTCTCTCCGAGGGGGGAGGCCCGTCGTGGTCTGCGCTCTCTCTGAAGGAGTTCCCTGTGGACCACGCGCTCTCTGAACGTGGGTCCATGGCCAACCGTCCCTGGTCCGGTTGCAGGGGAGTCTTCTGCAACTGTGGGATGGTGGCGCCCTCTGCGTCTGGTGGTCCTGCAGGGTCCTGTGTCGCAACGCGCTCCCTGCGTGCCCCCTGCGGTATATCAGGCCCGCGAAGCTGAGGGTGGGATTGAGGCCCCGCTGGACCTGGGGGCTCTTCAAATTTTGGTCTCACTGACCGGAGGGTGTTGAAGAGCTCAGCGAGGTCCAGGGCCTCCGAACTGGAGGGGCTCTTGAATGCTTTGGTCTGACCAACCAAAGCGTATTATAGAGCTCTGTGAAATTCAGAGTCCCTCAGAACCTCCAAGCAGCGGACTGGAGTCTTCGAGCCTGCAGCCTGAAGAGTCGGTGAAGATCAGAGCCTCCCAGTTTTTGTTTCTTTTTCTGTTTTTAGAGGACTGCGAGCCTCCTTTCTGTATTTTGTTTTCTTTTCTGTAATCCTTGTAATGAAGTAATTACAATGAATAAAAAGGAAGAATTTTGTGATCACTCGATCTGTGTTACAGTGTTTTTGTATTCTTTTTTACTTTCTTCGCACTGTCTTGTAACACTTGTATTTCTGTGCTGCTTTTTTGCACTTCAGTGCTTGCACTGCTCTTTCTTTTTTAAAAACTGACCTTGGCCAAAACGGCTAGCATTGGCCGAGACGAACTGCCTTGCGCCGAAGTGGATCCAGAATCCCGCTGGGCTCGGCTATGTGAGCATGAGTTCGGCAACGGTCTTTGAGGGGTGTATAAACCCGGAACTTTCAGAAACGATTGAGTTTTCGAACTCAAAGCCTTTTCCAGGGCGGTAGACCCAGGGCTTTAGGAAACGACTGAGTGTATGAACTCGAAGCCTTTTCCAGGGCGGTAGACCCGGAGCTTTAGGAAACGACTGAGTGTATGAACTCGAAGCCTTTTCCAGGGCGGTAGACCCGGGGCTTTAGGAAATGACTGAGTGTATGAACTCGAAGCCTTTTCCAGGGCGGTAGACCCGGAGCTTTAGGAAACGACTGAGTGTATGAACTCGAAGCCTTTTCCAGGGCGGTAGACCCGGAGCTTTAGGAAACGACTGAGCGTCCGAGCTCGAAGCCTTTTCCAGGGCGGTAGACCCAGGGCTTTAGGAAACGACTGAGTGTATGAACTCGAAGCCTTTTCCAGGGCGGTAGACCCAGAGCTGCCGGAGTCAGTCAAAGAGAGATGACAGATTGATGACAGGGCGAAAGCTGCTTTCATTGATTCTGAGATTCATTACATCTTTAGAAATAGAACTTCTTTAAGTGGGATGCATTCCACGGCCTCGGCAGTGGCTTGCCCTCTAAGTCCTCGAGCTTGTAGGCTGATCTTCCTGCCAGTGAGACTACCCTGAACGGGCCATGCCAGTTCGGGGCCAGCTTCCCTTCGTTTGGTTCTTTGTCGGCTGGCAGGTCTTTTTTAGCACCAGCTCTCCCATGGAGAAACTTCTTTCTCTGACATTTTGATTGTATGCCGTGGCCAGCCGCTGCTGATAGTCGGTCAGTCGCAGGGCTGCTGCTTCTCGGCGCTCGTCTGCCAGCTCCAGCTCCATTGCCAGGTTCGTCTCATTTCGGCCTTGGTCAACCAGCTCTGTCTTCACGGTGGGAAGGCCGATTTCTAAAGGAATGACCGCCTCCATCCCGTAGGCCAGAGAGAAAGGTGTCGCCGAGGTGGACCTCCTTGGAGTTGTTCTGTATGCCCATAGCACGCTCGGAAGTTCTTCTACCCATCTTCCCTTTGCCTTGTCCAGTCGCTTCTTCAGGCCGTCCAGGATCACTTTGTTAGAGATTTCGGCCTGGCCATTGCTCTGTGGATATGCCGGAGTAGAGTAGCGGTTCCTGATGCCGTGCTCTTGGCAGAAGTCTTTAAAGGATTTGGAGTCGAACTGAGTCCCGTTGTCTGAAATCAGGGTTCTGGGGATGCCGAACCTCGTTAGGATGTTTTTCCAGACGAAGTTCCTGGAATCCCTGTCCGTGATGGAGGACAACGGCTCAGCTTCTATCCATTTTGTGAAGTAATCTGTAGCGACTATCAGCCATCTCTTGTTCCCTGGAGCTCGGTGGAGAGGCCCCACAATGTCCAGGCCCCATTGAGCGAAGGGCCATGGACTAAAGAGGGGACTCAGATCCTGTGCTGGATGGTGGAGAGAGTGGGAGAACTTCTGGCACTTCTCGCATTTCCTGGCGTACACCTGCGCGTCCTTCTGCATGTAGGGCCACCAGTAACCCTGGCTTATAGCCCTGTAGGCCAGTGATCGACCTCCTATGTGACTGCCGCAGATTCCTTCGTGGATCTCATACAGGAAGTCATCCACCTTGCTCGGGTGGACGCATTAGAGGTATGGACCTGTGAAGGATTTCCTGTAGAGTTTGCCTTCGGGAGATAGCCAGAATCGAGCTGCCTTGAGTCTGATTCGGTGGGCTTCAGTCTTGTCCTCGGGGAGCTGATCGTCCTTTAAGTAAGCAATGATCGGGTCCATCCAGCTTGGGCCGAGGTCAGCACAGAGGACAAGCCGAGATGAATGGAGTTCTAAGCTTGACCTTGATATCGACCCAACCTCGACGGTCCTTTTCTTTCCGGCTTCGACAGCGGAAGCCAGGCTGGCGAGTGCGTCAGCGTGCGTGTTGGTATCTCGGGATACCCGTCTGACCTCGGCTTTCTGGAAATGAGACAGCAGTTTTTTCGCAAGGGCTAAGTAGGCCGCCATCCTGTCGTCCCTGGCCTGGTAGTCTACAGCGAGCTGGCTAGTTACCAGTTGAGAATCGCTGAAGATCACCAGGTGCTGGGCTCCGAGGATTTGGGCGCTGTTCAACCCTGCTATCAGTGCTTCATACTCTGCCTCATTGTTTGTTGCTTTGAAGTCCAAGGTGAAAGCCTGCTCTATGACCAGACCCTCTGGCGATTGGAGGACTATGCCGGCGCCAGCTCTCTTGGAGGTGGACGATCTGTCGACAAAGATCTTCCATGCGGAGGCGGGAGACTGTTCGACCTCGGTCACTTCTGGCTCGTGCCCTATGCCCCCCAGTTCCGTGCCGAGCTGGGTCGGAGCCGAGTTGGGCGAGACGAACTCAACGATGAAGTCTGCTAGAATCTGGGCTTTGATCGCAGTTCGGGGACGGTACTGTATATCATACTGCCCCAGCTCAACTGCCCACTTTGATATTCGCCCTGAAAAGTCAGCCTTCTTGAATATCGAACGGAGTGGATGCTCCGTGATCACCACAATAGTGTGGGATTGGAAATAATGGGAGAGCTTGCGGGAGGCACTGACGAGAGCCAACGCAAGCTTCTCCAATAGAAGGTACCTGGTCTCGGCATCGAGCAGGGTCTTGCTCGTATAATAAATTGGTTTTTGAATTCCCTCGTCCTCCCTGATGAGGACGGAGCTCACTGCGTGATCCGAGACCGCAAGGTATAAATACAAAACCTCCCCCGGAGTTGGGGTGGAGAGTAAGGGTGGTGACATCAAATAGGTTTTGAGCGTGGCCAACGCCTGGTCGCACTCAGGAGTCCACTGGAATTTTAAATTTTTCTTTAGAAGCTGAACTAAAAGGCCTGCACTTATCTGATGACCGGCTAATGAAGCGATTGAGTGCTGCAGCCATTCCTGTGAGCTTCTGGACTTCTTTCGTGGTAGAGGGGCTCAGAATGCCCTGGATCGCGGTGATCTGGTTTGGATTGGCCTCTATCCCCCTCCGCGTTACCAAGCTGCTGAGGAACTTTCCAGATGCTACGCCGAAGGCGCACTTGGAAGCATTTAGCTTGAGCTTGAACGCGCGAAGGATGCCGAAGACTTGGCCGAGATCCGCCAGGTGGTCGCTGGAGTGCCCTGATTTGATGACCATGTCGTCGATGTATACTTCCACCATTCGGCCGAGCTGAGCCTGGAACATCTTTGTCACGAGGCGCTGATAGGTCGCCCCCGCGTTCTTTAGCCCGAAGGGCATCACCTTATAGCAGTAAGTGCCGCGGGGGGTTATGAACGACGTTTTCTCCTCGTCAGGCTCGTGTAGTGGAATCTGGTGGTAGCCTCTGTAGGCGTCGAGGAAGCTCATTCGGTCATGGCCAGCGGTGGCATCGATCATTTGATCAATCTTCGGAAGGGGGAAACTATCTTTAGGGCAGGCCCTGTTCAAGTCTGTGAAGTCCACGCACACCCTCCATTTACCAGTTTTCTTTTTAACCACCACCGTATTGGCCAGCCAGACCGGGTATTGGACTTCCCGAATGGCTCCTGCCTTCAGCAGTTTGTCGACCTCTTCGACGACCGCGTCTGTCTGCTGCAGACCTGTCCTTCGTGCCCTCTGCACTACTGGTTTGTGGCTGGGGTCCACATTTAACTTGTGGCACATGACCTCGGGGTCGACCCCAGGCATTTCGCTTGGGCTCCAAGCAAAGACATCGACGTTCTGCATCAGGAACCTTGAGAGCTCGGCTCTCTCTTTGTCTGGCAGCTGGGTGCCGATCAGGAAGAACCTATCTGGGTCTGCCGAGTTCAGCCTGACCTCGGCCAGGTCCTCAATGCTTTTTTTCTAGGGGTCTCGGTCGATTTCATCTAGGCCTTTCTCGAATTCGGCGAGGTTGACGCGCTCTGGCTCTTTCTCTGCCGGGACCGCGGCCAGCATGCACTGCCTAGCTTGCTGTTGATCTCCCTCCACTGTGACCACTTCCATTTTTCCCTCCTTGTTCTCGAGGACGAACTTCAGCTTCTGGTGGAGGGAAGAGGGGACCGCTTCCAATTTATGGAGCCACGTTCTGCCCAAGATGACGTTGTAGGGAGAAGGGGCGTCCACGACCAGGAAGTCGGCCAACACGGAGGCTCCGCCGACTCGGGTTTCCAGGGTGATCCTACCCTTGGGATAGACTGGCGTGGCGGATAGCCCTAGCAAGGGTGCACGGACCTCCGTGAGGTCTGCTTCTGAGAGGTTCATTTTCTTGAAGCACTCGTAGTAGAGGACCTCGGAAGAGCTGCTGGAGTCGACGAGAACCCTCTTCACGGTAAAGTCCCTTAGCTTCATTGTGAGGAGCAGGGGGTCGTTGTGGGGAAGCTGGATTCCCTCTAGATCTTTATCTGAGAATGAGATCGCGGGCCAGTCGCGGCGAGCTCTTTTGGATGTCGGTCCGAGCTCGACTTTCATCCCCTCCTTCCCGAGCGACGCTCGCCTGGCTTCGGCACGGGCTTGCGAGCCTCCGCGAGATGAGGGAGAGGGAGCCGAGGATGCCAGGTGGATCACGTTAATGATTTTTTCGGAATCCTCACTGTCTGGATCCCGAGCCGTGCTCTGGTGAACTCAGTCCTCGCTGCCGCCGGCATCTTCTGACTTGATGAACTCTGGAATGTGGCCTTTGCCGGCTAGCTTCTCCGCACTCCTCGGTCTTGTGCCCGTTACCCTTGTGGTAGGAGCAGTAGAGCTTGCTTCGGCTGCCGAAGGTGGGCTCGCTCCTTAAGGGCGGAGGCCACTTGAAGAATGACTTGGTCTTTATCTTGTTCAGGATCTGGTATATCGGCTCCTTGAAGACGACATTTACACCCTGACCGGCGTTGGTGGGAGGTCTGGGCCTCCAGGTGCCCCCAGATCTGGAAGACGTAGGCTCTGCCGAGTTGGCGATCCAGGCATGCTTGGGCTCCTGCTTCTGGAAGGGCTTCCCGCCTCTCTGCCTAGGCTGGCTGCTCTTCTGCTCGGGCTCCGGTCTTTCCTCCTCTTCCCGGGCCTGGATTTCATCTTCCTCCCGGGCGACAAAGCGCTTTATCCGGGACATTAGCGCTGGCATGGATTCTGGGGTGTCTCCGACCAAGTCCTTCCGGAGGTCGTGGCCAGGAATCAGGGCATGTTGGAAGGCGAAGATTGCTATTTCCTCCCTAGTGCCTTCGACCTGGCTGTAAACCACCCAGAATCGTCGGGCGAACTTGGCGAGGCTCTCGCCCTGCTTCATTCTCAGGGCGAGAAGGTCCCCCTCTGTTTTGGGGACGGCGCTGTAAGCTTGGAACTTCTTTAGAAAGGAGAGCTGGAGCTCCTTCCAACTCGAAATCGACTTCCCTGGGAGGGCGCAGAACCACTTCAGAGGGAGGTCACCCAAACTGGAGGAGAAGATCTTGCAGTTGAGGTGGCCCTCGTTCCCCTAGATGGACATCTTTTGGGAGAAGTGACGGAGATGAGCGGATGGATCGGACAGTCCGTCGTAAGGGACGAACCGCGGGACAGAGAACTTCCTGGGCAAGGGAGTCCGCTCGATGTCTCTCATGAAGGGTGAGGCCCCCAGATCGGTATGGCCACATATTTGCTTCTGGTCCCGCACGTCCAGGTTGTGCTGAGGAGCCAACCTGACGCGTTTGTCGAATCGCTCCTGCTCGTCGTCCTTCTCCGGTGTCCGCGCTCTTGGCTTTCGCTTGGAGTGGTTCGGGCTGTGATGGCTATGGGTTCGGCCATCGCGGTTACGATGACTTCGGCTATTGCTCGAGCCTTCGTCATGGATCTGGCTTCGCTTGTGGTCTAGATGGTCTCTCAGATCCTCACGAGGAGGCTGGGCTGCCCTGCTCGGGGCGTCCCTCTTCTTTCCCTGAGGATCAAAGACCTGCCTCAACGAGGCAGTTTGCGCTGCTCTCAGTTGCTGCTGGAGCTCGCGGATTAACCGCTCCTGCTTCTGGAGGAGAGCAGTTTGAGATGCGACATCTCCTCCAGCGGCAGGAGGTTGGACGCGGCGCGTCTCTTCTACGGCAATGGCTTTATCTTTGCGAGGACGCTCATGCCGACACTCGTCGCGTCCAGGTGGTGTGACTTCGTCTGCTGAGAGCGAGGCCTCGAGTCCCTCTTGGAGGGGGACCTCGACGTAGAGCTGCGAGCCTAAGCGGCCCTCGCTTGCAGATGTGCCATGCATTGTTTGGGACCGCCCCTGAGGAGGGACGTCCGTCGACGGTGCCGGCTGCTCGAGCACTGCTCTCGAGGATTCTCCGCCCTTCCTAGCTTTCGGAGGCATGATTTCTGGGAGATTGAGGAGGTTGAGAAGGTTGGGATATTACTTTCCCACAGACGGCGCCAATTGTAGGTGCAAAAAATAATGACCCACAATAACTGGGGTGCCTTAGAGGACTTATCCAAGGTGATGAAGATTAGGTACCGTCTGAAAGCCTGAAAGAGAAGAGCAAACGGTCAGAGGACCCTGGCCTGGGCGGCGCAAGGCTCTCCGATGCCAAAGTCAGTGAACGAACTGGAACAATGGAAGGAGATGAAGAAGAGAGGCAGAGTAACGGCTCTTTGGGTTGAATTGTGCGTACCTTGCTTGTGGTATGAGGCTCTATTTATAGAGGCTTGAGTCGTATCTTTGGATGATATCCTGGCGTGGGTCCCATGACTCGACTGGAAGTCATGATCACCCCACAAGGTAATAAATGCGGTCCAATCCAGCCCACTTTGCATTTAATGCCAGTCGGATCAGCCCACATCGCATTAAATGTGCGTCTTGTTGGGCCAGATTGTGTTGGACGCCTTTGACGGTTGGGGTACCATCGGATCCGCCCTCGGGCCTTGCCCTGATGTGGCTTCAGCCGCTGGATGCCGCCCTGTCAGTGATCTGGCGAAGATTGTGAACGGCTGGATGTCGCATCTGTCTCACTAGCTCGTGCCCCTATTCCTCCACGTGCCTGATGACGTGGGGGATGAGGGGCGCGAGTGGAGGCTCTTTCCTGCTTCGGCTTTCGTCCCGGCTCCTTCGGCCGAGGTGGAGCTTTCTGCCGAGGTGGGCACATGGAGTAGCCGAGCTCGGCGCTAGCGGTCCGGACCTACTCGACTTCGGCCGGAGCCCCTGTCCTGGTAGCCGGGGTGAATCCGGTGCCACGTGGGCGGCACGCGGATGGCACGTGAGAATGCTTAGTCTCATCTGATGGCTGTGATTAGTGTAATCCTGGAGTTCTGGAAATCTCCGCACACAGTATTATTTTGAATTGTGTAAATTGAATGGGAACTGTGTGGGGATGTCTCCCGAAGTACTAAGGTTATACTAACTTCGGTGCTTTTGCCCGCTAATCGTGCTCCGGCCTCGGCAAACATTGCTCATGTGCTACCCGAGATCGAGTCCGTCTCTGGTCTTGGGCACCCCCAACCTCAATGCGAAGTCTTCACTTCGACCACTCAGTTCGGCACCAAGGCCAGACCCTTAGCCGAGATGGGCGGTGATGGCTGTACTTTCAAGGATATCTAGCTGGAACTGATAAAGCCATCTTGGCCGCCCCTTGTCCCTGACAAGGTGGCATCCAGCGGCTACGTCCCATCAAAGTATGGCCCCAAGCCAGGCTCGATGGGACTAGGCCCAAAAGTCAGATGTGGTAAGGTTCGATTAGACCAGCATTTAATGCATAATGGGCTGATCGGACTGCTATTTAATGCATAGTGGGTTGACATGACGGTACCCATGGGAGTGCTAGGACGTCATCATGAGCACCGCCATGCAACGTGGACTTCCTCCTCTATAAATTGAGGAACGATCTCCATCACAGGGACGCACAACCATAACCAGAGAGTTGCTACTCTGCCTCTCTTCTCCTTTATCTCTATCCTACTATTCAGGCCCCTTACTGACTTAGGCATCGGAGAGCCTTGCGCTGCCCACAGCCAGGGTCCTTTGACGTCCTTATCTTCTTCCCTTTCAGGTTCTCAGGCCATCTACCATTATCAAAGGAGCATCAGACTCAACATAATTTCCACTACAAAGTCTGTAATATTTAGGCACTTATAGTTGGCGCCGTCTGTGGGAAAGTACAAACCCAATCTTCCCAAACACCATGCCCCCCAAGGCTAAGAAAGGCGGAGAATCCTCAAAGGCAAGAGGTGGAGAATCCACGAGGGCAATGACCCAATTACCACCACCCACGGGCCCGTCGTCGGTCGCTCCTCCTCAGAGACGGCCTAAGGCGAGGTCTGATGCAGTTGTAGTCAAAGAGCGCCCTGACACACACCTCTTCGTTCATGTCCCATTCCCGGAGCGAATTGAAGACTGATCCCCGGAGGAGGAAGTTATGCCTCCCCCGGCGGGATGAACGGTGACATGAGAGTCCTCAAAGGGACAAATCGGTGGCAGTCAGTAAGTCCCATTACTCCCATCACTGCACCGGCGATGGGGACGTAGCGGCCCATAATATCACAATCCGAGGACAAGAGAAGCTGATTTGGCAGCTCCAGCAGCAGCTTCGGCAGCAGCCTGGGCACAAGGCGAAGGTCGGCCCCCAACCTTCCAGGAGTAGGCCGATCCGAGATCGACCCGACCCATCGATCCGAGATCGACCTCAGGCAACACCTCGAGCGTAAGAGGTAGCGCCGGGCTCAGGATGAGGGCTCCAACAACAGTTGCTCGAAGAGAAGGTCCGAGCTCCCCTTTGAGGACGGATACCGGCATTTCACTCAGAAGATGTTGGTATGGGGTGATGTCGGCCATCTGAACTGTAGGGTCTTCTCATCGAGTTTGGGAGACCTCCCCCTCAAATGATTTTGCAGTCTCCCAGAAGGATCGATCTCGAGTTGGCACCAGTTGCGGAGCTCCTTCCTGGGGAAGTTCCAAGCCCACAGAGTCATCCCGAAGACAGATGGCGACATCATGGCCCTCAAGATGGGGTGGAACGAGAGCATTATCCAGTTCGCTAAGAGATTCTGGACTGTCTATAGCCAGATCGAGAACTCCAACGACAAAGTGGCGATCATGTCCATCCAGCACGCCCTATTGCCGGGCAACGACCTTCACAAAGAGCTGGTTGGAGCCCCGTAACCTCGGTGGAAGCACCAATGGCCAGGGTAAACAAGTACGTTGCCCAAGAGTAAGACGAAGCCAGGGCCAAGGAGAGCTTCAGCGTCTCTAAGAGCACTTCCAAAGGCCAGCCCAGAGCCAAAGATCAAGCCACCCAGCATGACCGCCACCCCCCCAAGAAATCCTTCACCAGTTCGGCAGCAGTCTCGTTTCCTAACACAGATGATGGCAAGAAGTCCAAGTCCAGTGTCCACACAGTGTTCGTGGAGCCTATCCACAAAATACTAAACAAGATCAAAGACCAGCCCTACTTCAGTTGGCCACAGACTATGCAGAGCAACCCCGCCAGCCGGAACCAAAGTAAGTTTTGTGCCTACCACAAGCAGAATGGGCACAACACTGAAGAATGTTACTCTCTCAAATCGCACCTTGAGAAGCTCGTCAAGGAAGGACACTTAAAAGAGTATGTGAAAGGAGGATGAGTAAACACCAGCCGAGCTCAGCGCCAGGATGACGGAGCCCACTCTAGCGATGAATCGGAAAAACTTATCAGTGTCATCCACCTAGCTCCCGCCCCAAAGGGGAGTAACCAGGCCTGAGTTAAGGCCAGGAGGGCCGCACACGGTAAGCAGGTGATGACTGCCGAGGTCGAGCTAGTTTCCAAGAGAGCTCGGAAGGAGAAGCCCAGGATCTATTTCTCTGAGGAAGATTTGGAAGGAGTCCAGCTCCCCCATAATGATTCGCTGATCGTTACCCTCAAACTCAAGAACTGCATAGTACAAAGGATCCTTGTCGACCCCGGAAGCTCTTCCGAGATCCTTTACTTCGATTGCTTTAGAAGGATGGGCCTCAGAGAAGAAACCTGGAGGAGGCACGGACTTCCCTGATAGGCTTCAGTGCCAAACCAATGTATCCCAAGGGGAAGATCTCCCTCACGGTCCAAGTCGAAGGCGCCTCCATAACTGCCGACTTCCTTGTGGTAGATGCGCCATCTCCCTATAATGCCATAATAGGGAGGACATGGCTGCACAGCATGGAAGCAATACCTTCCACCCACCATCAGAAACTCAAATTCCCCCTAGAGGACAAGAACGGCAGAATAAAGGTCGTCACTGTCAGGGGCGACTAGCAGGCGGCCAAGAAGTGTCTAATGGCCGTAGTACCCGAAGAAAAGGAGCCACAGCAAGTGAATATGGCCGAGCTGGAGGACGATCTTGATAAGGTCGGCCGCGATCCTGAGAAGAAAAGTGTGAAGGATTTGACCGAGGTCAGGCTCGATCCCGCCAATCCCAAGCGCCACTTCTTGATTGGCAGTCAATTCGTCGAGATGGAAAAGGCCGAATTCGTCAATCTACTATTCAGTAACAAGGAGGTCTTTGCCTGGACCCCCTACGAGATGCCCGGCATTGACCCCGAGGTCATGTGCCACAGGCTCAGCGTGGACCCTCAACACAAACCAGTGGTGCAGAAGTCACGCAGGACGGGGGTACCACAGTCAGAGGCAGTAGTCGAAGAGGTTGAAAAGCTGCTAGAGGCGGAGGCAATCATAGAGGTCAAGTATCCGAAGTGGCTGGCGAACACAGTGGTCGTCAAAAAGAAAACTGGGAAGTGGAGAGTCTGCGTCGATTTCACCGACCTAAACAAGGCTTGTCCAAAGACAGCTTCCCACTCCCAAAAATCGACCAGTTGATCGACACCACCGCAGACCACGAAAGGATGAGCTTCCTCGATGCTTATCGAGGCTACCACCAGATACCAATGTAAGAGCCTGATGAGGAGAAAACCGCGTTCATAACGCCCAGAGGCATTTACTGTTACAAGGTCATGCCCTTTGGACTAAAGAACGCAGGGGCCACCTACCAAAGGTTGGCCACGAAGATGTTCCAGGCCCAGCTAGGTAAAACGGTGGAGTTCTACATCGACGACATGGTCGTCAAGTCCAAGCAGTGCCGGGACCACTTGGCCGACCTGAGTTAGGTGTTCGACGTACTTTGGAGGTTCAGGCTCAAGCTCAATGCCTCCAAGTGCGCATTCGGTGTCGGCTCCGAAAAATTCCTTGGAAGCCTGGTGACCAAGAGAGGCATTGAAGCCAACCCGGATCAGACTGTGGCGATCCTTGGAATACAAAGTCCAACGACGACGAAGTAGGTCCAGAAGCTCACCGGCATGGCTACTGCACTCAACCGTTTCGTCAGCAGATCATCAGATAAATATAGGCCATTCTTCCAACTGCTAAAGAAAAATATGAAATTCCATTGGACATCGGAGTGCGACGAAGCGCTGCAAAGGCTCAAAGCCTATCTCTCCTCACCTCCCCTACTCTCTACTCCGAAACGAGGAGAAGTACTCTACCTCTACCTCGCAGTCTCGGATCATGCGGTCAGTTTGGTTCTCCTTAGAGAAGACGACAAATAGCAAATGCCGATCTACTACACAAGCAAAATCATGCTTGACACCGAGACCAGGTACCTCCCAATGGAGAAGCTCGCGTTGGCACTTGTCAGTGCTTCTCGCAAACTCTCTCACTATTTCCAAGCCTTTTCCATCGTAGTCGTGAAAAAATATCCGCTCGGAGCGGTCTTCAAAAAGGCTGACTTCTCCGGCCGAATCTCGAAGTGGGCCGTCGAACTAGGGCAATATGACATCAAGTATCAACCTAGAACGGCGGTCAAAGCTCAAGTTCTGGCAGATTTTATCGTCGAATTCACCTCTCCGAGTTCGGCACCGACCCCGCTCGTCACCGAACTTGGGGACAAGAGGCATGAGGACGAAGTCACTGGGACAGAAGAAGAGCAGGCATGGAACCAATTCCTCGCCTTCACTTGGAAGGTATTCGTTGATGGATCCTCTACCTCCAAGAGGGCTGGCGCCGCCATAGTCCTTCAATCCCTAGAAGGATAGGTTATCGAGCAAGCCCTCACCCTTGACTTCAAAGCATCCAATAACAAGGCAGAGTACGAGGCCCTGATAGCCGGGCTGAATAGCGCTAAAATCCTAGGAGCTCAACAGCTGGTGGTTTTCAGCGATTCACAGTTGGTAACAAGCCAGCTTACTGGAGACTACCATGCTCGCGACGACAGGATGGCTGCATATTTAGCGCACGCAATAAAGCTCCTCTCACAGTTCCAAAAAGCCGAAGTCAAACGTATTGGCAGAGACTCCAACTCTCATGCCGACGCCCTCGCTAGCCTAGCTTCAGCGGTTGAGGCCGGGAGGAAAAGAATTGTCGAGGTAGGATCGCTAGAGAGGCCAAGCACGGAGCTCCCTCCACCTCGGCAGATTCTATGCGTCAACCTCGGCCCAAGCTGGATGGACGAGATCATCGCCTTGCTTAAAAATGACCAGCTCCCCAAAGACAAGAACGAAGCTCGTAGAATTAGGCTCAAAGCAACTCGGTTTTGGTTGAGCCCACAAGGCAAGCTCTACAAGAAGTCCTTCACGGCCCCTACCTTCAGTGCGTCCACCCTGACAAGGTCAATGATTTCCTCTACGAGATGCACGAAGGAATCTGTGGAAGCCATATCGGTGGACGATCGCTGGCGTACCGGGCTATCAACCAGGGTTAATGGTGGCCATACATGCAGACAGATGTGTAGAAATATGCTCAAAAGTGCGAAAAGTGCTAGAAGTTCTCACACTCCCTCCACCAGCCAGCCCAGGATCTGAGTCCACTATCCAACCCGTGGCCTTTCGCCCAATGGGGACTGGATGGCGTAGGACCTCTCCACCGAGCTCCAGGAAATAAGAGGTGGCTGATAGTAGCCACCGATTATTTCCCCAAGTGGATAGAAGAAGAAGCACTCTCCTCCATCACCAAGCACGATTCAAAGAATTTTGTCTAGAGAAACATCGTCACAAGGTTCAGAATTCCACGGACTTTGATCTAGGATAACGGGATTCAGTTCGATTCCAACCTCTTCAGAACCTTCTGCCAGGGGCTCGGCATCAGAAATCATTACTCTACCCCAGCATACCCCTAGAGTAACGGTCAAGCCGAGATCTCCAACAAGGTGATGCTCGACGGACTCAAGAAGAGGCTCGATCGAGCCAAAGGAAGATGGGTGGAAGAACTACCGAGCGTCCTGTGGGCATACAGGACGACGCCAAGACGCTCCACCTCGGCAACACCTTTCTCCCTCGCCTACGGTATGGAAGCCGTGATTCCGCTTGAGATCGGTCTCCCGACCTTGAGGTCGGAACTCTTCGACCAAGGCCATAACGACGTGAGCTTGACCCGAGAACTAGACCTAGCTGAAGAGCGCAGAGAAGCAGCGGCCGTCCGTCTGGCTGCCTATCAGCAGCAGTTAGCCAGGGGCTATAACCAAAGGGTCAGAGAGAGGAAATTCTCAGTCGGGGAACTTGTCCTAAAGAAGTCACTCCCGCAGGACAAAGATCTGAACCACGGCAAGTTGGCGCCAAACTGGCACGGACCATTCAAGGTCACTGAGGTCTGCAGTCGTTCGGCTTACAAGCTTGAAAACATGGATGGCAGACAATTGCCACGGCCATGGAAAGCAATGCACCTCAAGAAGTTCTATTTCTGAATTGTAACTGATTTTTGAAATGCAATAAAAGCACTCCGTTCCTTGTCTGCCTCAATTCTCTCCAGAACGTAGAACTCTCCAATGTCGCCTAAGGGACTACGCGTCTCGGTTCTTCTCCATTTCGCGTTATGAGAGCACCTAGGCACTCTTGCTAGGTAGCCGGCGCGCCCCTGACGACGAGGCAGTGGGTCTTCTCCATTTCGCGTTGTGAGAGCATCTTGGCACTCTTGCCAGGTAGCCGGCGCGCCCCTGGAGACGAGCCAGTGGGTCTTCTCCATTTTGCGTTGTGAGAGCACCTCGACACTCTTGCTGTTGGAAATAGGGTGGGCCTCTAGGATAGGTTTCAAAAACTTTTGACCCACTTGACGCAGGGATCAACTATCCATAAGGCTACAAAACCCAATCCAAGATCCATGTCCTCAATCTCAGTCATCATGATCAGTAAATACAATCTATTTACAAGATAGAAACAGCAACTAACAAGCATCCATAATAATCTACAACATGCAAGAAAGTGGATTATACCTTTGGAGCTCGGTTGTGCTCTAATGGAGGACTTGCGTCTTTCTTTGATGATGAAACATTTTCACTAATCAAATAGGGATCTCCAAGACCTCTTGATCTTCCACGCTATGACCCGTATTAGATTCTCCTTTTTCTCAAGAAGATGGTGGGATCTTCAAGAGAAAACTACTAGGAACTCTAGGGAGGAACTAGAAAAAGAACTAGAAGAGGGAGAGAGAGGAAAAACTCGAGCAACACTTGCTCTAGGGGACTTGGGCATGAATCCCTAGGTGGATTTATGCATGGGGCGTCCAAGGCCCTCTTCTCCTCTTATTTATAGCTTTTGCAAGCCCAACTTACTAATTTCCATTAGAAGTCTTACTTCCAAAAATTAGTAACTATCTCTTCTTAATTAAAATAGAAGTCTTACTTCCATTAATTAATTAGTAACTTACCATATCATAATTAGAAGTCTCACTTCAAATATGATTAGTAACTTTCCAATTCCTTTCTAATTAAAATAGAAGTCTCACTTCTACTAAAATTAGTAAGTCTACTATTACCACTATTAGAAGTCTCACTTCAAATAGAAATAGTAACTTTCCTTTTAGAGTTCAACTAGAATTGGATACTTTCTAATAATTGGGCTAGGTGGGGACCACTAGGGATTCCTTAGAAAGCTGGCTCCAACTGGGACTCGCGACCCCACATCTCATGTGTAATCCGGGCTCACAGTTAATTGCAAATAACTCCACTATATAAATGCAATTGAACTCCAGTCTTAGGAATATTACATAGAAGACCCTAAACTTCCACATTACCACAAGTAGACCCCTCTATCAATATCCATGGATCAATTGGACCTGTCTTCCAAACTAGATCCATATCTTATTATCCTTGAGCCCCAATTAATTATAATAATCAATAGGTACCTTTCCAATTAACTCTTAATCGGAATGGGTGCGCACTTACCAATGATAAATCCATTAATTGGCACAAGGGGATATTAGAGATAGATTCCATCTTGACCATTGAATGTTCCCACAGCTCTACTACCATGTACCCAAATCACCGAGGTGTTGACCTACAGTTGGCCTCACTTATTGGTGACTCAAAGCAAATGAATAGATAGAAACTTGAGTTCATTAATGTCTCAGGATTGAGAGCCTATTGCTAGGGAATTATGAGAGCAGACCTTAAAATAAAGACAGTGTTTATAAGGTGCTTCTCATGGTCTTTCAATACATCCAATGTACCAGCACTATGATCCAGAATCTTCCATTCTGATGATCGAGACAAATCACACTATCTCATAGTGATCAAAGTACTGCAACCTTATCAGTATGAGATGTCCAGTCTCATCACCGGTTGTGAATATATTTTAAGTATAAGATTTGTCATACATGTCTCCCGTATGTGGATCTCATCCATACACATGTATTACATCTAATATACTTGTGGACCCCGGTTCATCTCATGAACCATCATGTCATTCGTATTGGTTATGTGCAAGTATATAATAAATCACCATTCATCTCATGAAAAGTAAACATGAATATATGAATAAATAAAGAATTTAATCAATTTATTATATCATCTACTGGATTGAGTCCATAAAACTAACACTTGCCAGGTAGCCGGCGCGCCCCTGGCGACGAGCCAGTGGGTCTTCTCCATTTTGCATTGTGAGAGCACCTCGACACTCTTGCCAGGTAGCCGGCGCGCCCCTGGCGACGAGCCAGTGGGTCTTCTCCACTTTGCGTGGTGAGAGCACCTCGGCACTCTTGCCAGGTAGCCGGCGCATCCCTGGCAACGAGCCAGTGGGTCTTCTCCATTTCACGTGGTGAGAGCACCTCGGCACTCTTGCCAGGTTGCCGGCGCGCCCCTGGCGACGAGCCAGTGGGTCTTCTCCATTTCACGTTATGAGGGCACCTCGGCACTCATGCCAGGTTGCCGACGTGCTATCTACCGATGGGGTAGCAATCCTAATGATATAATCCAGGGCCAACCAGGGGGCAGTTCGGCATCTATCCCTACCGAGCTCATATACTTATACAGAATATTTGACAAGCAAAAAACATACACGACAAGTGACCCAGATAGTAGCCAGAGAAAATTTCAATTGTGTTGAATCTGCGTTCATTACATGATACAATGGGTACAATTGAAAAACAAGAAAGATACATCAGAAACCAAAAAGATTTTTCTACAAGCAGGACCGACGAGACCAGCCCCAAGTCACGCTGGATCAGAAGTGTGAGGAGTAGCAGCGGTTCCAACGTTGATCCCGGTCTGATCAGCAGCAGCCGCCTCGCCAGCAGAGACAGTGACAGGAGGGGCAGAGCTCGGTACCGGAGCTGGAAACGGGGGGGGGGGATCCTGGAAGGACGGATGGTCCTCCAAAACCCCCGCCTCCTTCAGAGCGGCACGCCATCCTTTCGCCCAGGCCTTATCCCTCACAATGAGGACTCTGGCCTTATAGTGAGCCGTGACTTGCGCCTTGGCATCCTCAAAGGCGGCGTCACACTCTGACTCGAGTCTCGCCTGCCCTCTTTGACTCGGCCTGGAGCTGGACCGCGAAGTCATCTTTCAGCTTCTCAAGGGAGGCCTCGAGCTCGGCCACCTGTTTCCTCTCGGCCTCAGCTTCGCCCTTCACTTGATCAAGCCCCGCCGTGAACTGTCCTTCGGCCCTTGCCAATTTTCGAGTAACGGCGTCCAGGGATTCCTCGAGGCCGTTCTTCTCCGCATTCAGCTTGGTGATCACGGTGCCTTACTTATATAGCCTGTCGGCTGCGACCATAGACTTTTGTACTATCTGTCGAAGAAATAAGGCATTCATAAAGAAAATCAGAACAGTCGTCGAAACCAAACAGCTTGACAAAAGCTTAAAGGCTCAAGTAAACTCAACGCGAAGCACGACTGCATCAGCGACAATATCAACTTCGGGTCGTCGTACCTCTCCAGTTGAGCCATGTCTCGAGGCAGGGTGTAGGCTTGCCCGAGTGCCTCGAGAATGAGGGGATCGAGCTTTCGGAGGACATGATCCTCCATCGTCATTGGTCTCCCTGGCTCGAGCAGGAAACTCGGCTCCCACGGACTTGGGCCTGCAGATGGTGACGCCACAGCCGAACTGGAACCACCGTTGACTTTCGGCCTTTTCTTTGACCGACCTTCCTTCTCCCCAGCTTCGGCCGAAGGCCGTCAAGCTTCCGGTTCGGTGGGCTGAACAGAGATGGGCCCAAAGAGAGAAGCCTCGGCCCCCGCTGCAGGAGGTGTCGACGAGGGCCCGGGGGCAAAAGCCTCGATAGCGTCTGGATTCGAAGGCGCCAAGGGGGCTTACGCATCCTCAACCCCAAGCGCCAGGGTTTCTATGTCCTCGAAGGACATCCCCGGCTTCAGTGGCAACCTGATCTCTCTCCGCAGCGGCTCCAGGGACGCCCAACTCGGTCCCGACCTCAGGATCGACCCCCCCCCCGGATTCTCTTCTCCGATGGGCTCGATCGTCCCTCTAATGTAGCCTCGGTACTTTGGCTTATAGTCCAGCAGGGACCAGGTTGCCCTACTGTGAAAGCCCCTGTACCTTGGAACCTTCCGAAGCCAGGCCTCGTTCCTCTGCCATATGAACTGAGGGGCTTGTCTTCTTTCCTGGCAGCTGCACCACAACCAAAAGTGTCAGTTCGGCATGATAAAAAAATTAAGACCATATCAGAACAGAAAGAAGATGGTGATTACTTGGAGGGGTCCAGAAGTGGCGGGAAATCCTGTAGACTCTATCTGTTTCGGTCCGCGGAACTCCTAGTTGCCTGAGACATACAAGAGATCGTCCCCAGGATACTTGTTTGAGTCCTCCAGATACCAAACAAAGCCCTGCTGATACAGCTTAGCTTGGAGATAATAGGCATCTCCAAGCTTGCATATGTCGTAGACATCCTCGATGTCAAAGACGCCGAGGTCGATGCCTAGGACCTCGTTGAGCTTAGCCATGCTGTCGCGACCCCGGATCGGGATTAGGGGAAAAGAGGCCGAGTCCGGGATCGGGACACGGTGGAGTGATGCCGCGCCACGTGCATCTCTTTGGCTAAACCGCACACGGAATTAAAAGTACATTTATCCGTGCACGTGATTTCCCACAGGGTTCCACGGTGAGGATTATCTGTACACATCATCTCACATATAACCATATCAAATATATTCTCAAGATTGCGGAAGCGTGTAGCAAACCATGCTAATACCATTCAAATCCATAAACAAGACTGATTTATGGTTAACATGACAAGATATCAGGATGAGCAATGATCATAAGCATATTTCCCCAAAAGTAAAGTTAAGTATATTACAAAATATCAGTTGATTAATGCCCTCAAAATAACGGTCAACAAAGACCGTACAACCAAATGAAACCTAAATAAAGATATCATAAATTCCCAAAGTGTATCGTTCTCAAGGCAAGGCCGAATGTCTACATGACATCATCGGCTTGCCACTCAATCACTCGCTGCGGTTCACCGACCGCCTCCTCCGGCTCCTCCTCAACGGCAATAAGCTCGGGACCTGAGTACCAAAATAAATGGATCAGACACGACGGTCTGGCAGGTGGGTGAAAAGATATAACAATAATTCAAAACAATGATGCCTTTTGAAACATAGATAAATCTAGATAAGCAATGAATTTTATAAAGAAGAATGCAACCGTTAAAAGAGTTACATATGCAAATGAAACATGTAAGGTGACAAGGATTCGGGACTAACAAGGTGGCAACCACACAAAGCTAAATCCTCTCTCACAAAAGTGATAAGAGCACATCGGGACATTGACCTCAGTCACACGAGGTGAGGAGAATCAACGACGTTAACCTCAGTCACACGAGGTGAGGAGAATCAACGATTTTTATATAATAAATACATATAATACTCTGCGGGACCACGGTAGCGAACCGGGTATATCGGGGCAGGGTGGGAACCATGCTGCAGTGGGTATAACTGAAGGGGGATATCCAAAACGGTGGATCAAACCGATAAGGTTATCCAAGCTTAGTGGTGCCGACTCATAGGTAACATGCGAAAATCAAAGCAAATAAATACACATAACGGGGCGGGAACTCATAGGTACAAAACGTATAAAAGTCGGGACGGGTCTAAACAAATTAACAATATGGTAATACAATGTTCTCGGTTCAAGAGTACTCACAAATCACGATTGGAATCTCAAAATAGGGGATTGATTGAAAATCAAATACAAATAGTTTCCAATATCTTTACAGGCTAACAAAAGGGTTTCCAGAATTGAATCAGTGCGAATAGGGTCCCGTATGTCGGTTATGATGAAATTTTGGTACTCTTTAAGAGTTAGGGACATTCCGGGTCCTTATACACATTGGTCAATCTAGAAAACCTCATGGAATCTCCATGATGAGGTTTCTCCTTCTTCCGGACTTCATATAACGCCTTACATGGCATTGGGGCTCCATGTGATACCTCCCCAAGCCTAAAAATAAATTTCAAACCCCTAGGCATTGACCCATGACAGACAGGCAGTTCGCTCGAGCGAACTGGGAGGTTCGCTCGGGCGAACAGCTCTCTGTTTGGGGTCGCTCGAGCAGACTTTATGGTTCGCTCGAGCGGACCTGCTCAGATTATGTTGTATCAGGTTGGCTCGAGCGATCAGAGGGGTTGGCTCGAGCCAACGAGGTTCTGTGACGAGTTCGCTCGAGCGATGTGTCACAGTCGCTCGAGCGAACTGTCCAGAAACTCATTTCTGAGTACAGCCCGTTCCTTCCTTTTCACCCCCTTTCATTATCCTTTGGGCATCCTTTTATATATACAATTAAGGGTCTCAAGCCTTCCTTTCAACCCCATTCAATTCATCATCAACTCCTATAATAACCACTCCCATAAATCATTCATTTCTCCATCGCTTCCACCTCATTCAATGCAAGACATCTCCATAAATGCAAATCCATAAATGATCTAAACGCAAGACAATAAAACATATGTTCTCCAATAGGACTGTAAGTAGCTTAACATTATGCATGTTTCCAAAATCATGAAAACTCATAAAGATGACTTGGGTAAAAGCAATAAATGAGGGTTCAAATCTTTAATAGCAAGAAAACAAGAAATCAATCCATTCATCCACTTGCCTTGGGTCCAATGCAAATCAAATTGAGCTCTAGACACCTCTTAAGCCCACAATCAAACACCTATACACAAAAACCCCAAATCCAAACCCTAGATTATCAAAACCCAATTAAAACAAAACGGAATCTTCCAATAAGTGAAATGGAGTTTCCCTAGGGCTAAACAAACAAGATTATAAAACTTTTAGGAAGATCGCTTACAAAGAAGTTCTTCAAAAAGCAAGGTGTTGTCCAAAGGAAGTCTTGGAGCGGGCGATTTTCTTCGAAAATGGTGTCAAGACGAAGCCCTTGAGATGAGGAAGAAGATTGTAGCCTCTAATTTTCCATTAGCACTAGCTTAGTGGGGGATTGAAGATGAAAAAGCAAGAAAAAGGGTAAGGAAAAACCCTTAGGGCTGGGATTTCTCTTCTCCTCTAGGGTTTTTGCCAGAAATGGAAAAAGGAGAAGAAGCTTTCTATATATAGTAAGTGGGAGTGGGGCCCACAACTTAAAAGACTTCTCGGGCTCAAAACATGGTCTTCGGGGCTTCAAACGAATTCGACGAAGAAGACAAAGTTGATCGGCAAAATTTCTAGTTTCCAAAAAGTATATATTTTGCACATTTTGGTGACATTGAAATCGGTGTCCAGATTTTGGGTAAAAAGACCATTTTGCCCTCAATTAGTGAAAAATCGGTTTTAAGGTCCTCAAATGAAAACGATGTCACCATGGAAGTTGTAGGGATTAACAAGATAAGTCCAATGGGGTTAAAACGCGATTCCTGGAAATCATCGGTGAACCCCCAATCTCACACAATTCGTAACAAGAACCCCCAAAGGGTCCCACAAGTAGCAAGGCTCTCAAAATTCCCTAAAGCTATAATAAAAGCTATTCTAATCCCCAACTAATCCAAAAACCACTAAACACACTTAAACTAAAACACAACTTAATCAACTCTAAACGAGGTCTCTCGGGTCGGGGTCTTACACATGCCCATTATGATCTTGAAGACATTGGGCAACAGCTGGCAGGGACATAGAGACCACTGGCTCAGGCACCTCCTCAGTAGAGGGTGAAGGGGGAAGCGAACCCCACCTTTGATGATAGCCACCAGTGGAAAGGGCATCCAGCCACCTGAATAGTCATAGAGGTTGATTCCGTTGGGGTCGGCCACCCTGACACGGATGTCGGCGGGAATCTTATACGATGACCTGAGCCCCTCAATTGCTGCCTCGTTCTCTAGACAATGGCTGTAAATGCCCATCTCTACCAGAATGAAGGCCAGAAACCCAAAAACCCACAGAGAAAGGCAAGAGGGGAAGGAACTTACGGAGACGAACCTGAGTCTCAAATTGGTGGAGGCCCAACCTCAGCAGCACTCCTCTTCTTAGGCAGAGTTCTCTCGCGGTGATTTCTTCTTCTCCGGTGCAAAACAACAAATAGGGAAAAAGGAAACCTTGATGCCCTATAAATAAGGGGGGGGGGGGGGGGGGGCCACCTCTTCAGAAACCCTAGCGACGCACGTGCTAGATGCCCTCCGGGGCTCGCGCGCATCACGTCAGTCATTGAATGCATCCCTGATAAGCGGCGCACGCATCCTCGATGTGACTGGACAACCAACCAAATGATGACACATGGAGCCGTCGATATGTCTTCGGCATTGATTTACAAGCATCATTTATTACCTCGGTCATTCAAAGCGACTACGGGTGAGGGCCAAGCGCCAGCGGTCGAAACCAAGATGAGCTCTACCCCAGAAGGATTCCTTGTCTTATAGCTCCCGACCTCACCGAGTTGGCAAGCTCCGTAAGGTCAAAAGCTAGGGGGCAATTGTGTGGGGATGTCCCCCGGAGTACTAAGGTTATACTATCTTCGGTGCTTATGCCCGCTAATCGCGCTCCGGCCTCGGCAAACATTGCTCATGTGCTACCCGAGATCGAGACCGTCTCTGGTCTCGGGCACCCCCAACCTCAATGCGAAGTCTTCACTTCGACCACTCAGTTCGGCACCAGGGCCAGACCCTTAGCCGAGATGGGCGGTGATGGCTGTTCTTTCAAGGATATCTAGCTGGAACTGACAAAGCCATCTTGGCCGCCCCTTGTCCTTGACAGAGTGGCATCTAGCGGCTACGTCCCATCAAAGTATGGCCCCAAGCCAGGCCCGATGGGACTAGGCCCAAAAGACAGATGTGGTAAGGTCCGATTAGACAAGCATTTAATGCATAATGGGCTGATCGGACTGCTATTTAATGCATAGTGGGCTGACATGACGGTACCCATGGGAGTGCTAGGACATCATCATGAGCACCGCCATGCAATGTAGACTTCCTCCTCTATAAATTAAGGAACGATCTCCATCACAGGGACACACAACCATAACCAGAGAGCTGCTACTCTACCTCTCTTCTCCCTTATCTCTATCCTACTGTTCAGGCCCCTTACTGACTTAGGCATCGAAGAGCCTTACGCTACCCACAGCCAAGGTCCTTTAACGTCCTTATCTTCTTCCCTTTCAGGTTCTCAGGCCATCCACCATTATCAAAGGAGCATCAGACTCAACATAATTTCCACTATAAAGTCTGCTGGGACCATTCCCACTTCCCGAAGAACAAACTGCTCCTTCCAAGAAGCAGAAGGTCGCCTCTCAACGTGTCACTACTGTGACACCAAAGGCGAGCACCAGAAGGCCCGAAGCCCGTGGCACCCCCACGAAGCCTCGACCAGCAAACGACCAGGTCTATCCCAAGACTTGGTCCCCAAGACCTTCACCAAAACAAAAAAGGTCCCAAACATCCACCAAGCCAGCATACCTTGCCCGATTCAAGGAGAACCAGCTCTACCCTCTTGCCTACATGAAAGAGGAGAGACCCATCTCCAACCTGACTCCCAAGTCAACCCAGCATGAGTCGGCTTGTTCTTACAAGTCCAAAATCAAATCATTCATCACAAGGCCTCCGCAAGCACCTGCTAAGGCCTACAATCCTTCGGTTTGACCCTTCATATCTACAGGGGCCGAACTCGAAAAATTCAAAGCTTCATTGCAACAGGCGAAGGACCGGGTTCGCATCCTGTCCTTGCCCAACTACAAAGAAGACAGGCTTGGCTGTTGCGCCCGAGGGAGCACATCCTTCATTGTCAAAAGCCTAGCCAGAGCCGACCGAAGCTCAAATTGCTCATCGTATACGCCGCCGTGCGTCGTATCGACAAAAAAGAATAGAAAAGCAAAGGACCCAGCCTCCTACACTTCAAGTCTCTCCCAAATGGGTCAAAAAAGAAAGACCCAACTAAGATGTTGCTGTCCATATGGTTGGAAAAACCAGAAGACGCCAAAAGTCAGCAACAAAAAATCATGTCCGAAGTCCAGTGACCCACATCGTCTCCAGGACAAGAAGACACTCAGGAGAATCCCCTGCTCCTTCAAGCAAAGGACGGCAGAGTGATCCTTCCTCAAGCTCTTCATAAAAAAGAATGAGCCCTAGTTCAGTCACCAGGACAGTTTCTTCATTCGAATCTCGAGGGATGAACGTCCTGGCTACAAATCCTGAGCCACCACCCCGCAATCCACTTCAAGATGATGCGCTCACATGCATCCAACAGTTGGAACAAGGCCAGTAGAGGATTGAGACTTTGATGGAAAACCTTCTCCTCGCCTTCCAAAATCAGGCGAACAATGAACCTCCTCTGAGTCATCAAGACGATGTGGTAAATGGAGAAGAAAATGAGTCATGCTCCCTTACCAAAAAGGACGTAGACAGTATCCTCGCCAAAGCAAAATAAGAGGATATACTCAAGGAGCATGGGATCAAGCCACCATATCCCTTATGGATGGACTCGGTCCCGTTCCCTACAAAATTCAAACATCCTACTCTCCAAACATATACGGGAAAAGGATCAGCCAGACAGCACATCATCTACTTCAAGATCTTGATGGGAGCTATCGCAGATCAAGATGCACTCAATATCCGCCTCTTTGCAAGTACCCTAAAAGGTACGGCTTTCGATTGGTACTCCACTTTGCCGGAGGACTCCATCCAAAATTAGGCCATGCTAGAGACACGCTTCCTGACTCACTTCAAAGGTGAAGATCATCCCGCTACTATGGCTCAGCTGTGCAGCCTAAAATAGGGGGAGAATGAGTCAACGTATGACTTCATTCACAAGTGGAAAGCAATAGCATATAAATGCTCTGATGTATTGCCACAAGCGTCGCTAGTCGACATCTGCCGAAACAACAGCCAGAATCCACTCCATGATCATCGGCAACAAATCAAAGAACCTGGGAGAACTCCTAGAAAATTCATTGGAAGCTGAAACGGTGATTAAAGACCTCAACAGTCAGAAATCATCAAGAAAAGAGCCAACCGCCATTGCAACCTCTAAACCAAAGAAAAAAGAGGTCCTCAATGTGCAGACCAAGTCAGCTCCTCAGCCACCAAAGAAAGCTGAAAACAAAGCTGCTGGTAAGAGACCTGAACTCTCTGATGCCTTTAAAGAACAAGTATAAAAGAAATACCCGTTTGATGAAGATGTTGATGAAATCTTCAAAGCTCTCATGGCAAACGGCAAGCTCACCTTGCCTGAATACAAAAGACCAGGTGATGTTGGCAAAACCAATGATCCTCGGTACTGTCCATACCACCAGATGATCTCGCATCCTCTCAATCAATGCTTCGTTGTGAGAGAAAATAAACGAGATGTGGAAAAATGGAGTCATCACCTTTGACAAAAACTATGTGTCTGCCTCCGTCAACATGGTGTCATGTGGATAAACATCAAAATCACCGAAGAAGAAGATCACTACTTCCTTCAAGGTGATAAACTCAATCCAAGCGTCCAAAGAACTGGTTCCTTTCCCGACACCAGACGGATAACCCAAATGGGTACATCCCGATCTCCTGGAAGATGAAAATTGGGAGGTCGTAAAAACAAAGCCTATAGCTCAACAGCGAAGGCAGGCTAGGAAACATCTCCTCAAGCTCAAACGGCAAGAGAAGACCCAGCCAAAATAAGAAGTCCAAAAAAAGGCAGAGGCCTCCTCTACCGCTTCACTGAAGGCAACAAAAACGTCCCTTCCAGAGACTTCAAAGGGGGTAAGAAAACTCACTCTCAGTGATTTCATGCCACCTCAATACAAAGAAAAAGCCACGCAGGGGGCATCATACTCTTGCAACTAGGTAGTTGGATTCTCCATTGATGGATACGAGTCCAGCGACACCGATGATGGATTCGAATCCAACTACATCGATGAGTAGGAGGAATCCCTTGAAATGGGAGAATATCTCTCCGATGAAGAATGGGTTCCTAAGACTCATCTTATGCCAGTAATCTGGTATAACCCCCTACAGCCACAAGAATCCTGGTCTGATGATGAAGAAGACCAAGAGGCTGTACAAGAAAATGCTGCTGACCTAGCACCCGTCATTGCTCCAGTGGAAATCAACTATGTTGAGCCACAAAGAGTTGATGAAGAAGAAGATTTGGCTCCCATGCCTGTTCTTGGAGAATATGCAAGGATCTTGCAGCATCTCGCTCTAGAACAAGAGCAAGACCGCATCAACGAGCTTCCTCGCAATCTCGAGCCTGAAGTCCCTGAAGACCATCAGGTACATCCTCCCTTAAATCCTAAAAATGGAGAAAATTGCTGGATAGACGATCCTCTTACATCTGAGGATGAGTCTTACTCCGATCAGGCAACGTCTCCTGTTAGAGCTTCTTGTAATGTGATAATTCAGGATTATAGCTCTTCCGAAGCATCGTCTGACGAGATCAGTTACACTCCGAAGACGCGTAGCAATGTATCCTGTGGAGCCACCTCATCTCACATGACTTTCACTAAGATGACACCCTCTCCGGTTTCTTCTCCTGAGACTGTGACTTCAAAGTTCACACCCTTCCTGACTGAAGAATTCCCAGCTATTGATGCTTGGGATGATGAATTGGTCAACGAACAAGAAAGGTTGCTGGATGCTGTTCAGGATTTGTTCCCGGAAAATGCTCCGTGCAACACAATCACTGAGGATGGTAACTCTGCTGCAGATACATCCTCAGCAAATGAAAAATAGCGGCCTCTTGATCCTGAAGACGATCTTCCAAATGAAGACCCTTCTCAAGAAGCTCTCGAAGTTGGTAGAGGCACCCTCATCTCCACTTCGGCTCTCGAAGAGTTGGGCATCCCACCTAGCAAACTGAGCCACACATCTGTATCTATCTTTGGATACGATGGGAGTACTCAAAGGCCTATCGGCAAAATCAGGTTCAAGTTGCAAATCGGTGATCTTATCTCTGAGGTCACTGTATATGCAATCAAAACCCCTTCATGCTACAACATCCTTCTCGGACGCCAATGGATCCACAAGAATGGTGTTGTCCCTTCAACTCTACATCAATGCATCAAGTTTGTTGGCGACGACGGCATGATACATTGAGTCTTTGCTGACAGAAAACCCTTTAAAGGTAAAGAAGTCTACTTTGCAGACTCACAGATATATGAAGGTGAAAAAGAAGAAGAGGAGAAGCACACAGCACCCTTGGCCGAAAATCTCCAAAAAGATAAAGGCAAGGCTCGTCAACAATCACCGGAAGAAAACAAACCATCCGGTAAATCCGAAGAGAGCATTCAAACTCCCTTCATCGTCTCCCTCAAACCTTCAAAGCCTTTGGTCATCATAACTAAAGTGAAGAAGGCAAAGCAAAAGTCTGGGGGCAAATTTGTTGTCTCTTTTGTGTCTATCATGCAAGACACAGATTCAGATTCAGAGCCAGAAGATGACACATCATCAAGCCAAGCTGACACTCAGCAAGTTTAGCCTGCTCTTACTCCAATCGAGACAACTTCTGACATAGAAGATCCTACGTCAGCTTCCTTCGTTGTTCCAGTAACTTTAGCAAAGGAAAAGCCGATCTTCTTCCATAGATCGGATGCTTCTTCATCAAACTCCATGCTTGAACCTTTCCAAAATGAAGGTATGCCTCAACTACCCTTATATAGTTCTGTGGCACAAGCTATTATGAAGAAAATGGGCTATGATGCTCAGAACCCAGTCGGTTTGGGAGAAGGACACGGTATTCTCACACCATTGGGACCCGTCTTGACCAAAAGCCAGCTGGAATATTGGAGACTCTACGGCCATGTAGAAAAGTCTTCACACGGGTTAGGGTATGATCCCGACACTCCCCTGAGGCAATTGACACAAAGGCTTAAAAGTCAATTTACTGACCAAGCCTCAACATCTCAAGTCCATAAAGACATCGATCTCCCTAGATATCTCTTCAATGAGTCACCTGACAAAGATCCAGGAAGCTCATCCAATTGGTACGATTTCTCTGACAATGAAGAGGAGTTGTCCGATGGCACAGACGTGTGGTCTTCTGACCTAGAAGAACCCTCGTCTCCAAAAGAAGTACCTTACTTCGACACGGTTTCAACAGGCGATTGGGATCATCCCGTAGCAAGCCTTGGGAAAATTGCCAATCAAGAAGACCAGTGGAAATGAACAAAACCTTGGTCTGGAAATGCCCTTGAAACCCCAGAAGGTTTCGTAGAGCTGGAAGCCTCCAAAAATATTATGGAGGAACCACCTTTGAACCTTCCAACAGAAGATCCTGTTCAAAAGATAGACTTGGGAACACCTGATAACCCACGTCCTATATTCATAAGCAAGAATATAAAGGATGATGAGTTACCCGAGTATATCGCCTTTCTTCGTGAGTTCATTGATTACTTTGCATGGTCTTACGCTAAAATGCCTGGCTTAGACCCCAAAATAGCAGTCCACAACTCAATCTTCAAGAAGACATCAAGCCTGTCAAACAAGGCCAAAGAAGATTCCATCCAGATGTGATGGATAAAATTGAACAAGAAGTTCAAAAACTCAAAAGCGTCGGCTTCATCCGTGAGGAATAACATCCTGAATGGTTGGCCAACATTGTCCCCGTGACAAAGAAAAACGGGCAGATCAGGGTCTGTATCGACTATAGAGACCTGAATGGTGCATGCCTTAAAGATGGATTTCCGCTCCCCATACCAGAGGTAATGATTGACAATACCTGTGGGTTCAAGCAAATGACATTCATGGATGGTTTCTCTGGCTATAATCAGATAAAGATGCATCCTGAAGATGTAAAACATACATCCTTTCGGACCCCATTTGGCGTGTATTGCTACACTGTCATGTCATTTGGTCTGAAAAATGCTGGTGCCACATATCAGAGGGCTATGATGAAGATATTCCAAGATATGCAGCACAAGACGGTCGAATGTTACATTGATGACCTCGCCGTCAAAAGCAAGAAAAAAGAAGATCATCTCGAAGACCTTCGAGAAGTCTTCCTCCGGCTTCGCAAACACAAACTGCGAATGAATCCTCTGAAGTGCTTCTTCGGCGCCTCGTCGGGTAAGTTCCTCAGATTCTTAGTTCGGAAAGCTAGAATAGAGCTTGACCCCATAAAAGTCAAAGCCATTCTAGAAATGCCCTCTCCAAGAACCTTGAGAGAACTCAAAGGGCTTCAAGGGAGATTGGCCTACATCAGACGGTTCATCTCCAATCTTTCAGAAAAATGCCGTCCATTCTCCCAATTGATGAAAAAAGGTGTAAACTTTGTCTAGGATGCTGACTGTGAAGCTGTGTTCTAAGATATCAAGTCATACCTGACCAAACCTCCAGTGTTAGCTGCTCTTACCACTGGAAAACCATTCATCTTGTACACAAGAGCCCTTGATCACTCTCTGGGCGCTCTGCTTGCACAAGAAAATGATGAAAGAAAAGAAGCTGCTCTATACTACCTCAGCCGCATGCAAGTAGGTGCAGAGCATCGCTACTCTCCAGTCGAAAAGGAATGCCTTGCAGTGATGTTCGTCGTACAAAAACTGCGTCACTACTTGCTTTCCAACACAGTCTACCTGGTCTCGAGGATCAACCTCTTGAATGTCCTTGTCACAAAGCAGGTTCTCTTAATGCCCGACTAGCAAAATGGTCCATCCTTCTGTCACAATTTGATATTAGGTATGTACCACAAAAGGCAATCAAAGGGCATGCTCTAGCGGACTTTCTCGCAGAACAGCCATTGCCTAAAGATTCTCCACTCAGAGATGATCTCCCAGACGAACCAGTCTACAATGTGGAGACTTTCTCACAAAATGTTTCCTGGGATAAGTACTTTGATGGTGCAACCAGGATAAATGAAAAAAGACAGCTGATCTCAGGAGCTGGCATCCTTATTGTTAGCCCCGACAAATACATGATTCCACACGCTTTCTCGCTACTGGAACCATGCACAAACAATGCAGATGAATATCAAGCTCTGATCCTAGGATTGGAACTCGCCATCGAATCCGGTATCACCATGCTGGAAATCTTTGGAGACTCTCAACTGATCGTCAACCAGATGAATCAGAAATTTGAAGTCAAGAAGCCCGATTTGCTGCATTACTACAACAAGGCACAATCGCTTCTGCAAAGTTTGACATCTGTCACACCACCCACATTCGTAGAGGTGAAAACATACGTGTAGATGCCCTGGCCGGAGTTGCCGCATCTATGGCAATCCAGGAAGGGGAAAACATGCAAATCACAATGTGTGAAAGAAGTATTCTTCCTCCTCTTAACACACATCAAGCAGTTGCTGAATGCCACCAAGTGGTTAGAAGTCGGATTTCAGTCCTTTAACCTTCAATCGGCGACTGGAGGGATCCGTTCATTGATTACACTATGTTCGGAATCCTACCTGAAGATCCAAAAGAGCGGGTAATTATCCAAAGGCGAACCCCCAACTTTCATTTGGATATTCCTTCAAAAATCCTTTATAGGAAATCCTTCAATGGGATACTTCTACGTTGCTTGTCACAACAAAAGGCTGAAGAAGCACTCAAAGAAGTTCATGCTGGTCTTTGTGGAGCTCAACAGGCTGGTCCAAAGCTCTACGATCAGGTTAGGTTATTACTGGCCTACAATGGTAGCTGACGCAATGCAATTTGCTAAGCGCTGCCAACAATGCCAAGTTCATGGAGATTACATTTGCCTCTAGAATGGCTACATCCTACAGCGATTTCATGGCCTTTCGAAGCCTGGGGTATGGACATCATAGGTCCTATTTCACCCCCTTCAAGCAAAGGTCATCACTTCATCTTCGCCGCTACGGATTATTTCTCCAAGTGGTCAGAAGCATTTGCGCTCAACGAAAAGAAGACCTCATCAGTCCTTCAGTTCCTGCACACCAACATCATTTGTCATTTCGGCAAACCTAAAAGATTCGTCCATGATAACGGACCATAATTCTGGGATCACCGATTCTACAGGTTCTGCGACAAATACAAAATCCAAAGCTGACCTTCGACTCCATACAATCCGGCAGCAAACGGATTAGCAGAAGCTTTCAACAAAACACTCTACAAAATCCTCAAGAAAATGGTCTCTAGTCACAAAAGAGACTGGAGAGACAAACTGTCTGAAGCTTTATGGGCCTATCGAACCACCATTCGAGGACCAACCCATACCACACCATTCTCCTTGGTCTATGGATGCGAAGCTGTCGTACCCTTGGAAGTACAAATCCCTTCCTTGAGGGTATCCTTGTAAAATGACATGACTCAATAAAGCAATGTCAAATTACAACTCCACGAGCTGGATAATCTCGATGAGAGACGGTTCGAAGCTCAACAAAGCATTGAAATTTACCAAGCACACATGGCAGGATCTTTCGACAAAAAGGTCAGGCAACGCGCCTATAAAAAAGGTGACTTGGTTCTTGCGGTAAAAAGACCAATGGTCTTCGCTCACAAGTCCAAAGGCAAGTTTGAACCAAAATGGGAGGGACCCTACGTCATCGACAAGGTTTTCTCCAACGGTGCATACGCACTCCTAAACATGGAGGGTGACAGATGTATGCTGCCCATCAGTGGCAAGTTCTTAAAGCGGTACTACCCTTGAAGACTTACCCAATTGGGTAAGAGCAATGCCTGTACGGCCAAAACCGGTTTCCAGGTACTCGCTCTCTAAACACTCTCTTTTTAGAATTTTCATATTAAATGTTGAAATTTCTAGAAATTTAAACAATGCTTACTTTCACCGTTTCATTGTTCAAAAATTCCAAGTTTAGGAACCTTTCCCTAACTTGACCAAAATTTTCAACCCTTGAGCCCAAATTTCATGGTTTGAAACAAAATCTGGATTCTGGGATCTCCACCCTAGTCCACCCTGCCTTTTACCACCAAAATGGTTTTAGGTCAAAACTTATGACCCTCGTGTCTTTAAACAAAAAAAAATGGTTTTTCAAACAACAGCGGGGAAACGACGCTTAGTCGATACTCGCACAAATTCGAAGCATGCGAACCACATTCGACATTTCCAGAATCGCAGGGAAGCGACATTTCGTCAATACTTGCAAAATAAAAAGAAAAAAACCCGTGGAGACGCAACATTTCAGTTGATATCCACAACCCAAATTTCAAAGGTTCGAAAAAACCTAAAAACTATAGAGACGCAACATTTCAGTTGATATCCACAAAGGTTCGAAAAAAGCTAAAAACCGTGGAGACGCAACATTTCAGTTGATATCCACAACCCAAATTTCAAAGGTTCGAAAAAACCTAAAAACCGTGGAGACGCAACATTTCGTTGATATCCACAACCCAAATTTCAAAGGTTCGAAAAAACCAAGAATCATGGAGATGCAACATTACAGTTGATATCCATAACCTAAAGGTTTGAGAAAACCGTAAATTTCAAAAATCGTGGGGAAACGACATCAAGTCAATACCCGTAAAACAAAAATTTTTGAAAAGCAAGGATGCGACATTCCATCGATACTTGCACCCAAATCCACGAGGATGCGACATTCCATCGATACTCGCAACCGAATGAGCAAGGATGCGACATTCCATCGATACTTGCAAGTCCATTCAGCAGGGAGGCGACTTTTTAGTCGATACTTGCAATTTTGAAAACCAAAATCGGCTATAAATGCCACCAAAACCGGCTATAAATGCCACCAAACCAGCTATAAATTCCACCCAAACCAGCTATCAATGCCACAAAATCGGCTATCAATGCCACAAAAAAACTGGCTCTCGTTCCAAAACCGGCTTCCATGCCACAAACAAAATCTGGCTCCCATGCCAAAACAATCATTTGACAAAAGATTTTCACAAAATGACAAGCTTTTGATCAAATCCCATTTAACAATTACTTTCATCACAAAAAGATTTAAGTGAGCATAGGGAAAACAAAAAAAGAAGCATCCCATTTAGCAATTACTTTCATCACAAAAAGATTTAAGTGAGCACAGGGAAAACAAAAAAAAAAAGCATCCCATTAAGCAATTACTTTCATAACAAAAAGATTTAAGTGAGCATAGGGAAAATAAAAAAAAATCCCATTTAGCAATTGCTTTCATCACAAAAAGATTTAAGTGAGCATAAGGAAAATAAAAAAAAGAGTACCAAAAATTACATGTGGTACCAAAAAAAAATGAAGAAGGATAGTTTCTGCTACAAAAATCAGGAGCTCAACCAAAAATGGTCTCTAGCCAAAATCTCAGCTCCTCAAGCAAACTTTTGGCCTCAGCCATCAGAGTTTCTAGGGCACGCTTCTTCAAGAACTTGTGATGAGATGCTGGAGAAAGCTGCAACCCTTCTTTCACATCGGGAAGCTTATCCCTAGTAGTTTGCCATTGTTTGTCCTCTTGAAACTTCCTTTCAAGGACTCGATCAGCATCTGCAACCCGACGAATCAGAGCACTCTCCCTGTCGCGAGCCTCTGTTATAGCAGCCCACTTGGCAGCGACTTGTGCCTTTAAATGTTCAAGACGTTTCCTGGCCTCATCGACCTCCCTATCAAGGATGCTAAGGTCAGGTGTCAGCCCAATGATGGCTGACTCTTCTAAGTTCTTCTCTCGGACTATATGCTTCCTGCTTTGTGTAGCCTCATTTAGGTCAGACTTAGCCTTATCAGCAAGGTCCAGGAACATCTCCTTGAAGAACTGGTCGTCAGCAAAACCCATGGTCTCAAACCACTTGTCACCCAGTGCAATGATCCTATCAACGATCGCCCTGGCACCCTGTGACATCCAGACCAGCCTCTTCGGCATCACCGAGAATCTCCTACACATGCTGGATCATGCCAAATCCGGCATCCAAGTGTCCAGTAAGGAGAGTCCCAATCCAAGAGCTCAGAACCCGTACCACCACCTTCTTTGCAAAAAGAAGAGATGGCCCAGCTGAAGATTTGCCCCGCTCCGTCGGTCGGTTGCTCATATCATGACCCGTTGGAAGAGGAACAAAAAAACTCTTTCCAGTTGGAGCTGCTGGGGAAGGAATCTCCGCACGAGGTACCTCCTCCACCATGTTAGATTTGGTTGCAGGAGTCTCTACCTCCGGATCAACCTCTGGCATCTCTTGTTCTGGTTCTGAAAGAAGCGACGGACTCTCCTCTGTCACTTCAATACTTGCCAAAGAAACACAAAAAGGTATGAATATGATCCTGTTTGAAAATCATTATCGGGGTTATTACTACAAAATACCTTCGTCGACGACTGGTGGAACACTCTCTTCGTCCATGAACTCATCGGAAGCATCGTCAACATTTATATCTATCGATGGTTCAAAGTCATCGGAATCCTGTGGCAAGTCAGCTAACAAGAAAAATGTTAGCAAACCGAGTCACAGATAAAAAAAAAGAAAGCAAAAGAAGTCATACCAATTGGAGATTCTGGATTCACTACAGAGTTCCTCGGTTCTTCTTCTGGTGCCGCAACAGGATCCGTCACCGCCTCATCGACAGGAATCTCAGGCATCGCCAAGTCTTCATCCTCTGCTAAAAAAAAAGGAAGCAGCAGGGGAAGAAAGCAAATCAGAACATGGAAAAATCCCATGGAAAGAAAGAGAAAGAGAAAGAGGAAGAATCATACCTTCACCGGCGGTCTTTTCTTCTCGTCTTCTCTTTTCTCAAGGCTCGTCAGCATTCCCTGGCACCTCCTCATTAATAGTAAGAGGAACTTCTATGTCAGGAGAACCTTCATGTTGCCCCTTGCTGCGATGATGACTCCTCTTCCTCTTACTTCTGCGGGCTCGTTTCTTAGAGGAACCTGCCCCACTGTCAGAGTCAGGTCTCCCACTTGACTCCTCACTGGATGGTCTACTCTTGCCAGTAGACTCCACGGAAGCTTACCTCTATGCCGCTTGCATCCAAGCATCAAGCTCAGCTTCCTCCTGTTCTAGCTGCTCTAAAGCCTCATCAGGTATTTCTCGAACAGCTTCAGAACCAATGACGCCCTGGTCACCGAGAAAGCCTATCTTGTGCTTCTCTCCAGAAAGGAAGGCCCAAACTTCCTCTCCCGGATGCCATCCGACTTTCCAAGGCCTTTTCTAGATGACAGCTTCACATCAAGCTCCTTCTTGGAAAGCCCCCGATATGCCAAAAAGCTCTCCGCAAACCACTTCGTGAAGCTGGCAGTCCGGGAAATCGACAACCCAGGATAAGAGATCATGGCAGTAGTGTCTTCAACACTATAGAAAGCCCATGCGTTTCTCCCATCCTGTAAACCTCCAAAGCGCTTCACCATGCTTGAAGGCGCTCCAACAATTCCTTGAGAAAAGCCCAACTGCAGAGCAAAGCGAGAAGGTACATACGGCTGGATGTTGACGAAAAGATGTCTGCGGTACACCATCGTGCCGACATGTATGCTGAAAAGCCACTCTTTCTCTGCATTTGTCAAGGAGTAATGCCTTCCCGACCCCGCCCTAGTAGAGTCGCGGGAAGCACCAAAATCAAAAGCTTTCATCCGCAACTTCGGAGAAAGCTTCACTGAAGACTGCCCCATCTCGACGTCCTTGAATCGTCGGATCCTCAAGCGGGCAAACAAAAGTGATTCGGACATGGCTTTGCCCTTAGCCAGCGAAATCATCAAAGGATCATCATCCTATATAGCACCCAGCCGGTGGAAGCCAGGATAGTGGTACACGTACCACGAATAAAAGATGTGGGCTGAAAATACCCTATTCATAGGGAGCCCAAGTCGAACAAAAAAAGCAGCAGCTTGCAGTTCGGTACACAAGTAGGAGTAAAGAGCTGGCACCAAAGCAAGCTGCTCTCCAAACGCCATCTGACAAGCCGGAAAAATACAATGCGACCTGATGTGCATTCCATCTCCTCCAGCAAAAACGGCCTCACCAAGCCATTAAGTGAGGTAAACAGCGAGATCTCTCCGCAGTGCAATGTCAGGACATATGGCGTTTGTACTCGCACAGAAATCTCTCAACTCTACTTGCATAGCCAAAATCTTCTTCGAACCCGGATTCGTAGCCCTGTCTTCCCGGGTCATGCTACCAGAAGGATCCCCACTTTCAAAGAAGTTAGGAGACGAAGAGTTAAAACTCTTCCAACTACTGGATCTAACTTTCAAGCTGTCCTTCTCCTTCAAAAAATCATAGAAGGCATCGAGCTGAAAGTACAGAAGCCAAAACTCCTCCGACTGCTCCTCAAGGACGCTCTCGATCGGCATAAACTCCTCATAGAGTTTGCCGAGGATAGGTAATCCAGTAATGGCGTTCTGGTCCTTCAAAGAGAAACCAATCTCACCATTCGTCACAATGAATGTATTGGTTTGTGGAAGGAATGACTCCAACATAGCCATGAAGGCCTCGTCGGAAAAGATCACGGTCTCCCTAAAGGCGCGGACCGCATAAAAAATCCCAGCTTCCTTCAAAATGGCGCCACCAATCAGCAGGACGCGATCAGTCTACGACTTCCACTCGAAGTCAGCACTGAAACGGCCACAAAGTCGAAAAGGCTTCACCCAACTGCTACAGTCACCGCTGAAAATGCCAAGGCCCACCGGTCCCAAATCGACCGACGGATAATCAGAGCCCTGGTAGCCGCTGGCCGGCATCAACATGTCCATGTCAGCAGGTGACTTCTCCGCATATCTAGGAGAACCGCCAACAAAAACCCCGGTCTTGATTACATTTGTCCTTCTCACCCAGCTTGGAGGATCTTCCCTCTTAGAGCATGTGGGGGCAAGGCTCATGATCGAGACAGGGCGATCAAACGTCGACCGGGTAGCAACAGTCTTCTTCTCATCATCCGCTGTGAAAGAGAACTGAAAACATCTCCTCGGGTATGTCATGTCATCAGGGACTGCATCACCAAAGAAGAAGGTAGGCTTGGGCAAAACCCTCTGATCGTCCATCACCCATGGATGGCTGCTTACCATGATCTTATAGAATTCCTCTCCCTTGAGAGCGATCAGTCGCTGCCTCATCTCATCTTTGTTGAGAGGGTCACACCCTTCCAGGTTTCTCTCAACATACTGGACCTTCTCCTAGGCCTGTTGAACGGCCGGATTAGAAGACCTAGTAGATCGACGAGGTACGCTGGTAGCAGGCTCTTTACCCTTGTTCGTTCTGGAGGAACCACCTGCAAAGGATGGAAAAGAAAAAGATCAATCATCAAAATGACAGGATTTCACTAAAGGGAAATCTGGCGAAGTTTTGACATGATTTCGGGGGAATTCCAAAGAAAAGGAACTACTCCGAAAGAAATAGAAACCTTGAAGATGGGCTCAACATTGCTGCGAGCTCCGAAACTCCAAATTTTCGAAACCTAAAAGTCTCCGCAAAATCAGGAAGGGCTCAACATCGCTGTGAGCTCCAAATTCCCAAATTTGCAAAAACTTTCAGGTATGCTATCACATCATGCTACAATTCAATTTACAAAAAATACATGCATGAACATCTTGGTATGCCAAAAAAATGCATTATCATGATGAGAAAAAAAAAAGAGAAGAAGAAAAAAAAGAGACTTTCTCAAAAAAAAAAAAGAGATAGAAAGAAAACAAAAAAAAGGGGGGGTTGGCCCACAGGCTACGTGGCCGTACGGCCAGATCCGTACGGCCCACAAAAAGAAAAATAAAACCATGCAAAAAAGAAAAGAGAAGAAAAAACGTGTAAAAAAAAAGAAGAAGAAAACACGTGAAAAGAAAAGAAAAAAAAGAAAAAATTAAGAAAGGACTTTTTATCATCCTATTTCCTACAATGGAGTTTTCTTGAAAAAGAGAACTTACTTGAAGCCATTGATTGAGAAGAAGAAGAAAAGTCTTGAAGATCTTGAAGAAGAACTCTTGGTCTTGAAGCCCTCTTGAGATTGTTGCAAAAGAACGCAGTAAGAGCAAGAGATCCAACCTCCTCCTTGCTATTATAGAAGAGAGCAAACCAAAGAAGGAAAAAAGAAAGAGGTAAGTATTACTAATTAGTAACCTTACCAAAAGAAAGAAATTAGAAAGATTCTTTCCCAAAAGAAAGATATCTTGAGGGATTCTCTCCCAAAAAGAAATCAATGAGAGATTTTCTTCCAAAAGATAGGAGATTTGAGATATTCTCTCCCAAAGAAAGATATCTTGAGATATTCTCTCCCAAAATAAAGGGAACAAGAGAGATTCTCTCCAAGTAAAGATATTCTTAGATATTCTCTATCCAAAGGAGATATTTTTAGATATTCTTTACAAAAATGACACATATGAGATCTAAGCCATTTCAAAAGCTTAAGGTCCCATGGGTTAGCCCATATGAGCCAGGTTTGACCACATAGGCACTAAAAAAAAAATTTGGGCTTTTAGTCAAAGAGAAATCCCTCTTACCAAGAGCTTACAAAAATGGTTTCATGCCTCTTTTGAGTTGATTGGACCATACAAAAAAGAATTCCAAGCCCCATGAGCTTCCAGAAATCAAACCATCCAGCCTCATATACCAGATTCAGCCAAAATCTTGAAATTGACATTCCACAAAAATCCAAACCAAATCCTGATCCCTTAACTTGCCACATACAGCTTGTTAGGTCACAAGACCAAAACCAAAAACCAAAACTTGATCCCCTAACTTGCCACATACAGCCTGTTAAGTTACAAGATCAAAACCAAAATCGACCCCCCAACATTCCACATACAGCTTGTTGGGTCACGCGGTCAAAACCAAACCCGACCCCCTAACCTGCCACATACAGCTTGTTAGGTCACAAGGTCAAAACCCAAATTCAAATCCCTGATGTCATCTTCAAAACTTTGCCTCGAGATGGTACGTGATCCCTTTCACTACCATAAAATTTCCCTGGAAGCTCAAAAGGCTACAATACCAAAAGAAAGACTGCTCAAAGACTCTTGGTCAATTCACAAGCTATCCTTAAAAAAATCTCTTTGAGGCACATCGACTACAAAAGTTAAGCAACTCGTCGCTGCACCTCGAGGGGGCATTTGTTGACACCAAAAATATCACTTTGCCTCTTCAAGATCCAAAAAGCTACATGAAGTCGCAACCTGCCATAAATAGGCAATGCTACTTCCAAAAAATCAAATCTTATCAGAATCAAACAAAAACTGCAAGATCCTTCAAGACAGCCAAAAGAGGAGTACACAAGAAGTTTCGGGCCATTTCAAAATCATTTGGCCTAACTTCGCTTCTCCGGCAACTGAAAAGGAGCTCCCGGCGGCGAAAGCATTGGAGACACCCAGATCTTCGACTAGAGCCGATGGATGGTCTCAAAATACATCCAAAAGGCTCCACGTCAAGTTTCGAGTCAAACCGACAACGTTTGACCCTATATCAACCCTCGAACAGCTAAATCAAGCCTCTCGGCGGTGAGAACCACCGAGGCCATCACTCATCAAATAGAGCACATGGACGGCTTCAAAATGCTTACAAAGGGCTACACGTCAAATTTCAGGTCATTTCGGCAACATTTGACTAGACTTTGACGCTCGGAAACCAAATCAGGCCTCTCGGCGGCGAAGCTCCCCGGGACCGTGGTTTCCAAGACAGAGCCTATGGATCATCTTAAAATGACTCCAATAAGTTCCCTGTCAAATCTCAAGCCAATCGGACATTGGTTGACCGCACATCAAGCCGCGACATCTTCATCGTGATAAAAATAAGTCTACTGGCGATAGGACCCCAAACGGGTTCAAAACTCAAACAAAAGCCTATGGTTGGTCTTATTTATTGCTCAGGAGGCTTCACCCCAAATTTCAGGTCATTCAGACATTGTTTGACGCAGTTTCAACTTTTGACAGAAAATCGGCAACTCTGCGCGACAAAGTCTTCGGCTTTCCCGGAAAATTGGAAACTTTGCACTAAAAAATGTAAGGATTCTCATCAAGTTTTCTATAGGGAAATCAGGCCAATAAATGATCAAAAACGTCAAAAAAAAAACACAGAAGAAAAAAGAATCTAAAAACATAAAAAACGGATGCAAAACGGGACAAAAAGGGGGAAAACCCCCCAGGGTCGCCAGCCCCTGCGACCCTGGCCCATGGTCGCCGGCGACCATGGAGCCCAGAATCACCGGGTGGGCCCCAGAAGCCCCGTTTTTCATCGTTTTTTTGCGATTCGAAGCATCCGACTCCTGGGATTTTCCAAAATTCATACTTTTGAGGTGCCAAATCCTTTGACATCCGTCAAAATCAAGGGTCAATCATCAAGAGTATCAAAATCAATATTGATCGCCAATCGGTCAACCAAAAAAGTGTGCTTTCCACCCGACCGATCGAGAAATCGACAGGACAGATGGCACCGACCCGCTGTTGGCAATCAATACCTGAAGTTACATGGTCATCCGATGTCGATCTACATGAAGATCCATCAATGATCATCGCCAGAAGAATCCCAAAAGACGCAGCACGGCCCGCGACTCTTCAACTGCTCGGCAACCACTTAATGCGATTAATTGACTAGCTTTATTACAGTCATTAATCCATTTCTTTGGATGGCCCAATTAGAAGCAAGCATCCGGGAGTTACAAGTCAATTGATTCATGGCATTTAACCCATGAAACTCCTCCCATCATGGCGATTAAAGGCGATTAAATGCCCTCAATCTCCTCCGGCCAATCAGAAGCCAAGAAAAAGGAGTTACAAAATAAAGAATTCAATCTTGTAATTCCTCCCTTTATGTAGCTTTATGACAATTAAGGCTCATAAATCCTCCTAAATGGCTACCTAAAAGCCTATAAATAGGAGAGCATTCCAAAGAATTCCAGATCGGAAAAAAAAGGAGACAGATCCCGGATCAGAAAAAAGCACAGAAAATCCAGAGAAAGAAAGAGAGAAAACTCTGCAAAAGTCCTGCACCGGCCACCACTACAAGGTGACAAAAGTCCCTTGGGGGGTACCCCCCCCCCCCAAAGGTCCTTGCCTTCTCCTTCTGCCTCCAATGGCTTAGACATGGCTTTTCAGCCCGTCTACTTAGCTTTTTATTAGACATAGGACCTCCTCTTGGTCTTTGTCCTCTAAAAACCTGAGGTTATACCCAAGCCAAGCGAATCAAGAGCATCATCTGTTCTCATCTGCATGGATGATGGCGAAGTCCACATATGGCTTGCGATCGTCAATCTGAATGAGTCCCCCACAATCTCCTGAGAAGTTAGATCCTCATTTTCTTGCTTTTCATTGTAGTTTGTATTTTTCTAAAAGAGACAAAAATCACAACTCTTGTCTTTCATTATCGATAAGAATTGTAAATCGGCTATAAACGCCACAATCGGCTATAAATGCCAAAAATCGGTTATAAATGCCAAAATCGGCTATAAACGCCAAAATCGGCTATAAATGCCAAAAAAATCGCCTTTTATGACAAATCAAGAAAATATCTCTTTTCTTTAATATATGTGCAATGGAAAACTTGAAAGAAGTTGATTTCCGTTTTACTTGCGAAGGTCGATCTCTGGATCACCACTTGCAATTCCAAGTAAAATAGAAAATCGGGCACACCCACACAAAAAAAAATGTTGATGCACGCCTTTGCCCCCGGTTACGAAAGGGTCGGACCCCAACGGACTCCCACGTCCGCCGACCTCGGTAGAACCGAGCAGAAGCGTTGTCCATCAATAACCTCTACAATATGCTTTCCAAGGATAAGCAATAACCTTACAATGTTGTTTTTCTAGGATAAACAACAACCTATACACAATGCTTTTCTTAGGCTAAACAATAACCTTTATACAAGAAATTTCTCTAAAGAAAGTGTTTTCACAACACTCTAAGAGATTACAATTTAAGCTCAAATAAAATGCCTCTAAGTAGGCAGATATGAAATTGATAAACTAACTCACACAACACTCAAAGAAATGCAAAGATGTATGCTTATAATGTGTGTGTGTGAAAACTTCAATCAAGTTAAAATTAAGTCCAATCAATATCTACTTAATGCATTTAAAAGTTTAAAGCACATAAAAGATTTGATTGAAGTTTAATGTTGTTTTCAAAAATGTTTAACTAATGATCAAATGAATGAAAACAACAAATATGATTCAACCAAGGAAATCAAAATATGTTATGTAAGAAATCAAGGGTTTTAATAAAACATGATTTATAACATTTTAATACAAAACTTGGTTTGAATCAAAGTAAAAAATCCATCACAATTTAAAACAAAGATTGAATGAAGGTAATGGATTTAACACATCATAGTTTATATGCTAAAAATCATTTACCCATAATTTAGACAAAGCATAAAACATATGATTAATAAAAGGCAAAGCTTACTTGGAGGTTTAACTTCATTAATCCGAGCTTTAGCTTTCCTTAATGACCCTTAGCCTTCCTTAGCTTGATCCCATTTCTTTGCCTCAAAATACCTCAAGAAGGGCTCCAAAGATCATTAACATGGGCTAAGGAATGAACTCACTTTTATAGAAAAAGTGTTCAAACGAGCTACCTGTCGGTCGACCGACACCTCAATGGTGAAGTCCCAACGCTAAAAAAATTTACCGTTGTACATCTGTCGGTTAACCGACACGAACCGACAACCGAACCGATAGTATAAAAATCTGAAATTTTGAGCTCTTTGGAATTGGAACCGAGAACACATGTCGGTTGACCTCGGTCCACTTGTCGGTCAGCCGACATGGACCGACAGGCTGACCGACAGCCTTACAAAAATCCTAATTTTTGCATATTTCAAAGTATTTTCTTGTGGGGATTTTTGGGCCATTAAACCAAGCTTGGAAACATGATTTTAAATCATTCAAGTGCTTTTAAAATCATGAAACATAAAAAGCCGAATAAGATTCGAAACTTTAAAACAAACGGCATGCTTGATTTATAAATTCTTTTTCAAAACTAAATGCATCCAATATTTAAAACAAAACATGCATGAAACATATAATTTACAAGATTTAAAACAATGCATGTGTAAATCAAGATTTCAAGTATTTCAAAATCAATGCATGTGTGAACAATTCAAATAATGAATAAAATGAATAATGCATCCATCAAATTGCAATATACAAAATTCCTAACAATTTATAGTGGTTCGGCCTCAACTATCGGCTTGTGATCCAACATCCCACCGGATTTCCACTATGTATGCTTTTGATTAGGCTAAGCAATAACCTCTACCACTATGCTTTTTTTAGGCAAAGCTATAACCTTACAATGTGCTTTTATAGGCTAAGAAATAACCTTACACAATGCTTTTCATAGGCTAAGCAATAACCTTTACAATCAAGAGATTTTCTCTCAAGGAAGTGTCTTCACAAAACACTCTAAGAGATACAATTAAGCTTAAAAAAATTGCCTCTAATTAGGCAGATAAGAAAGTGAAAATCAACTCACACAACATACTATGAAATGCAAAGATGAATGCTCATGATGTGTGTGTGAAAACTTCAATCAAGTTTAAAATGAAAGCTCAATCGATTATATGCTTAAAGCAATTAAAAGCTTAATGCACATAAAGATATGATTGAAGTCAAATGCATATCACTTGAACAACTACAAACTTGTGAATGATATGAAAATCTAAAGATCACAAGTTGTATGAAAATGTTTAAGACGAATCAAGTGATGCATGTGAAATGTTGTTTTAAAAAATAAGAGTTTAACTAAGATTCAAATGAATGAAAACAACAATGTAAGATTCAACCAAGAGAAGGAATCATGCTAAAAAGGAAATCAAAGATTTTGAGAAAGCATGATTAATAAAGTTTTTAAAAAAAACTTGGATTGATTTCAAAGTGAAGAATCTTATAACTTAAATAAAAGATTAAATGAAGTAGAGGATTCAACACATCATAGTTATCATGTTGAAAATCATTCACCAATAATTTAAACAAGGCATGAGACATATGATTAAGAAAAGTAAAGCTTACTTGTGATTTAACTTCATTAATCCAAGCTTTAGCTTTCCTAATGACCCAATAGCCTTCTTAGTTCCTTCCCCTTGATATGGGCTTCATTCACCTCAAGAATGGCATCTCCAGTCACTAAAAATGGTTTTGGAATGAACTTGATTTTATAGAAAAATCAGCCCAACGACTACCTGTCGGCTAACCGACATACAGGGTGTCGGCCAACGGTCACAAGCCAACGGTCATATATTTGAAAATTTGCTGACCGAGATATACCGTTGGTTAGCCGAACTGGACTGGCCGGTTAACCAACATGTGACCGACACCTTAACCGACAGCCCAAAATCCAGGATTTGAAGCTCTCTGGAATTGGAACCGACAGATGACCGAAGGAGGTTCGATCCATGGTCAGTTAGCCGACACCTGACCGACAGTATCCAAAATCCCAACTTTTGCATATTTCTGGTATTTTCTTGTGGGGATTTTTGGGCCATTAAACCAAGCATGGAATCATAATTTAAATCAATCTAAGTGTTTTAAATCATGAAACCTAAAATGCCAAATAAGGTTCAAAATAGTAAAAATAATGGCTAGCTTGATTTATAAAAGTTCTTTTCAAATTAAATGCATCCAAGATTTAAATCCAAAACATGCATGAAACATATGATTCACAAGATTTAATACGATGCATGTGTAAATCAAGATTTCAAGATTTTTTAAAACAATGCATGTGTGAGATTTCTATTGATGATTTAAATGAATGATGCATCCATCAAATTGCAATATAAAAAATCCCTAACAGTGTCTGCAACAGAGTTGCCATCCTCTGTGATTGTGTTGCATGGAGCATTTTCTGGGAACAAGTCTTGAACAACATCTAGCAATTTTTCTTCTTCGTCGACTAGTTCATCGTCCCAAGCTTCAATAGCCGGAGTTTCTTCATGATGATCAGTCGAGAAGAGTGTGAGTCCTGAAGTCACAGTCTCAGGAGAAGAAACCTTAGAGGGTGTCATCTCAGTGAAAGTCATGTGAGACAAGGTAGCTCCAGAAGTTATAGTGCTAGGCACCGTCGAAGTGTAAGTGATCTCATTAGACGAGGCTTTGGAGGAGCTATAATCTCGAATTATCACATTGCAGGCAACTTTGTTAGGAGATGTTGCCAGAATGGACTCTTGGGAATCAGACTCATCCTCGTATGTAAGAGAATCATCGATCCAGCAATTTTCTCCTTTTTCAGGAGTTAAGGGAGGAGGTACCTAGTGGTCTTCAGGGAATTCTGGCTCTGGATTGCGAGGAAGCTCGTTGACGCGCTCTTGCTCTTGTTCTAGAGCGAGATGCTGCAAGATCCTCACATATTCCTCAAGATCAGGCATGGGAGCCAAATCTGCTTTTTCGTCTGCTCTTTGTGGTTCAACATGGTTGATTCCCACTGGAGCAATGATGGGTGCTGGGTCAACAACATTTTCTTGTACAGCCTCTTGGTCTTCTTCATCATCAAACCAGGATCCTTGGCTATAAGGGGTTATACCAGATTACTAGCATAAGGTGAGTTTTAGGAATCCATTCTTCATCGGAGAGGTATTCTCCTGTTTCAAGGGATTCCTCCCAGTCGTCGGTGTCATTGGACTGGTATCCATCGTTGGTGTCGCTGGACTCGTATCCATCAATGGAGAATCTAACTACCGAATTGCAAGAGTATGATGCCCACTACGTGGCTTCTTTTTTGAATTGAGGTGTTATGAAATCACTGAGAGTGAATTTTCTTACCCGCTTTGAAGTCTCTGGAAGGGACGTTTCTGTTGCCCCCAGTGAAATGGTAGAGGAGGCCTCTTCCTTTTCATGGACTTCTTGTTTTGGCTGGGTATTCTCTTGCCATTTGAGCTTGAGGAGATGTTTCCTAGCCTACCTTAGCTGTTGAGTTGTTGGGTTTGTTTTCACGATCTCCCAATTTTCATCTTCTAGGAGATTGGGATGTACCCATATGGGTTGTCCGTCTGGTGTCGGGTAAGGAACCAGTGCTTTGAATGCTTGAACTCTTTTTATCACCTTGAAGGAAGTAGTGATCTTCTTCTTTGGTGATTTTAATGTTTGTCCACATGACACCATGTTGACGGAGGCAAACCCATAGTTTTTATCAAAGGTGATGACTCCGTTTTTCCACATCTCGTTTATTTTCTCTCTCACAATGAACCATTGGTTGAGAGGATGCGAGATCATCTGGTGGTATGGACAGTACCGAGGATCATTGGTTTTGCCAATATCTCCCAGTCTTTTGGGTTCAGGCAAGGTGAGCTTGCCGTTTGCCACCAGAGCCCCAAAGATTTCGTCAACATCTTCATCGAACGGGTATTTCTTTTCTACTCACTCTTTGAAGGCATCAGAGAGTTCAGGTCTCTTACCTGCAGCTTTGTTTTCAGCTTTCTTTGGTGGCTGAGGAGCTGACTTAGTTTCCACATTGTAGGACCTCTTTTTTCTTTAGTTTAGAGGTTGCAATGGCTGTTGGATCTTTTCTTGATGATTCCTGACTGTTGAGGTCTTTGATCACTGTTTTAGCCTCCATAGAAGCTTTTAGGAGTTCTCCCAGGTTCTTTGATTTGTTGCCGATGATCATGGAGCGGATTCTTGCTCTAATATTGTTTCGGCAGATGTCGACTAGCGATGCTTGTGGTAGTACATCAGAGCAATTGTACGCCATTGCTTTCCACTTGTGAATGAAGTCGAATGTTAACTCATTATCCCCCTGTTTTAGGCTGCAGAGCTGAGCCATAGTAGCGGGATGATCCTCACCTTTGAAGTGAGTTAGGAAGCGTGTCTTTAGCATGGCCCAATTTTGGATGGAGTCCTCCGAAAGAGTGGAGTACCAATCAAAGGCCATACCTTTTAGGGTACTTGCAAAGAGGCGGATCTTGAGGGCATCTTGATCTGCAATAGCTCCCATCAAGATTTTGAAGTGGATGACTTGCTGTCTGGCTGATCCTTTCCCCGTATATGTTTGAAGGGTAGGATGTTTGAATTTTGTAGGGAGCGGGACTGAGTCCATCCATAAGGGATATGGTGGCTCAATCCCATGCTCCTTGAGTATATCCTATTCTTTAGCTTTTGCAAGGATACTGTTTACGTCCTTTTTTGTGAGGGCACATGACTCATTTTCTTCTCCATTTACCTCATCATCTTGAAGATTCAGAGGAGGTTCATTGTTCGCTTTATTTTGAAAGGCGAGGAGAAGGTTTTCCATCAGAGTTTCAATCCTCTGATGGCCTTGTTCCAACTGCTGGATGCGTGTGATCGCATCATCTTGAGGTGGATTGCGAGGTGGTGGCTCAGAATTTGTAGCCAGGACGTTCATCCATCGGGATTCGAACGAAGAAATTGACCTGGTTACTGAGTTGGGGCTCATTCTTTTTGATGAAGAGCTTGATGAAGGATCACTCTACTGTCCTTGGATTGAAGGAGCAGGAGATTCTTCTGAATGTCTTCGTGTCTTGGAGATACTGTGAGTCACCGGACGTTGGACATGGATTTTGATTGCTGACTTTTGGTGTCTTCTGGTTTTTCCAACCATATGGACAGCAACAACATGGTGGGGTCTTTCTTTTTTGACCCATTTATGGGAGACTCGAAGTGTAGGAGGCTGGGTCCTTTGCTTCTCCTGTCTTTTCTGTCGATACGACGCGCGGCAGCGTATACGATGAGCAATTTGAGCTTCGGTCAGCTCTGGCTGGGCTTTGACAATGAAGGATGTGCTCCTTCTGATGCAGCAACCGAGCCTGTCTTCTTTGTAGCTAGGCAAGGACAGGATTTGGACCCGGTCCTTTGTCTGCCGTAGCGGAGCTTTGAACTTTTTGAGTCCGGCCCTTGTAGAGATGAAGGGTCGAACTGAAGGATTGTAGGCCTTAGCAGGTGCTTGTAGAGGCCTAGTGATGCATGATCTGATTTTGGGCTTGTAGGAGCAAGCGGGCTCATGCTGGGTTGACTTGGTTGTCAAGTCGAAGACGGGTCTCTCCTCTTTCATGTAGGCAAGAGGGTAGAACAGGTTCTCCTTGAGTGGGGCCAGGTATGTTGGCTTGGTGGATGCTTGGGACCTTCTTTGTTTTGGTGAAGGTTTTGGGGACCAAGTCTTGGGATAGACCTGGTTGTTTGTGGGTTGAGGCTTCGCGGGGGTGTCGCGGGCTTCGGGCTTCTTGGCGCTCGCCTTTGGTGCCATGGTAGTGACACGTTGAGAGGCGACCTTCTGCTTTTTGGCAGGTGCAATTTCTTCTTCGAGAAGTGGGAATAGTTCCAGCGTCCCAAAGACGATAGTCCGGGGAGTCGAGGTCGACCCGGAGTTCAGAGAGTTGCCGATGGTGACGCTTAGGTAGCTGACAGTGAGCATGTTTTGCTTTTGTTGAAGCATGAGTTGGTGCTTGTTCTCGTCGAAAGTAATGGTCAAGGAAGCTGCCATTGTTAGTTTTCGAAAAAATTTCTGAAACAAGACCACATCCATTAGTAATCACAAGAATATAATGATCATAAATGGAAAATTCTATGGTTTTGTCTTTTCAAATCGCTCGAGGGACATGACCCAAGCAATATGAAAAAGGCACTACAACAGATGAGTCTTTTTGTGATGTTTTTATTTGCAATGCTTTCGAAGAGTTGCTGATACACATTATTGGTAACGCTTTAAAGCGTAGTAACTCAGTTTTGGTAGGATGTAATCAGGACATTATCAACGACGCTTGTAACCATTGCTGATAATTTTTCCGAACTTAATGTTTATTAAAAATCATTTAAAATTTTTTAAGTGTAGTAGCTACGCTTTTAGCGTTGCAAGTGGTAACATTTTTCAGCATCGGTTTCAAAGCATTGGAGAAACCACTTCAAATCCCCCACTTTTTCTTTTCCCTTCCCACTTTTTTCCCTTCCCGCGCTCTGCCCTCCCCTTTTCCCTCTTATCCCTCACTCATTTCTTTATTTCCCTCCGCGTGAATCTCATCTCCTCTCACCTCCATCGTCGTCCTCTCATCCCCGGAAAAACCCCTCTTGAAGCCATCTCCTCTCATCCCTTTCTATCTCTCCCTCCCTCTCCAGACCTCTCCCAGGCGCATGACCTTCTCATTGCCAGCACTGCCAAGAGCGCGAAGGAGCCCCCGGATGCCAGCAGAGCCTTCATCTTCCTACTCGCACCGCCGGACGCCTCCCCTGCACCAGGTACACCCCTCCCTCTTCCTGTACTCCGCACACACCGGGCACCATTCCCCCTCTCCTCTCTATTTCTTCTCTGTTCTCTCTCTCTCTCATTCCCCATCTCTCTGTTTCCTCTCTGTCTGCTCTCCTCCCTCCCTTCCTCTCTTCTTCTTCCTCCACTGTCTCCCCTTGCCTGCACACCTGCACACCACTCCCTCTCGCCCTCTCTTCTCTTCTTCCTCCCCTGTTCCTCTCCCTCTCCCCTGCTTCCTCCTCTGTTCTGCCCTGCGCCCACCTGCACACCACTCCCTCTCTCCCTTGGTTCTCTCTCTCTCTCTCTCTCTCTTCCTCTCTTATCTTCTTCCTCCCTTGTTCGATTCCATGTTCCTCAGTTTTTTTTCTCATCGCTCAATCGAATCTATCTCGCTTTGGCTATTAGATTCCTATTTAGGTTTCTCTTGTGTAGTGAAGTTGATCTCTCTTTGGACTGTGGATTTCCCTTGTTTTTGTTTGTCCGAAAGCATTTTTCTTTTGAGGAAAATGAAAATGATTTTCTGCTATTTGTCGTTGGCATTTGGAGCGATTTTTGTTTTGAGGGAAAAGCATTTCCGCAATATTCGTGGAAAGTGGTTTTGGATCGAGGAGGGTGTAGAAAGGCATTATCTGTGTAGTCCAACTCAACACATAAGAGGTGAAAGAGATTTAGTGCGGGAAATGTATTGTTGTTCTCCGCTCAGAATGATAGGAAGTGAACTATAGAAAAAATGAAGTCTTTAGGTTTTCAGTTTTTGAGTGCAGTTTCTTTTCAAGGTTTTTGAGAATGGCAATGGTTTTTTTTATTTCTGCTACTGTTTCTATGACCTTTGTATAGAGATCTCTTCAGTTCAGTTTGATCTTATTCTTTTATTTGACATTCTATCTGTTATCAGTGTATATAATGTTGCTTTGTTATTAGATTTCATTTTTTTTAATGAGTGAGTGGTTAATGCAAAAGGTTAACCTTTAATTCATTGATCTCTTCATGGTTGAAATATTGCCATTTCTCTGTTTTCCAAATATCAAGTGAATTTAATAAATTGGAAGGAGGGATGGCTTTCTGGAAAAGTTCTGCAGCATGTTTTGATTTATGCATTGTAGTGATTTATGCAATCCTAGAAATTGATCTTATGCTTCCCCGTCTTTTTTTCTTTCCTATCTGTAAGATCCCGACCCCAGTTCTTTTGTTTAGTATTGATTTAATCGTGGTTTGGCTTTTTAAGCGAGATTTGATTTAGTTTGATCTTGTTTTCGAGTTTGATTGGATTTTTCCATAGCCTTGAAGACCGTTGACTTTAGTTTGACCCGGTCCCTATGATTTGTATTTTTATGGGAAATTACTTCGGATTTCTAAAAATTCTGGATTTGACATATTTCGACTCATTTTATGAAGTTTAACAACTTTCATGTTTTGATCATTTTGGTTTGATACTCAGAAATCACGTTTTTCGAGGAAAAAGGGCAAAAATGACATTTTCACTAAATCTGTCCATGAATTTCGAAAATTTCAGAAATTGGGGAAAATATACTTTTTGGAAAGTAGAAATTTCGCCGATCGTTTTTGTCTTCTTCGTCGTTTTCGTTCGGGGCCCGCAAATGCCATTTTCAGCCTTGTGAAGAATGGGACCCACAAAACCCATCTCTTAAGAAGAGGAACTCTCTTCCTCTTCCTTCATTTCCTTCTTGCACGGTTTTGAGCAAGGGTTTTTCCCTCTCCTCCCTCACTCTCTCTCTCATCTGAAACTCTCATTTGGTGGAGTCCTCTTGGAAGATTGATCTCCCCAAGTTCTTCCTCATCTCTCAAGCTTTCCAAAGACCCTATTTTCAAGATTTTTGGGCTAGAGCAAGGCTCTCATCTAAGCTCTTCTTCCTTGTTTGGATTTCTCAAGGTTTGCAATAGCTTTCTAAACTTTAGACCTTTGTTCTCTTTTTCATTTAGAGTGTTTTCATCACTCATGCAATGGGTTGTCATGGAGATTTGCAATGATTGGTTTTCTAGGGTTTCTTTTGAGCCATTTTGGGGGTTTTATGATTTTGGAGCTTGAGGCCATTAGAAGACTTTCATGGAGTGTTTTTGCATCTTCTCTTGACCAAGGCAAGTGGATTTCCAATTAATATGATGTTTCCATGTTCTTGTTGAGTTTCATGGCTTTTTGTTCATCATGCTCTAATTCTTTATGATTTATGGATTTGCTTTGAATGAAGGAATCAATGTTATGTGGATTTGCATTTATGTTATGGTTTACCATGTATTAGAAGCTTGTCTTTGTCTTGGTCATTTAGAAAATTTGATCTCTTTGTGTTAAGTGTTTGGGTTCAAAAGAAAGGGAGAAAACTTTGCTTTCAAAAGTGTTGTGTTTGGGCCAATTAGAATGATTTTTGGATGGGATTTGATGAGTTTGGAAGGCCAAAGGAGGGCCCAAATGATCTTGGAACTTTGTAGGAAAGGAAGGAAGAAAGAAAAATCAGAAAGGAAGAAGAAAGAGTGCATTTCTGCACTCAGCCGGACTGGGACAGAGCCCAGTCCGCTCGAGCGACCCAGTGGGCCGCTCGAGCGGACCAGGTTCTGTCTGGGCTTCGCTCGAGCGGACCCTGGGTCGCTCGAGCGAGCCCAGATCTGTCCTGGGTCCGTTTATGAATCAGTTTTTGGGCCTGTTCTTTTGGGGTTTCTTTGGGCTTCCTTGGACCTGATTCAAATCAGTTTTTGGGTCGTTTTTAAGTTCAGTTGTGGGCTGTTTTTGAGACTGTTTTGTGGGCCTGTTCAAGGCCAGTTTTGGGCGGTTTTAAAAACAGTTTAGTGGGCCTTTCAAAGTCTAGTTTTGGGCTGATCTGAAAATCTGTTTTGTGGGCATTCAAAGTCAGTTTTTGGGCCAGTGTAAAACCTGATATTGAGTAATCTTAGGTTCAGTTTTGTGGGCCTGTTCAGGTTGGTTTTGGTCGCTTTAAAAATCAGTTTTTGTGGGCTCGGTTAAAGTTCAGTTTTGGGTTGTTTCTAAAAATATGTTTTGTGGGCCAATCAATGTTTAGCTTTGGGCTGTTTTTGAAATGTGTTTTGTGGACCAATCAAGCTTAGTGTTTGGACTGTTTTAATAATGGTTTAGGCCTTGTTTAAAAGGGGTATTTTGAGCTAAATAAGTAGGCTATTTTGGACTTGAATTAAGGCCAGTTAGGGGCCTGTTTTTACGAGTTTTGGTCATTACTTTGATACTTGGAAATTTGTGAAATGGGAATGATGTGAGAATGAGTGTATGTGAAATTACCCGGGAACCGTTCGGGTCTTAATGCGCACTTTATCATTTAAATATTATGGATTTTCATTGGCATCAAACGCACTTTTTATTAATTAATGTTTAAAGGTTAAATGTGCATTGAGATGGTTCCTTGGTAGGTCATTAGGTCATTCTCCACTATCCATTCCATTTCAAGTCAGATCATGTATTTGTATTTGTATTTTGTATTTGCATTCTTTGGTGAACTAACTTAAATAGCATCGATGATTTGTTATAAAATCATGTGTCTTCCCATGTTCGAAAGGGTTGCTCGTATGATTTTATACAAATCACCTCGATGCGTATTTAAACGGTCTGCCATAGATACTCGTATGTTTTCTCTGATTCGATTTGAAAAGAGATTTTGAGTATGTTTGTCACATTTGGGATTTCTTCGATAAGACTATTGTTTTGACAACACTAGTATTTTGAAAATAAAAACCTCGAGGCAAGATGGGGCCAGAGCTATGTGGTGCGAGCCCATGAGCCAAAGAGGCTATGATTCCGAAAACAAAACCCCGAGGCAAGATGGGGCCAGAGCTATGTGGTGCGAGCCCCTGAGCCAAAGGGATTAGTACTATGTTAGATTTGTATCCGTTCGAGTTTTGAAAACTAAAGGCACCACTAGGCTTAGGTCACCTTGTCGGGCTGATCACCCGGCTTGGGATCTTTATTCTGTCCGCCAGCTGCAGCTTGGATTCCGTCTGTACCGACCATGGCAACGGTAATGATCTGCCGGTCCCATTTGTATGGCTACGGTTCTGCCTCTGTTTAGTACCACGTTTAGTGGCTACGCTCTGTTTGCTCTTATTACTTCGGTGATAGGAGGATTTAGCTATTTGTGGTCGCCTAGGTTTTATCCGCATATTACTTTAGTTTATGATTATTGTCGGTTATGCTTTCTATGCTTTGATTTGTTTAATGTTTACGATATCGACCTTTATCGTATTGTTTCTACTATTCAGTTTTTAAATGTATTTCCAATTATTAAATGCTTTGCTTAGGTGGTTATCTTTTCGAGACATTTATGCTTTAGAGGCTGTTCGTTTATTGCTTTGATATTCATGTTCGGTCTTTCGATCGTCTTATCGTGATTTATTGTTATTATTGGTTAGATTCCTCATTCGGTTTTACGAGGATTTCGCCTGGTTTTATGTATGTTCTTTCATTCATATTATTTGTTTATTTGCTTGCCAGACCGTCGTGTCTGACCCTTTTGTTTGGTGCCAGTTTCTTCTCTTTCTGTTTGTAGGTGTTTGATCTGAGGCGGTGGGACCGCCGGTCTAACGTGAGAGGCTGCCCGTTGATATCATCTAGATGTCAAGTTTGGCACCAGAGTTCGTATTGAAATGTTGGGGTAGTATTTCTGTTTAGTTGGATATTTTTGTATGGCTTTATCAGCCTTTTTCTTTTGGGTTTGTAATTAAGACATCTGTTAATTGTAACTTGAATATGTGGGAAATAATAGATTTGTTACTACCAGCTCAGTGTGTTGTGATTTATGATTTATGCCAGTCTGTTTATGATGGCTTTATGACATTGGTTGCGTATGACACGGAACCCGATGGCCACGGATTCCGAGTCGTAACACCTTGGTTAGCTTCCGCGAAAAATATACTCTGATTGTGTTGGCATGTGATTATCCTCATTCACGCGGATCTTGGGAACTACAACAAAAAGTTTCAAATTATTCCAAAATTTCGCACCCCGAGATCGGTTCGCTGCAGGTCCCGGTTTCGGGGCGTGACAGGTTTGGTATCAGAGCTGGTTAGTTTCTAGGAAATAAAACACTCTAGAGACATTAAGACGTGTGGTGAGGATTCGTTAGATTGTGTCGATTTGTTTTCTCGTGTCTTTGTTTCTTTGGATTTGAGTGGGCTTTTCTTTCAGTTCGGGAGATTTTGCTCGTCTTTTCTTTTAGTTCTGTTGTTAGGAGATTTGGACGGCCAAATTTCCTCCTTAGTAGTGGAGAATTTAAAATCTCCATACTCTTGTTCAGTGTCTTTTATCTTTGTTTGTGTCGGAGACTGAGAACCTCGTAGATTCAGTATGTTGTTTTCGGAGAACATCAGCAGACTTTCAGCCTTCAGCATCTTCAATGTGATTATGGAGAGAAGACTTGTGCGTTTGCCCGTCAGAGTTGAACTCGAGCAGTAGTTGAAGACCCCCTTTCGGCTAATCAAGGATTGTCATGCAGCGTACCAAGGTAAGTAAATGTGGAATTTTGGGGGAACTCAGACCATCTTTCCAAGATGAAGGATTGCAGGAGACGCATTAGCTGCTGATTTTATGAAGAGAGAAGTGACTTTAGTTAGTAAGATTTGGAGTCGTGCTAGAAACTCAAGAATTTCCCGGATTCAATGAGCCTCGTCATAGTTCTGGTTGAGAATTTCTGTAACTTGCAGCTTAGTCGGTGTAGTTGATTCAGCAAGGGAGTACCTCAGTGGTTTGGATGTCCATTTCTTATTTAAAATGATTTTCAGGATATTTTCATCTTTATTATGTTTTCCTCAATGTCTATGATTTATTCTTGTAGTGTTTAAAAATGGATTTATGTTTCTTCTTTGAGGCTTATTTTGAATTAGAAACTATGTTATTATACTCTTTTCATGAGTCGCATGATTTTTTGTTTTCATAAGGATTTGTGTTTCGGATTTATGTTTAATCTCCTTCAGATATTATTTTACAATGACCTTAGAATTTTGCTCTTGCTTTAATTCTCTTAAATGTTGATATCTACTTTTCAAAACCTTAATGATTTCAAAATCTTGTATATGTTTGGTTGGAAATGGATTTCAATGAAATTTAATGTATGGTCATACTATATGAATTTGAATTATTTTTGAAACCCTAATTTGAGGTTGTTGAGTATTTCAAGGATTTGTTGAGTTATGAAAACATGAATTTCAAAATGAATAATGTTGTTTCATATTCAAACTTTGAAAAACCTCATTTATTAAGCTTTATTTGACGATTGGAAGTTCAATTTTTACTATGTTTTAAAATGATAAAATTTAGCTAAGTAATTATTTTAGTCAATATGTTTCCAATTGTAAGATTTGTTTTGCATCGGATGGAATGGGTGGTAATAGCCCTTGGTTGAAGTTTGGAGGTGTATGAAGTGAAGGGATGATGAATGTCCGGATGTGTACTGGTTCAGTTGAAGACAAAGTTGGGTCTACGAGAGAATCAACCTCATTCAAGACAGGGATTGAAAGTTTCAGTTCTTCGGGGATTGACATCAGATTGGTAGATATGTTTTGTTGATAACACTGTATCAGGTAAGAGATCAAGAGCAACAAATAGATAGAATCAGATGTGGACAAGAATTCTGAGTATAGCACAGAAAGACTTGGAATATGAAGTTGCGAACACAGATTTGGATTTTTAAGGTCGGCTTTACATGTCAATGGTAGAAGACTTGAAGAATGAAATCTGAAGAAGCAAGCGTCAAGAGCACCGTGTACAGCTTTGAAGGATTTAAGGCACAGATTTCCAAAGTGATAGAAAGAGGCAGAAATTGCAGTTTCTTGGACTGACAGTGAATGATGAGATAAGTAAAGGAAATGATTTAGTGCTGGAACGACAGATGACACCAAGGATGCTTAGAAGAATTGTTGCACACCAGTTTGGTCAGAGACGTTTGTTTTCGGACAAATATGTGGAACAATGTGAAGCTTTCAACCGAATTAGAGCGTAGTTGACCGTGCATCTCAACGTCAGGTTTGATAAGAGGATGTCTCTCAGTTGCCGAGGTCTAGCATAGCGTGTCAGTGTTTTCTTTTGTCTTTTGGGTTTTTGGTTTTGATTTGGTTTAAGCCATTTGGAGGACCAAATGGATTCTAAGGGGGGGAGGATGTAAGATCCCGACCCCAGTTCTTTTGTTTAGTATTGATTTAATCGTGGTTTGGCTTTTTAAGCGAGATTTGATTTAGTTTGATCTTGTTTTCGAGTTTGATTGGATTTTTCCATAGCCTTGAAGACCGTTGACTTTAGTTTGACCCGGTCCTTATGATTTGTATTTTTATGGGAAATTACTTCGGATTTCTAAAAATTCTGGATTTGACATATTTCGACTCATTTTATGAAGTTTAACAACTTTCATGTTTTGATCATTTTGGTTTGATACTCAGAAATCACGTTTTTCGAGGAAAAAGGGCAAAAATGACATTTTCACTAAATCTGTCCATGAATTTCGAAAATTTCAGAAATTGGGGAAAATATACTTTTTGGAAAGTAGAAATTTCGCCGATCGTTTTTGTCTTCTTCGTCGTTTTCGTTCGGGGCCCGCAAATGCCATTTTCAGCCTTGTGAAGAATGGGACCCACAAAACCCATCTCTTAAGAAGAGGAACTCTCTTCCTCTTCCTTCATTTCCTTCTTGCACGGTTTTGAGCAAGGGTTTTTCCCTCTCCTCCCTCACTCTCTCTCTCTCATCTGAAACTCTCATTTGGTGGAGTCCTCTTGGAAGATTGATCTCCCCAAGTTCTTCCTCATCTCTCAAGCTTTCCAAAGACCCTATTTTCAAGATTTTTGGGTTAGAGCAAGGCTCTCATCTAAGCTCTTCTTCCTTGTTTGGATTTCTCAAGGTTTGCAATAGCTTTCTAAACTTTAGACCTTTGTTCTCCTTTTCATTTAGAGTGTTTTCATCACTCATGCAATGGGTTGTCATGGAGATTTGCAATGATTGGTTTTCTAGGGTTTCTTTTCAGCCATTTTGGGGGTTTTATGATTTTGGAGCTTGAGGCCATTAGAAGACTTTCATGGAGTGTTTTTGCATCTTCTCTTGACCAAGGCAAGTGGATTTCCAATTAATATGATGTTTCCATGTTCTTGTTGAGTTTCATGGCTTTTTGTTCATCATGCTCTAATTCTTTATGATTTATGGATTTGCTTTGAATGAAGGAATCAATGTTATGTGGATTTGCATTTATGTTATGGTTTACCATGTATTAGAAGCTTGTCTTTGTCTTGGTCATTTAGAAAATTTGATCTCTTTGTGTTAAGTGTTTGGGTTCAAAAGAAAGGGAGAAAACTTTGCTTTCAAAAGTGTTGTGTTTGGGCCAATTAGAATGATTTTTGGATGGGATTTGATGAGTTTGGAAGGCCAAAGGAGGGCCCAAATGATCTTGGAACTTTGTAGGAAAGGAAGGAAGAAAGAAAAATCAGAAAGGAAGAAGAAAGAGTGCATTTCTGCACTCAGCCGGACTGGGACAGAGCCCAGTCCGCTCGAGCGACCCAGTGGGCCGCTCGAGCGGACCAGGTTCTGTCTGGGCTTCGCTCGAGCGGACCCTGGGTCGCTCGAGCGAGCCCAGATCTGTCCTGGGTCCGTTTATGAATCAGTTTTTGGGCCTGTTCTTTTGGGGTTTCTTTGGGCTTCCTTGGACCTGATTCAAATCAGTTTTTGGGTCGTTTTTAAGTTCAGTTGTGGGCTGTTTTTGAGACTGTTTTGTGGGCCTGTTCAAGGCCAGTTTTGGGCGGTTTTAAAAACAGTTTAGTGGGCCTTTCAAAGTCTAGTTTTGGGCTGATCTGAAAATCTGTTTTGTGGGCATTCAAAGTCAGTTTTTGGGCCAGTGTAAAACCTGATATTGAGTAATCTTAGGTTCAGTTTTGTGGGCCTGTTCAGGTTGGTTTTGGTCGCTTTAAAAATCAGTTTTTGTGGGCTCGGTTAAAGTTCAGTTTTGGGTTGTTTCTAAAAATATGTTTTGTGGGCCAATCAATGTTTAGCTTTGGGCTGTTTTTGAAATGTGTTTTGTGGACCAATCAAGCTTAGTGTTTGGACTGTTTTAATAATGGTTTAGGCCTTGTTTAAAAGGGGTATTTTGAGCTAAATAAGTAGGCTATTTTGGACTTGAATTAAGGCCAGTTAGGGGCCTGTTTTTACGAGTTTTGGTCATTACTTTGATACTTGGAAATTTGTGAAATGGGAATGATGTGAGAATGAGTGTATGTGAAATTACCCGGGAACCGTTCGGGTCTTAATGCGCACTTTATCATTTAAATATTATGGATTTTCATTGGCATCAAACGCACTTTTTATTAATTAATGTTTAAAGGTTAAATGTGCATTGAGATGGTTCCTTGGTAGGTCATTAGGTCATTCTCCACTATCCATTCCATTTCAAGTCAGATCATGTATTTGTATTTGTATTTTGTATTTGCATTCTTTGGTGAACTAACTTAAATAGCATCGATGATTTGTTATAAAATCATATGTCTTCCCATGTTCGAAAGGGTTGCTCGTATGATTTTATACAAATCACCTCGATGCGTATTTAAACGGTCTGCCATAGATACTCGTATGTTTTCTCTGATTCGATTTGAAAAGAGATTTTGAGTATGTTTGTCACATTTGGGATTTCTTCGATAAGACTATTGTTTTGACAACACTAGTATTTTGAAAATAAAAACCTCGAGGCAAGACGGGGCCAGAGCTATGTGGTGCGAGCCCATGAGCCAAAGAGGCTATGATTCCGAAAACAAAACCCCGAGGCAAGACGGGGCCAGAGCTATGTGGTGCGAGCCCCTGAGCCAAAGGGATTAGTACTATGTTAGATTTGTATCCGTTCGAGTTTTGAAAACTAAAGGCACCACTAGGCTTAGGTCACCTTGTCGGGCTGATCACCCGGCTTGGGATCTTTATTCTGTCCGCCAGCTGCAGCTTGGATTCCGTCTGTACCGACCATGGCAACGGTAATGATCTGCCGGTCCCATTTGTATGGCTACGGTTCTGATCCTCTGTTTAGTACCACGTTTAGTGGCTACGCTCTGTTTGCTCTTATTACTTCGGTGATAGGAGGATTTAGCTATTTGTGGTCGCCTAGGTTTTATCCGCATATTACTTTAGTTTATGATTATTGTCGGTTATGCTTTCTATGCTTTGATTTGTTTAATGTTTACGATATCGACCTTTATCGTATTGTTTCTACTATTCAGTTTTTAAATGTATTTCCAATTATTAAATGCTTTGCTTAGGTGGTTATCTTTTCGAGACATTTATGCTTTAGAGGCTGTTCGTTTATTGCTTTGATATTCATGTTCGGTCTTTCGATCGTCTTATCGTGATTTATTGTTATTATTGGTTAGATTCCTCATTCGGTTTTACGAGGATTTCGCCTGGTTTTATGTATGTTCTTTCATTCATATTATTTGTTTATTTGCTTGCCAGACCGTCGTGTCTGACCCTTTTGTTTGGTGCCAGTTTCTTCTCTTTCTGTTTGTAGGTGTTTGATCAGAGGAGGCGGTGGGACCGCCGGTCTAACGTGAGAGGCTGCCCGTTGATATCATCTAGATGTCAAGTTTGGCACCAGAGTTCGTATTGAAATGTTGGGGTAGTATTTCTGTTTAGTTGGATATTTTTGTATGGCTTTATCAGCCTTTTTCTTTTGGGTTTGTAATTAAGACATCTGTTAATTGTAACTTGAATATGTGGGAAATAATAGATTTGTTACTACCAGCTCAGTGTGTTGTGATTTATGATTTATGCCAGTCTGTTTATGATGGCTTTATGACATTGGTTGCGTACGACACGGAACCCGATGGCCACGGATTCCGAGTCGTAACACCTTGGTTAGCTTCCGCGAAAAATATACTCTGATTGTGTTGGCATGTGATTATCCTCATTCACGCGGATCTTGGGAACTACAACAAAAAGTTTCAAATTATTCCAAAATTTCGCACCCCGAGATCGGTTCGCTGCAGGTCCCGGTTTCGGGGCGTGACACTATCATAGTACATTATTTGGTAAAGCATGTTGGGATGTTGGATGTCTTAGCTAATCCTTATGGTGATGCCAGCGAATCCTTCACAAGAGGATTTGCTTACTATGTAATATCTTTTTATCATCCTTCACAAGAGGACTTGTTTACTTGGTCATGGATCAGGCCCAAGTATCTGAAACTGACCAGCACTCTTCATTCAAATTCAATTACCATTGAGCCCTACAACTGTACAACATGATTTAATTTCTTTCTCGGAAATTGCACTGATTTGGCCAAGTTGGGTCAGGTTACTTGGTAAGGTGGGTGGATAAGTCTGGTTGAATATCCAACCAATAGTATAAGCCAATATTGTTGATTTTGGTGACCCCCCTGAGCCTGGTTTGAGTTTCAGTTTAGGACCTGTGCCATGCCATTTAACAGTTTCTTGAGCCAAACACTTAAAAAAGAACAGCGTGCTTAGGAGGTGGGCAACAAATTTATAAATATGGGAAACAACCCACTTCCAATCATGGATGTGTGGCTCATCTGAAGAGCAAACTGCCCTCATAATCTGGCCTATGGAATAATTTGCCTTATTTTTTTTTCATATTTGCAAGAGAAAAAAAAAATATGACAGCATTCAGACTTATATCATAACATTTAATATTTCTTCCTACATATTAACTCAACTTGTCACTCACCGAAATGGTGTGAATCACTGAAACTGCTTACCTTCTAACCATCACAGTTTTGGGTCGGATCTCATCCAACCACTCAATTGAATGATCAAGGGAGGATGATGAACATCAACGGTATTGATCTATAGGACACGTGGTTTTCCCAATAGCTTCTACCTTGTCTTGTCTCTTGTTTTCCCTCAGCTGCGTTTTTTGTAATTGGTCTTTCCAATTGTTGATTTCATCTTCTGCCTTGATAACTTTGATTTTCAGGACTTAATAGATGTTTAAGTGGACAACAAGGAAGCGGTATGGAATCTTGTGAATTTCGATTTGGACTCTATAATCTATGCTGATAATGTAGAGGACTCTCTCTCTTAGTACTATGCTTTCATGTGATGCGGGGATATTGATATTTTTTTTGTCCAATTCTTCCCAGTGTATCATCAACCATCAAGTGCTTCCCTACCTTCTGGGTCTTTTGACTAACATTCACAAGAAAAGCATCAAGAAGGAGGCTTGTTGGACCATATCAAATATTACAGCTGGAAATAAACATCAGATACAGGTATGGAAGTAGATTTTTGCATTTATTTGTGTGCATCACAAACTTCCAACAACACCTTAGATAATTACAGGAGAGGCATTTCACACTTGTATCAGTGCTCTTAGTAGTACAACAGATAACATATTCCATGGAGCCATTCTGCTTCCATTTTGAGTATCTGGGTATTGGATTATGAAAATTGTGGTTACGGTGTAAGGGGATTAAGAATTAAGATCCTAACTCACTGGCGAATTGCATCTGGAACCAAAATCATGTAGATCAATTGATATTGTGACCCATATAGGACCAACCTAGGATATGGATTGTTGTCATTTAGATTGTGGATCAATGGGTGATTTCTATGATAAATGAGCTCTAAACATATAACTTCGGGAAAAGAAGGAGATCTAACCATAATATGTTGGCGGAAAGGATAGATAGATGCTAGTCACATGAAGTATTGCTAGCATGTTGTGAGCTCAATGATTGTTAAACCACATGTAGCCAGCAAATCCTATGCTGGTTTCTTGGTGTATGGTTATGTGGATTGTGGAATGCCTGAAGTAAACATCTACCTGTAAACTAGATAGTACACTGGGGTTGCTGGGGGTCCCTAATGTCAAGGTTGCTAGGTGGTTGAGTACTTAAAACAATTAGAAAGGTTCAGGTATAGGCGCTTAAGTGCGCAGTGGCGACTCGGATATCAACTCTTTTTATTTTGTTGGTTCCTGATTAAGATTTAGATTATAATACAATGGGGGCTACTTCTTTATTTTTAAAGTTACTCCCTTTAGCTAGTGGTCTTGAAATCGCTTTCTACATGGGTCTTTATTTAGACTGTGGACCTTTATATTTTCATAATCATGTTTTTGTGAGAGTCCCAATTTTTAAGCTTCTAGATACTATGGTAGTCTTTCCCCAACAATCCTTGCAGTTACCCATCTTCAATATGATATGGATAAATATCTCATATGCGCCCAACTAAAGTGAACAAATACATAGAATTATAGAAGCATTTTTAACAAATAATGAAACATGTTAAGGGCTTTGCTCAATCCACTATTGCCATGTCATGCTTTGCAAAAATTTGCTAAAGATTGTGCTAGCAATGGCAGTCACTCTTTCTAGCCTTAACTCAGAGTCCGGTCTCAAGAATCTTAATGACTACTTACTTACTCACAGTTACATATCTGGGTAAAATTTGTATCTGTTATAATTTTTTTCGACATTCACGGTTACTCTTTGGGCTCTCATTAATTGTGAGCATTTTGTAAATAATTTCAGATACCAGGCTTCAAAGGACGATATTACTGTCTATGCAGCTTTTCCCAAGGCACCATCTGCAGACTATGTCAATGTGTGTCGGTGGTATAACCACATTGATGCACTTATAAGGATATCGTAAGTGCTGAAGCATTTCTGCAAATGTCAGCTGCTTGTAATCTTGCCAACTTGACCATTCTTATTTCTATAATTTTATTGTGTAGAGGTGTGTCTGGAGAAGGTGTGGGCGTCACAATATCAGGATCTGCTCCCTGTGTGAATGCCCCCTTCATCCCCTCCTGCAACTGATGCAAAGGTGTTTTGGATTTCATTACAAATATACTTTAGTTGTGTTTATATCACTGTGCTGAAACTGAAATCAGTTTCAATTGCTCTCATATTATTGTAATGGTTAATCATTCTTTTTTAATGTTGAAATTGTATATAGCATGCTTTGTGGTACTCACATCTAACTTTTATGGCCCATGTCAATAACCGCGATGGGTTTGGTACCATAAGAAAGAAAATTACTGTCATTGCTCCCTTTTAGTTTTGTGGTATCATTTGTGACTTAATCCATTTTGCTCTGTCATTCAATTGCTCCCTTTCAGTCTTGGTTGGGTTGAACTTGGATTTGGGATGGGTATATTTTGTAAGAAATATGAAATAACATGGTGCAAGTTGGATCAAACTGAGATCAGATTGTGACTTCTAGAATTTGGGCATATATTTAGTTGGTTCAAGTCAGGTGTGAGTTGGCTAAAATCCCTACACCTCATCCCCAAGATGCACCTAACAGAATGGTTTCTAGTGTTTATCTTTCTTGGCTGCCCATTTCGTTACATGTGGGCCCGTCAGTCTAATGATTAAGACTGTTGGTTATTGGTCCAATCTAGTCACCATGAAATTTACAGAAAATTTTCCAGCTTGAAAAGAGCCTAGTACCTTGATCTTTAACCCTCTTTTTGGACCGTTGGTGCATTAGCTTTTCTGAACTGTCTGTTTCTATGCAATTGATTGATGGGTTAGCTTCCTTAAAGATTGGGATTTTAACTTATTAGGTAACAGTTGGGCATTCATTACTATCTAACCTCATTTGATATTCCATCAAGGTAATTGGAGTCGAAGCTCCAAGGTTGGGCATAAAGGGACTGTGGATTACAAAGTCATATCTTGAAATGATACTAGAAAACAAAGGTATATCAATAAACATTTTTCCTATGAAAACTTTCCTCTTCACTCCTATTTATTGCACATTGTGTATTTTATGTGTTGCTTTAGCTTCAGTCTTTTACAACCCTAGTGCACAACCCATTGGGGACCCATAAAATGATATAGCTTTTCAATTAGTTGGATTTCTTACTTGTGTTGACTCTTATTAGATGCTAAATACTTCTGAGTTCTTACTAATGTTTTCCCTTGCTCTTTTCTCACTTCCTTCATATAATTATCACATTCAACTTCATAACTGTCTTAATAAGTTATGATTCCTTATTGTAAATCAATTCTGTTGGAGGTATTTCACTAACTGAAATTCTACCATTATAATTCTATCTCCGAAATTGAAGTCGTATGATGAACTTAATGAAAATGATGTAAGTAGGTTTCCTATCTTAGGGCCTTTTTCAATATAAAGGGAGAGTGAAATTGCCATCTCACAAGGGATGGAAATGGGATCATAGGTGGGCTCCACATGGATTGAAGTAGCTCCCTTGATCATTTACATATGCACACATATTACACAAGGATAAAAACTGATCTATGTAGTCAAATTTCTCTAGGGAAAATCCATTGGCCAATTGGGAATCATGATCCTCTTGTAACCTTATTTATCACGATATAACAAGTTTTATTTTCTACCGTATATACTTATGCACCTGTACATGCTGCTATGTCCCTATTCAATAGAGTTACAGCCTGAGATTGTTCCTGAATTTTGGTATATGGACAAGTAGATGCAAGAGAGATAGGCTATTATTGATGAATGTATTTCCTTATCTCATGAATAGACTTTCATGATTAAATGGGGCTATTGATATTTTTTTTGGCCTGTCCATATTAAGGTGCCAGTTCTGAAGGAAGGTGTTCTGATTTTTTTATTACAGCTTTAAAAGATTATTACCAGATAGGATTAGAAGTAATGAAAAATTGATGATGGGCAAGCACTGTTACTTAAGGATACCAAAAGAAATAAGTGTTTTGACATTGAAGATAAGGGGAGAGGGTACTTGATCCGATCAGGGCAACCAGATCAAAGACCAAGGATTGAACTTAGGATTGAGTGTAGCCTAATAAGAGTTACAGACCCTTAACTTGATTAGAAGCCTGGCCCGCTTGGGATTTTGCCGGCCCTCAGAGGCTAAGATGATATCTGATGGGACCATTACTATGGAGTTCCACTACTTGAGTGAAAATGTGAAATGAGGACCAAAATGAGATTCTTTATAAATGATAACATCCGATTTATGGAGATTTCAAGATCTCTCCCTCTCACACACACTATTAGATTTGACTGAGTATGGGTTATAACTTATAAGATTGAGAGCAAACAAAAGCCCAAGTTCGAACCTAGGACCAATGAAAATTTTCATATCTAGGTCTGGCCATATGGATGGATCCTATCCAAACCAGACCCATTGCAACGATCTGGGTCTTGGTTGAATACGAGTTCCCTCTTAGTAACTCAGGTTGAGATCTGTGTGGGGATATTTTCAAAGCTCCAGGATTACGCTAATCACGACCATTAGATGGGACTAAGCTTTCTCACGTGCCATCCGCGTGCCATCCACATGGCACCAGACTCACCTCGGCTATCGGGACAGAGGCCTCAGCCAAAGTCAGGCAGGCCCTGGCCACTAGCGCCGAGCTCGGCTACCAGGTGCCCGCCTCGGCTGAAAGCTTGACCTCGGCCAAAGGAGCCGAGACGAAAGCCGAAGCAAGAGAGAATCCCCTCTCGCGCCCTACGCCCGCCACGCCATCAGACACGTGGAGGAATAGAGGCGCGAGCCAGTGAGATAGATGCGACATCCAGCCGTCCACAATCTTCGCCAGATCACTAACAGGGCGGCATGCAGCGGCTGAAGCCAAATCATGGCAAGGCCCGAGGGTGGATCCGATAGTTCCTCTATCGCCAAAGGCGTCCAACATGATCTGGCCCAACATGACGCATATTAAATGCGATGTGGGCTGATCCGACTGCCATTAAATGCAAAGTGGGATGGAATGGACCGCATTTATTACTTTGTGGGCTAATAAAGACTTCCCTATCAAATCACGGGACCCACGCCAGAATATCATCCAAGATATCGTCCAGTTCTCTATAAATAGAACCCCACTTCACATGCAAGGTACGCAACCCATACTTGAGAGTCGTTACTCTGCCTCTCTTTTTCCTCTCCTTCCTTTGTTCCAGTTCACCTACTGACTTAGGCATCGGAGAGCCTTGCGCCGCTCAGGCCAGGGTCCTCTGACCGTTTGCTCTTCCCTTTCAGGCTTTGAGGCAGCAGATCATCTTCTTCATTTGGATAAGTCCTGTAAGGCACCCCGATTATTGTGGGTCATATTTTTCTGCACCTACAATTGGCGCCGTCTGTGGGAAAGTACTATCCCAACCTTCCCAACCTTCTCAATCTTCCCAGAAATCATGCCTCCGAAAGCTAAGAAAGGCGGAGAGTCCCTGAGAGCAAGACTCGAGCGTCCGGGCCCGTCGACAGATTTCCCTCCTCAGGAGCGGTCCGAAGCGGTGCGTGGTGCGTCTGCAGGCGAGGAGCGCGTAGGCTCGCGTCCCTTCATCGAAATTCGCTTCCAAGAGGGGCTTGAGACCTCGCTCTCTGACGAGGAGGTCATGCCTCCCCGACGGGACGAGCGTCGACATGAGCGTCCTCCCAAAGGCAAAGCTGCGGCAGTGGAGGAGCCACGCCATGTGCAACCTCCTGATGATGGAGGAGACATCGCAGCTCAAAACGCTCTCCTCCAGGAGCAGGAGTGAGTAATCTGCCAGCTCCAGTAGCAACTGAGAGTGGTGCAAAATGTCTCGCTAAGGCAGCTCTCAGAGCCCCAAGGCAAGAAGAGAGCTGTCCAGAGCAAGGTAGTCCAGCCCACCCGCGAGGATCCGAGAGCCTTTCTGGAATAGAAGCGCAGTCAGGCCCACGACCAAGGCTCGAGCAACACCCATAGCCATCATGGCCGCGACGGATGAGCTCATAGCCACCATAGCCGAGGCCATTCGAAGCGAAAGCCAAGAGCGCTGACGCCAGAGAAGGATGACGAGCAGGAGCGGCTCGACAAGCGCATCAAGTTGGCTCTTCAGCGTAACCTGGAGATGCGGGACCAATAAGAAATTTGTGGCCCCACCGATCTGGGGGCCTCTCCCTTCACACGGGACATCGAGAGGACTCCCTTGCCCAAGAAGTTCTCTGTCCCGCGGTTCGTCCCCTATGACGGATTGTTTGACCCGTCCGCTCACCTCCGTCACTTCTCCCAAAAAATGTCCATCTGGGGAACGAAGGCCACCTCTACTGCAAGATCTTCTCTTCCAGTTTGAGCGACCTCCCTCTGAAGTGGTTCTGCGCTCTACCAGAGAAGTCTATTTTGAGTTGGAAAGAGCTCCAGCTCTCCTTCCTGAAGAAGTTCCAGGCCTACAGCGTCGTCCCCAAGACCGATGCTGATATCCTTGCCCTAAAGATGAAGCAGGGCGAGACCCTCACCCAGTTCGCCCAGCTTTTCTGGGTGATTTATAGCCAGATCGAGGATACCAGAGAAGAAGTGGCGATTTTCGCCTTCCGCAATGCCCTGTTACCAAGGCACGAGTTGCGGAAAGATTTGGCTGGAGATCCCGCTCCCTCCATGCCGGCCTTGATGTCCTGGATAAAGCGCTATATCGCCCGGGAGGAGGACGAAATCCGGGCTCGGGAGGACGAAGGCCGGGAGGACGTGGGTGAAACCCAAGGAAAGGAGCAGCCAGCCCCAACAGCGGGGTAAGAAGCCATTCCAGAAGCAAGAGCCGAAGCAAGCCTGGGTCTCCAGTTCAGCGAAGGCCACAACGTCCAGGTCCGGGGGCAGCAGGAGGGCCAGACCTCCTTCCGACACCTACTAGGCTATAAACATCGTCTTCAAAGAGCCGATCCACCAGGTTATGAACAAGATAAAGACCCAGCCATTCTTCAAGTGGCCTCATCCCTTGCAAGGCGATCCCTCCACTCGTGACCAAACCGGGTTATGTGCCTACCATAAGGGTAACGGGCACAGGACCGAGGAGTGCAGGACTCTGAAATTTCACTTGGAGAGGCTCGCCAAGGAAGGCCACATTGCGGAGTTCGTGAAGACAGGAGATGTCGGCAGCGGCAGCGGCAGCCGAGCTCATCAGAGCGCGACTAAGGATCCAGACAGCGAAGACTCTGAAAAGATCATCATTGTGATCCATCTGGTGCCCTCAGCTCCCTCTCCCTCAGCTCGAGACAGCCCTCAGGCTCGTACCGAAGCCAGGCGGGCCTCGCACGGGAAGGAGGTGATGAGAGCCGAACTCGGGCCAGCGTCCAAGAGAGCGCACCGCGACCGACCAGCAATCTCATTCTCAGACAAAGACCTAGAGGGAATCCAATTTCCCCATAACGACCCTCTGCTCTTGACCATGAAGCTGAAGGACTTCACTGTGAAGAGGATCCTCGTCGACTCCGGTAGCTCTTCCGAGGTCCTCTACTATGAGTGCTTGAAGAAGATGAAGCTCTCAGAAGCTGACCTGACCGAGGTCCGTGCGCCCTTGCTAGGGTTATCCGCCAAACCAGTCTACCCCAAGGGAAAAATCACCCTGGAAACCCGAGTGGGCAGAGCCTCCGTGACGGCCGACTTTCTGGTAGTGGACGCCCCTTCTCCCTACAACGTTATCTTGGGCAGAACGTAGCTCCACAAATTGGAAGCAGTCCCCTCCTCCCTCCACCAAAAGCTGAAGTTCGTACTCGAAGGCAAGGAAGGCAAGATGGAGGTGGTCACGGTTGAAGGAGATCAGCAGCTAGCCAGGCAGTGCATGCTGGCTATGGTCTCCGCGGAAAAAGAGCCAGAGCGCGTCAACCTGGCGGAGTTCAAAAAGGGTCTAGATGAAATCGGCCGAGATCCTGACAAGAAAAGTATTGAGGACCTAGCCGAAGTCAGGCTCGACTCAGCAGACCCTGACAGATTTTTTTTGATTGGCACTCAGCTGCCAGACAAAGAGAGAGCCGAGCTCTCAACGTTTCTAATGCAGAACGTGGATGTCTTCGCCTGGACCCCGAGCGAAATGCCTGGGGTCGACCCCGAGGTCATGTGCCACAAGCTGAATGTGGATCCCAGCCATAAGCCGGTGGTGCAGAGAGCCCAGAGGATGTGATTACAGCAGACAGACGCGGTAGTCGAAGAAGTCGGCATGTTGCTGGAGGCAGGCACAATCCGGGAGGTCCATTACCCGGTCTGGTTGGCCAATACATTGGGGGTTAAGAAGAAGACTGGCAAATGGAGGGTGTGTGTGGACTTCACAGATCTCAACAGGGCCTGCCCTAAGGATAGTTTCCCCCTTCCAAAGACTGATCAGATGATAGACGCCACCGCTGCCCATGACCGAATGAGCTTCCTCGACGCCTACAGAGGCTACCATCAGATTCCGATGTATGAGCCAGACGAGGAGAAAACCGCATTCATAACCCCTCGCGGCACTTACTGCTACAAGGTGATGCCCTTCGGGCTGAAGAACGCGGGGGCAACATATCAACGCCTCGTGACAAAGATGTTCCAGGCTCAGCTCGGCAAGACAGTGGAAGTCTACATTGACGACATGGTCGTCAAGTCCAAGCACTCCAGCGACCATCTGGCGGATCTGGCCCAAGTCTTCAGCATCCTTTGTGCATTCAAGCTCAAACTGAATGCTTCCAAGTGTGCCTTCGGCGTAGCTTCTGGTAAGTTCCTCGGAAGCCTGGTAACGTGGAGGGGAATAGAGGCCAACCCAGACCAGATTACTGCAATCTTGGGCATCCATAGCCCATTTACTACAAAGGAAATCCAGAAGCTTACAGGCATGGCTGCAGCACTCAATCGCTTCATCAGCCGATCATCAGATAAGTGCCGGCCTTTCTTTCAGCTTCTGCAAAAAAACTTAAAATTCCAATGGACCCTTGAGTGCGACCAAGCATTGGCAGCACTTAAAACTTATTTGTCTTCACCACCCTTACTCTCTACCCCAGCTCAGGGGGAGATTTTGTATTTATATCTTGCGGTCCCGGATCATGCGGTGAGCTCCGTCCTCATCAGAGAGGACGAAGGAGTCCAAAAACCAATTTATTATACAAGCAAGATCTTGCTTGATGCCGAGACCAGATACCTTCTGCTGGAGAAGCTCGCGTTGGCACTCATCAGCGCCTCCCGTAAGCTCTCCCACTACTTCCAGTCCCACACCATTGTGGTGATCACGAAGCATCCACTCCATTCTATTTTCAAAAAAGCTGACTTTTCAGGGCGTATATCAAAATGGGCAGTCGAACTGGGGCAGTATGACATTCAGTACCGTCCCCGGACTGCGATCAAAGCCAGATTCTGGCAGACTTCATTGTAGAGTTCGTCTCGCCGAGCTCGGCTCTGACCCAGCCCGGCATGGAACTGGGGGGCATAGGGCATGAGCCTGAAGTTACCGAGGTCGAACGAGCTCCCGCCTCAGCATGGAAGGTCTTTGTTGACGGTTCGCCCACCTCCAAGAGAGCTGGCACCGGCATAGTCCTCCAATCGCCAGAGGGACTGGTCATAGAGCAAGCCTTCACCTTGGACTTCAAAGCAACAAACAATGAAGCGGAGTATGAGGCTCTAATAGCAGGGCTGAACAGTGCCCGAATCCTCGGAGCCCAGCAGCTGGTGATCTTCAGCGACTCGCAACTGGTAACTAGCCAGCTCGCTGGAGACTACCAGGCCAGGGACGACAGGATGGTGGCCTACTTAGCCCTCGTAAAAAAACTACTCTCCCATTTCCAAACAGCCGAGGTCAGGCAAATCTCCAGAGATACCAACACGCACGCTGATGCGCTTGCAAACCTGGCCTCCACTGTCGAAGCAGGAAAGAAAAGGACTGTCGAGGTTGGATCAATACCAAGATCAAGGCTAGAGCTCCACTCACCTCGGCAAATCCTTTGTGTTTATCTCGGCCTGAGCTCGATGGATCCAATCATTTCTTACCTAAAGGACGACCAGCTCCCCGAAGACAAGACTGAAGCCCACCGAATCAGACTCAAGGCAGCTCGATTCTGGCTATCTCCCGAAGGAAAACTCTACAGAAAATCCTTCACGGGTCCCTACCTCCAATGCGTTCATCCGAGCAAGGTGGACAACTTTCTGTATGAGATCCATGAAGGAATCTGTGGCAGTCACATCGGAGGTCGATCACTGGCCTATAGGGTTATAAGCCAAGGATACTGTTGGCCCTACATGCTAAAGGATGCGCAGGTATACGCCAGGAAATGCAAGAAATGCCAGAAGTTCTCCCACTCTCTTCATCAGCCAGTGCAAGACCTGAGTCCCCTCTCTAGTCCATGGCCCTTCGCTCAATGGGGGCTGGACATTGTGGGACCTCTCCACCGAGCTCCAGGGAATAGGAGATGGCTGATAGTTGCTACGGACTACTTCACAAAGTGGATAGAAGCTTAACCGCTGTCCTCCATCACTGATAGGGACTCCAAGAACTTCATGCAAAAGAACATCATAACTAGGTTCGGCATCCCCAGGACCCTGATCTCGGACAACGGGACTCAGTTCGACTCCAAATCCTTCAAAGACCTTTGCCAAAAGCATGGCATCAGGAACCATTACTCCACTCCGGCGTATCCACAGAGCAATGGCCAGGCCGAAATTTCTAACAAGATAATCCTGGATGGTCTGAAGAAGCGGTTGGACAAGGCAAAAGGGAGATGGGTAGAGGAGCTGTTAGGATCTTTCTATGTTGCTAATTTGATGGATGCACTATCACTTTCACTTTCATCTGATCACACACTCATTCATCGTATGTTAGACCTTGATTTCTGAATCTTAGACTTGCATATTCAATTGATTTTCAAAGACCTCATCCTGCATGTTTTAGAACTTAAAACACTCTTTCGAAAATCTATTTTTTTCATGCATGATTTTGAAAAATCAAGTTAATCATCGAGGTTCTTGGAATGCATACAATCTCATTCTTAAAATCCTTTTTAGCATGCATAAAACATAATGGCCGGAGTTCATGTTTCAAAAAATCACTTTTTCAAAATCTGCACAGAACTCCTCCCAGGCCAGTTTACCCGGTCGACCGACCCTGTACCCGGTCGACCGAGCAAACTAGCCGTTGGCAGAGAGCTGTTGGCTCTCCAACGGTCAGACTTTTGACCGTTTGTTCCAGGTCGACCGAGAGAGAGGGAGGTCAACCGAAGACACTAGCCGTTGGACTGATTCTGTCTATAAATGCTCATTTCATTCCTTTCTTGGAGATGTTGGCTGGGTGAACTTAGGAACCATTTTTGAAGCCTAAGAAAGAGGAATGAGCTAACAAGGCTAGAGAGCAAATGGAAATCAAAATCCTTGAGATTCAAAGGTATATACCTCTAAGTTAAATTTGATTTCCATACTTTTGTAATCCATGCATGATCAATCTTTTGTAATTTCCTTCTTGCATGATTTCTAGCCTTGTTTGAGTTGTTTTGCAATCATCATACCACCTTACCGTATTGGATTGTTTTGCAAAACACTCATGACCAAATCACATGTGTTTTTAGTATTAAACTTTCATACAACTTGTGTTTTAATAGGAATGTCTTTCCAAGTTGTCTCAATTACTTCATGTGATTAGTTCATCTCTTCAATCATTAATTTATGTGCTTAGATTTTTAAATGCATCAAGCATTCATTTAAGAGCCTCATTTTAGAAATTGATTGAAGTGCACTTTCATACACCTTGAACACTCATCTTAGTTAATTGTTAGTGTATGATTGTAAATTGATTTTAATTTTTATATCAGCCTAATTAAGAGGCAAATGTATTAAGCTATAAATGTTTCTCTTCTAGTGTTTAGACACTTCATTGAGAAAGAAAAACATATTGATTGTAAAGGTTATTGCTAAGCCTAAGAAAAGCATTGTGTAAGGTTGTTGTTTAGCCTAGAAAAACATCATTGTAAAGGTTATTGCTTAGCCTATTGTAAAAGCAAGAATAGTGGAAATCCGGTGGGGTGTTGAGCACAAGCCGGTAGTGGATGTAGGCATTGAGGCCGAACCACTATAAATCTTTGTGTTATGGTGATTGGGTTGTGGTGATTGATTTGTTTCTCTTCCGCATCTATTGTCATAATCATCACATGTGACTAGGTTAATTGTAAAGAATTTAAAATTGGTCATAGTTGGTCACTATTACTAGATCACCCTATTCACCCCCCCCCCCCCTCTAGGGTAGGATCCCAGGACTTTCAATTGGTATCAGAGCCACGTGCTCTATATTAGGATCAAGCGTTTTGGAACTCTTGATTAGGTGTAAAAACCTAGAGTTTAAACCCTAGTGTGCTTTTCATGAAAATCATTAAAATGGACTCCACTATGCTAGATTGTGTAGATTCTCTTGTAGATTCTTCTAGACCCCTCCTTTCTTCTATTGGAGATTCAAACCTTGAATTTAATGAACCTAAAGTTGAATCAAAAGAAGAAGAAAATGATGATTATGAAGATGATATACATCAAGCCTATGAGGAATTATATGAACTATGTGAAGTCATAGCTAAGAAGAATAAAAAGTTAAGAGAAGAATCAAAAAGGCTAAACAAAGATTTAATCTCTTCAAATGATGAACTTAGAGAGAAAGAAGAAGTAATACATTGCCTAGACTCTAAGTTCATGATCACTTTGCACAACCTATCAAAAGCTCAAGATGAACTAAATGAAATAAAATTAAGTCATAATGAGCTACATAAAGAAAATGTAAATCTAAGAGATACATTAAAAAGACAAGATGAGAACATTATCCATTTAGAATCCAAATTGAAAATTTCTAAAGATAATTTGTTAAATCTTCAAGATGAATTAAATGCATCTAAGAGAAGTTGTGAAGGACTTACCAAAGAAAACTCAACTCTAAGTGATCACATAAAAAATCAAGTTGAAGACATTGTCAACCTTGAATCCAAGCTAATAACCACCAAAGAAAATTTATTCAATGCTCAAAGTAATATAAAAACTTTACAACTTGGATCTAATGTAAATGAACTCAAACTTGAATTAAAACTTGCTTATGAAAAAGTAAATGTTGACACCAAAAATGTCACTTTGCCTTTTCAAGATCCAAAGAGCTACATGAAGTCGCAACCTGCCATAAATAGGCAATGCTGCTTCCAAAAATCAAATCTTGTCAGAATCAAACAAAAACTGCAAGATTCTTCCAGACAGCCAAAAGAGGAGTACACAAGAAGTTTCGGGCCATTTCAAAATCATTTGGCCTAACTTCGCTTCTCCGACAGCCGAAAAGGAGCTCTCGACGACAAAATCTCTCCGGGACTATGGTTTCCAAGACAGAGCCTATGGATCATCTTAAAATGACTCCAACAGGTTCCCTGTCAAATTTCAAGTCAATCGGACATCGATTGACCGCACATCAAACCGCGACATCTTCATCGCGACAAAAAGCAAGTCTACAGGTGATAGGACCCCAAACGGCTTCGAAACTCAAACAAAAGCCTATGGTTGGTCTTATTTATTGCTCAGGAGGCTTCACACCAAATTTCAGGTCATTCCAACATCGTTTGGCCCAGTTTCAGCTTCTGACGGAAAATCGGCAGCTCTGCGCGACAAAGTCTTCGGCTTTCTCAGGAAATTGGAAACTTTGCAAAATAAAATGCAAGGATTCTCATCAGGTTTCCTACAAAGAAATTAGGCCAATAAATGGTCAAAATGTCAAGGAAAAGTACAGAAGAAAAAAGAATCGAAAAACAGCAAAAACGGACGCAAAACGGACACGAAAGGGGGAAAACCCCCCCAGGGTCGCAGGCCCCTGCGACCCTGGGCCAGGGTCGCCGGCGACCTTGGAACCCGGGGTCGCCGGGAAAGCCCCGGAAACCCCGGTTTTCGCCGTTTTTTTGCGATTCGAGGAGCCCAGCCTCTGGTACTTTCCAAAATTCATGCTTTTGAGACACCAAGTCTTCTGACATCCGTCCAAAACACGGGTAAATCATCAAGAGTATCGAAACAATATTGGTCGCCACCCGGTCAACCAAAAAAAGTGTGCTTTCTACCCGACCGATCGAGAAATCGACAGGACAGATGGCACCGACCCGCTGTTGGCAACAAACACCTGAAATTACATGATCATCTGATGTCGATCTACATGAAGATCCATCGATGATCATCAACAGAAGAATCTCAAAAGACGTGGCACGGCCCGCGACTCTTCAGCTGCTCGGCGACCACTTAATGCGATTAATTGACTAGCTTTATTACAGTCATTAATCCATTTCTTTGGACGGCCCAATCAGAAGCAAGCATTCGGGAGTTACAAGTCAAGAGATTCATGGCATTTAACCCATGAAACTCCTCCCATCATGGCGATTAAAGGCGATTAAATGCCCTCAATCTCCTCCGGCCAATCAGAAGCCAAGAAAAAGGAGTTACGAAATAAAGAATTCAATTCTGTAACTCCTCCCATTATGCGGCTTAATGACAATAAAAGCCTATAAACCCTCCTAAAAGGCTACCTAAAAGCCTATAAATAGGAGGGCTCTCCAAGAAGAACAAACACACAACATCAACAGACAGCAGACAGAAATCCAGAGAAAGGGAAAAGAGAGAAAACTCTGCGGAAATTCTACACCGGCCACCGCAACAAGGTGACAAAAGTCCCTTGGGGGGTACCCCCCCCCCCCCCCCAAGGTCCTTGCCTTCTCCTCCTGCCTCCAATGGCTTAGATATGGCTTTTCAGCCCGTCTACTCGGCTTTTTATTGGACATAGGACCTTCCTTTGGTCTTTGTCCTCTAAAAACCCGAGGTTATAGCCAAGCCAAGCGAATCAATAGCATCCTCTGTTCTCATCTGCATGGATGATGGCGAAGCCCACATATGGCTTGCGACCGTCAATCTAAACGAGTCCCCCACAATCTCCTGAGAAGTTAGATCCTCCTTTTCTTGCTTTTCATTGTAGTTTGTATTTTTTTTAAAAGAGACAAAAATCACAATTCTTGTCTTTCATTGTTGATAAGGATTGTAAATCGGCTATAAATGCCAAAATCGGCTATAAACGCCAAAAATCGGCTATAAACGCCAAAATCGGCTATAAATGCCAAAAAAATCGCCTTTCACGGCAAATCAAGAAAATGTCTCTTTTCTTAAATATATGTGCAATGGAAAACTTGAAAGAAGTTGATTTCCTTTTTACTTGCGAAGGTTGATCTCCGGATCACCACTTGCAATTCCAAGTAAAAATAGAAAATCTGGCACACCCACAAAAAAAAAAAAGAAATGTTGATGCACGCCCCCTTTTGCCCCCCGGTTACGAAAGGGTAGGAACCAAACGGACTCCCACGTCCGCCGACCTCGGTAGGAACCCGGGCATCGGGAGCGCGGTCCATCAAGCTGGCTCCACCCGGTGGGACTCGTTTATTTGAGAACACGATGCTAGAAATGAAATATTTGCATATCATATATTTTGCTCTATGCTTATATTTCTTTTCTCGATTCCTTGGCTACTTTATAATTGGTGGCCTATGTTGAATTCCGCATAAAAAAAAAAGTGAGATGAGATTTTTTTGTTTGGAAATTTCTAATTCTTTGAATTTATTTCCACTCTTTCTCTTTTCAAAAAAAAAAAAACAAAAAAAAATCAGATTTATCATTTTTGGATTCAAAATTGAGAAACTTTGATCCTTTCCCTTCTGGGCACTGGCGCTCGCGGAAATCGCTGAGACCGTGTTCGGATCGGGGGTTGGGCCATTGTTTCTCTTCGATGAGTTCATTAAAAATCTAAAAAAATATATATATATAAAAAGTATAAAAAAAAATTTTAGATTTCTCAATTTGGATTCAAAATTGAGAAACCTTGATCCGTTCCTATCGTTCATCGCGCTTGCAGAAATGTTGAGCCTGTTCGACTAAGGTTTTGGGCCATTGTTTCTCTTCGATGAATTCATAAAAATAAAAATAAAAAAAAATATAAAAAAAAAGACATAGACCACTAAGGTTAAACCAACTGTGTTCTTTGATCATGGTTGATTCAAAGAAAAGCCTTGTCCAGAGTGTGGAGACAGCTTGACTGTTCTAGGCAAGGGTCCTCCAAACGGGTTCATTAAGTAATCCTACCCTTACCTGGGGGCAATTCTATCAATCAAGATTTCATAAGACCGGGTTAGGAGGCCTATGTGTACTCTCTCGTCTTTTAAATAAATTTTTTTCAAAAATAAAATTTTTAAAAATAAAAATTTAAAATAAAAAATAAAAAATAAAAAAAATTTTCAAAAAAAAAAATCTTAAAAAAAAATATAATAAAAAAATAAAAAAAAGATTTTTAAAAAAAAAAAAAAAAAAATCTTCAAAATCTTCGAAAAAAAAAAACTTCCGTCATTTTGGGTTTAGATTAGAGAAATCTTGGTCTTCTCCTTTCTGAGCACTGGCGCTCGTGGAAATCGCTGAGCCCGTGTTCAGATTGGAGTGCCTTTTGCTCTCTTTGATGAACCCGATATTGGCCTTTCAAAAAAAAAAACTCGTCATTTTTAGATTCAGATCCGAGAAATCATGGTTCATTTCTTTCTGAGCACTGGCGCTCGCGGAAATCGCTGAGCCCGTGTTCAGATTGGAATACCATCTGCTCTCTTTGATGAATCCAATCTTGACCTTTCAAAACAGAGAATCTCATCTCATAGATGCGGTCTCAAAACATTTGTGTCTAGCGGTACTAGTACGCCCTTTCAGGGTCTACTGTATTGCGACCGGCACATCTGTAACTCCAACTTTATATTCTTCTTACCTCGAGCAAGCTCTGCTTCTCGATAAGTCGAATTTAAGTTCACAATTGCTTCTAGCAGTCACTGGAATGCCCATTCTGGGCTTACCATACCTGCGATCAGAACAATTGTACCCTCTATGGCATTTTGCCTTCCTCATATTGCTTGGGTCATCTACCTCGAGCAATTTGAAAAGACGAAACCATAGAACTTCCCATTTATGATCATTATATTCTTGTGATTACTAATGGATGTGGTCTTGTTTCAGAAATTTTCGAAAACTAACAATGGCAGCTTCACTAACCATTACTTTCGACGAAAACAAGCACCAACTCATGCTTCAACAGAAGCAAACCACGCGCACCTACAAGCGCCCCATCAGCTGCCGAAGTGTCAACTCGCTCGGCAACTCTCTGAACTCCGGGTCGACCTCGACTCCCCGGACTATCGTCTTTGGGACGCTGGGACCATTCCCACTTCCTGAGGAACAAACTGCTCCCTCCAAGAAGCAGAAACTCGCCTCTCAACGTGTCACTACCATGACACCAAAGGCGAGCACCAGAAGGCCTGAAGCCCGTGGCAGCCCCACGAAGCCTCAACCTGCAAACAACCAGGTCTACTCCAAGACTTGGTCCCCAAAACCTTCACCAAAACAGAGAAGGTCCCATACATCCACTAAGCCAGCATTCCTGGCCCCACTCAAGGAGAACCAGTTCTATCCTCTTGCTTACATGAAAGAGGAGAGACCCATCTCAAACCTGACTTCCAAGTCATCCCAGCATGAGCCGGCTTGTTCCTACAAGCCCAAAATCAAGTCATGCATCACAAGGCCTCTACAAGCACCTGCTAAGGCCTACAAACCTGCAGTTCGACCCTTCATATCTACAGGGGCCGAACTTCAAAAATTCAAAGCTTCGCTGCAACTGGCAAAGGACAGGGTTCGCATCCTATCCTTGCCCAGCTACAAAGAAGACAGGCTCGGCTGCTGCGCCCGAGGGAGCACATCCTTCATCGTCAAAGCCCAGTCAGAGCTGACCGAAGCTCAAATTGCTCGTCGTATACGCCGCCGCGCGTCGTATAGACAAAAGAGACTAGAGAAGCAAAGGACCCAGCCTCCCACACTTCAAGTCTCTCCCAAATGGGTCGAAAAAGAAAGACCCAACCAAGTTGCTGCCGTCCATATGGTTGGAAAAACCAGAAGGCGCCAAAAATCAGCAACAAAAATCCATGTCCGACGTCCAATGACCCGCAGCGTCTCAAGGACAAGAAGACATTCAGAAGAATCCCCTGCTCCTTCAAGCAAAGGACAGCAGAGTGATCCTTCCTCAAGCTCCTCTTCAAAAAGAATGAGCCCCAGCTCAGTCACCAGGACAGTTTCTTCGTTCGAATCACGAAGGATGAATGTCTTGGCTACAAATTCTGAGCCACCACCCCGCAATCCACCTCCAGAAGATGCGATCACCCGCATCCAGCAGTTGGAACAGGGCCAGCAGAGGATTGAAACTCTGATGGAAAACCTTCTCCTCGCCTTCCAAAATCAGGCGAACAATGAACCTCCTCCGAATCATCAAGACGACGAGCTAAATAGAGAAGAAAATGAGTCACGCGCCCTTACCAAAAAGGACGTAGACGGTATCCTCGCCAAAGCAAAAGAAGAGGATATACTCAAAGAGCATGGGATCAAGCCACCATATCCCTTATGGATGGACTCGGTCCCGTTCCCCACCAAATTCAAGCATCCTACTCTCCAAACATATACGGGGAAAGGATCAGCCAGACAGCACGTCATCCACTTCAAGATCCTGACGGGAGCTATCGCGGATCAAGATGCACTCAAAATCCGCCTCTTTGCAAGTACCCTAAAAGGTACGGCCTTCGATTGGTACTCCACTCTGCCGGAGGACTCAATCCAAAATTGGGCCATGCTAGAGACACGCTTCCTGACTCACTTCAAAGGTGAGGATCACCCCGTTACTATGGCTCAGCTGTGCAGCCTAAAACAGGGGGAGAATGAATCAACATATGACTTCATTCACAAGTGGAAAGCAATGGCATACAAATGCTCTGATGTATTGCCACAGGCGTCGCTAGTCGACATCTGCCGAAACAACATGAGAGCCAGAATCCGCTCCATGATCATCGGCAACAAATCAAAAAACCTGGGAGAACTCCTAGAAGCTTCCATGGAAGCTGAAACGGTGATTAAAGACCTCAACAATCAGAAATCATCAAGAAAAGAGCCAACCGCCATTGCAACCTCTAAACCAAAGAAGAAAGAGGTCCTCAATGTGCAGACCAAGTCAGCTCCTCAGCCATCAAAGAAAGCTGAAAACAAAGCTGTTGGTAAGAGACCTGAACTCTCTGATGCCTTCAAAGAACGAGTAGAGAAGAAATACCCGTTTGATGAAGATATTGATGAAATCTTCGGGGCTCTTGTGGCAAACGACAAGCTCACCTTGCCTGAACCAAAAAGACCGGGTGATTTTGGCAAAACCAACGATCCTCGGTACTGTCCATATCACCAGATGATCTCGCATCCTCTCAATCAATGCTTCGTTGTGAGAGAGAAAATAAATGAGATGTGGAAAAACGGAGTCATCACCTTTGACAAAAACTATGGGTCTGCCTCCGTCAACATGGTGACATGTGGACAAACATCAAGATCACCCAAGAAGAAGATCACTACTTTCTTCAAGGTGATAAACTCAATCGAAGCGTCCGAGCAACTGGTTCCTTACCCAACACCAGACGGATAACCGATATGGGTACATCCCGATCTCCTGGAAGATGAAAATTGGGAGGTCGTGAAAATAAAGCCTACAGCTCAACAGTGAAGGCAGGCTAGGAAACATCTCCTCAAGCTCAAACGGCAAGAGAAGACCCAGCCAAAACTAGAGGTCAAAGAAAAGGCAGAGGCTTCCTCTACCGCTTCACTGGAGGTAACAAAAACATCCCTTCCAGAGACTTCAAAGGGGGTAAGGAAATTCACTCTCAGTGATTTCATGCCACCTCAATTCAAAGAAGCCATGCAGGAGACATCATACTCTTGCAATTCGGTAGTTGGATTCTCCATTGATGGATACGAGTCCAGCGACACCGATGATGGATTCGAATCCAACTACACAGATGAGTGGGAAGAGTCCCGTGAAACAGGAGAATATCTCTCCGATGAAGAATGGGTTCCTGAATCTCTTCTTATGCCAGTAATATGGTATAACCCCCTACAGCCACAAGGATCCTGGTCTGATGATGAAGAAGACCAAGAAGCTGTACAAGAAAATGCTGCTGAACCAGCACCTCTCATTACTCCAGTGGAAATCAACAATGTTGAACCACAAAGAGATGATGAAGAAGAAGATCCGGCTCCCATGCCTGATCTTGAAGAATATGCAAGGATCTTGCAGCGACTCGCTCTAGAACAAGAGCAAGAACGCGTCAACGAGCCTCCTCGCAATCCAGAGCCTGAAGTCCCTGAAGACCATCAGGTACATCCTCCCTTAACTCCTGAAAATGGAGAAAATTGCTGGATAGACGATCCTCTTACATCCGAGGATGGGTCTGACTCCGATCAGGCAACGTCTCCTGTCAGAGCTTCCTGTAATGTGATAATTCGGGATTATAGCTCTTCCGAAGCATCGTCTGATGAGAGCACTTACACTCCGGTGACGCCTAGCAATATATCTTCTGGAGCCACCTCGTCTCACGTGACTTTCACTGAGATGACACCCTCTCAGGTTTCTTCTCCTGAGACTGTGACTTCGAAGTTCACACCCTTCCTGACTGAAGAATTCCCAGCCATTGATGCTTGGGATGATGAATTAGTCAACGAAGAAGAAAGATTGCTGGATGCTGTTCAGGACTTGTTCCCGGAAAATGCTCCATGCAACACAATCACTGAGGATGGTAACTCTGCTGCTGATGCATCCTCAGCAAATGAAAAACGACAGCCTCTTGATCCTGAAGACAATCTTCCAAACGAAGACCCTTCTCAAGAAGCTCTCGAAGTTGGTAGAGGCACCCGCTCTGGCCGGGACTACCACAAAAATTACAACCAATCTTCCTTTACATATGTAAATCCTTTGGGAAAAGATGTTGTAAGCGCCCCTAGTGGCAACAATGATGAACATGCAGGCCCTAAGGAGGCTTTCAAGTATGACTTGATTGAACACTTCAAGCACATACCTGCACGTCTGCACATCCTAGATTTGTTGCGAATGTCTCCGCACACTCGTGATAATCTCATTTCGGAATTACAAAAGCTGAATGAGGATGTCGACAAACATGCCCCGCAAGTCCTCCAAATTGAAATGGATTACCGGGTCAAAAACTCAGAAGCCTCCTCAAAGGGAGAAAAGAAGAAAACTGAGGGATCATGCATTGAATGCCTCTCGGTTAAAAAAACAGCCAGTGCAACCATCGCCTTCACAAAGGATGACCTCCTACTTGGCGAAACCAGGCATAACCGACCCCTGTACTTCACAGGGTATATCAAGGAAATGCCTATGCATAGAGTTCAGATCGACCCAGGTTCTGCACTCAACCTCATCTCCACATCGGCTCTTGAAGAGTTGGGCATCCCACCCAGCAAATTGAGCCACACATCTGTATCTATCTTTGGATACGATGGGAGTACTCAAAGGCCTATCGGCAAAATCAGGTTCAAATTGCAGATAGGTGATCTTATCTCTGAGGTCACAGTGTATGCAATAAAGACCCCTTCATGCTACAACATCCTTCTCGGATGCCCTTGGATCCATGAGAATGGTGTTGTCCCTTCAACTCTACATCAATGCATCAAGTTTGTTGGCGACGACGGCATGATACATCGAGTCTTTGCGGACAGAAAACCCTTCAAAGGTAAAGAAATCCACTTCGTAGACTCACAGATGTATGAAGGTGAAAAAGAAGAAGAGGAGAAGCATACAGCATCCTTTGCCGAAAATCTCCAGAAAGATAAAGGCAAAGCTCCTCAACAATCACCGGAAGAAAACTGACCATCCGGTAAATCTGAAGAGAGAGTGCAAACTCCCTTCATCATCTCCCTCAAATCTTCAAAGCCTTTGGTCATCACAACTAAAGTGAAGAAGGCAAAACAAAAGCCTGGGGGCAAATTTGTTGTCTCTTTCGTGTCTATCATGCAAGACACGGACTCGGATTCAGAGCCAGAAGACAACACATCGTCAAGCCAAGCTGACATTCAGCAAGTTCAGCCTGCTCTTACTCCAATGGAGACAACTTCTGACATAGAAGATCCTACGTCAGCTTCCTTCGTTGTTCCAGCAACTTCAACAAAGGAAAAACCGATCTTCTTCCATAGATCGGATGCTTCTTCATCAAACTCCATGCTTGAACCTTTCCAAAATAAAGGTACGCCTCAACTATCCATATACAGTTCTGTGGCACAAGCTATTATGAAGAAAATGGGCTATGACGCTCAAAACCCAGTCGGTTTAGGAGAAGGACGCGGTATTCTCACGCCATTGGGGCCCGTCTTGACCAAAAGCCAGCTGGAAGATTGGAGACTCTACGGCTATGTAGAAAAGTCTTCACACGGGTTAGGGTATGATCCTGACACTCCCTTGAGACAGTTGACACAAAGGCTTAAAAGTCAATATACTGGCCAAGCCTCAACATCTCAAGTCCATGAAGACATCGATCTCCCTGGATATCTCTTTGATGAGTCACCTGACAAAGATCCAGGAAGCTCATCCAATTGGCACGATTTCTCCGAAAATGAAGAGGAGTTGTCCGATGGCACAGACGTGTGGACTTCTGACCCAGAAGAACCCTCATCTCCAAAAGAAGTAGCCTACTTCCACTCGGTTTCAACAGGCGATTGGGATCATCTCATAGCAAGCCTTGGGAAAATTACCGATCAAGAAGACCCGTGGAAAGGAACAAAACCTTGGTCTGGAAATGCCCTTGAAACCCCAGAAGGTTTCGTTGAGCTGGAAGCCTTCGAAAATATTGTGGAGGAACCACCTTCGAACCTTCCAACAGAAGATCCTGTTCAAAAGATAGACTTGGGAACACCAGATAACCCACGTCCTGTATTCATAAGCAAGAATATAAAGGATGATGAGTTACCCGAGTATATCGCTTTTCTTCGTGAGTTCGTTGATTGCTTTGCATGGTCTTACGCTGAAATGCCAGGCTTAGACCCCAAAATAGCAGTTCACAAACTCAATCTTCAAGAAGACATCAAGCCTGTCAAGCAAGGCCAAAGAAGATTCCGTCCAGATGTGATGGATAAAATTGAACAAGAAGTTAAAAAACTCAAAAGCGTCGGCTTCATCCGTGAGGAACAACATCCTGAATGGTTGGCCAACATTGTCCCCGTGATAAAGAAAAATGGGCAGATCAGGGTCTGTATTGACTATAGAGACCTGAATGGCGCATGCCCGAAAGATGAATTTCCGCTCCCCATACCAGAGGTAATGATTGATAATACCTGTGGATTCGAGCGAATGACATTCATGGATGGTTTCTCTGGCTACAATCAGATAAAGATGCATCCTGAGGATGAAAAACATACATCCTTTCGAACCCCATTTGGCGTGTATTGCTACACTGTCATGCCATTTGGTCTGAAGAATGCTGGTGCCACATATCAGAGGGCTATGATGAAAATATTCCAAGATATGCAGCACAAGACGGTTGAATGTTACGTTGATGACCTCGCCGTCAAAAGCAAAAGAAAAGAAGATCATCTCGAAAACCTTCGAGAAGTCTTCCTCCGGCTTCGCAAACACAAACTGCGAATGAATCCATTGAAATGCTTCTTCGGCGTCTCGTCGGGTAAGTTCCTCGGATTCTTAGTTCGGAAAGCTGGAATAGAGCTTGACCCCATAAAAGTCAAAGCCATTCTAGAAATGCCCTCTCCAAGAACCTTGAGAGAACTCAAAGGGCTTCAAGGGAGATTGGCCTACATCAGACGGTTCATCTCCCATCTTTCGGGGAAATGCCGTCCATTCTCCCGGTTGATGAAAAAAGGTGTAAACTTTGTCTGGGATGCTGACTGTGAAGCTGCTTTCCAAGACATCAAGTCATACCTGACAAAACCTCCAGTGTTAGCTGCTCCTACCACTGGAAAACCATTCATCTTGTACACAAGAGACCTTGATCACTCTCTGGGAGCTCTGCTTGCGCAAGAAAATGATCAAAGAAAAGAAGCTGCTCTATATTACCTCAGCCGCATGCTAGTAGGTGCAGAGCATCGCTACTCTCCAGTCGAAAAAGAATGTCTTGCAGTGATGTTCGCCGTACAAAAGCTGCGTCACTACTTGCTTTCCAACACAGTCTACCTAGTCTCGAGGGTCAACCTCTTGAAGGTCCTTGTCACAAAGGCGGGTTCTCTCAATGCTCGACTGGCAAAATGGTCCATCCTTCTGTCACAATTTGATATTAGGTATATACCACAAAAAGCAATCAAAGGGCAAGCTCTAGCGGACTTCCTCGCAGAGCATCCATTGCCTAAAGATTCTCCACTCAGAGATGATCTCCCAGACGAACCAGTCTACAATGAGGAGACTTTCTCACAAAGTGCCTCCTGGGACATGTACTTTGACGGTGCAACCAGGACAAATGAAAAAAGACAGCTGATCTCGGGAGTTGGCATCCTCTTTGTTAGCCCCGACAAATACATGATTCCACACGCTTTCTCGCTACTGGAACCATGCACAAACAATGCAGCTGAATATCAAGCTCTGATCTTAGGATTGGAACTCGCCATCGAATCCGGTATCACTATGCTGGAAGTCTTTGGAGACTCTCAACTGATCGTCAACCAGATGAATCAGAAATTTGAAGTCAGGAAGCCAGATTTGCTGCCCTACTACAACAAGGCACAATCACTTCTGCAAAAGTTTGACATCTGTCACATCACCCACATTCGTAGAGGTGAAAACATACATGCAGATGCCCTAGCCGGACTTGCCGCATCCATGGCAATCCAGGAAGGGGAAAACATGCAAGTCACAGTGTGCGAAAGAAGAATCCTTCCTCCTCTTAACACACACCAAGCAGTTGCTGAATGCCACCAAGTGGTCGGAAGTCGGATTTCAATCCTTCAAACTTCAATTGGCGACTGGAGGGATCCGTTCATTGATTACATTATGTTCGGAATCCTGCCTGAAGATCCAAAAGAACGGGTAAGCATCCAAAGGTGAACCCCAAGCTTTCATTTGGATATTCCTTCAAAAATCCTTTACAGGAAATCCTTCAACGGAGTACTTCTACGCTGCTTGTCACAACAAGAGGCTGAAGAAACACTCAAAGAAGTTCATGCTGGTCTTTGTGGAGCTCATCAGGCTGGACCTAAGCTCTATGATCAGATAAAAAGGTTAGGACATTACTGGCCTACCATGGTAGCTGACGCAATGCAATTTGCTAAGCGCTGCCAACAATGCCAAGTTCATGGAGATTACATTCACATGCCTCCAGAATGGCTGCATCCTACAGCGATCTCATGGCCTTTCGAAGCCTGGGGTATGGACATCATAGGTCCTATTTCTCCCCCTTCAAGCAAAGGTCATCGCTTCATCTTCGCCGCTACGGATTACTTCTCCAAGTGGTCAGAAGCATTTGCGTTTAACGAAATGAAGACCTCATCAGTCCTTCAATTCCTACGCACCAACATCATTTGTCGTTTCGGCATACCCAAAAGATTCGTCCATGATAACGGACCACAGTTCCGGGATCATCGATTCTACAGGTTCTGCGACAAATACAAAATCCAAAGCTGTCCTTCGACTCCATACAATCCGGCAGCAAACGGGTTAGCAGAAGCTTTCAACAAGACACTCTGCAAAATCCTCAAAAAAATGGTCTCTAATCACAAAAGAGACTGGAGCGACAAAATGTCTGAAGCTTTGTGGGCCTATCGAACCACCGTTCGAGGACCAACCCATAGCACACCATTCTCCTTGGTCTATGGATGCGAAGCTGTCGTGCCCTTGGAAGTACAAATTCCTTCCTTGAGGGTATCCTTGCAAAATGACATGACTCAAGAAAGCAATGTCAAATTGCGGCTCCATGAGCTGGACAATCTCGATGAGAGACGGTTCGAAGCTCAACAAAGCATTGAACTTTACCAAGCACGTATGGTAGGATCTTTCGATAAAAAGGTCAGGCAACGCGCCTACAAAAAGAATGACTTGGTTCTTGCGGTAAAAAGACCAATGGTCTTCGCTCACAAATCCAAAGGCAAATTTGAGCCGAAATGGGAGGGACCCTACGTCATCGACAAAGTTTTCTCCAATGGCGCATACGCACTCCTAAACATGGAAGGTGACAGATGTATGCTGCCCATCAATGGCAAGTTCTTAAAGCGGTACTACCCTTGAAGACTTACCCAACTGGGTAAGAGCAATGCCTGTACGGCCAAAACCGGTTTCCAGGTACACGCTCGCTAAACCCACCCTTTTTTAGAATTTTCATGTCAAATATTGAAATTTCTAGAAATCTAAAACAATGCTTACTTTCATCGTTTCATTGTTCAAAAAAAAAAATATATATCCAAGTTTAGGAACCTTTCCCTAACTTGTCCAAAATTTTCAACCCTTGAACCCAAAATTCATGGTTTGAAACAAAATCCGGATTCAGGCATTTCCACCCTAGTCCACCCTGCCTTTTACCGCCAAAATGGTTTTAGGTCAAAACTTATGACCCTCGTGTCTTTAAACAAAAAAAAATGGTTTTTTAAAAAAAAAAAACGCGAGGAAGCGACGCTTAGTCGATACTCGCACAAATCGGAAGCAAGCGAACCACGTTCGACACTTCCAAAATCGCAGGGAAGCGACATTTCGTCGATACTTGCAAAATCCAAAATCGTGGAAACGCAACATTTCAGTTGATATCCACAACCCAAATTTCAAAGGTTCGAAAAAACCTACAAAACCGTGGAAACACAACATTTCAGTTGATATCCACAACCCAAATTTCAAAGGTTCGAAAAAACCTAAAAAAACTGTGGAGACGCAACATTTCAGTTGATATCCACAACCCAAATTTCAAAGGTTCGAAAAAACCTAAAAAACTGTGGAGACGCAACATTTCAGTTGATATCCATAACCCTAAGGTTCGAGAAAACCACAAATTTCAAAAATCGTGGGGAAACGACATCAAGTCAGTACCCGCAAAACCAAAAATTTTGAAAAGCAAGGATGCGACATTCCATCGATACTTGCACCCAAATCCGCGAGGATGCGACATTCCATCGATACTCGCAACCGAATGAGCAAGGATGCGACATTCCATCGATACTTGCAAGAACATTCAGCAGGGAGGCGACTTTTAGTCGATACTTGCATTTTTTGAAAACCAAATCGGCTATAAATGCCACAAACAGGCTATAAATGCCACAAACCGGCTATAAATGCCATCAAAACAGGCTATAAATGCCACAAACCGGCTATCAATGCCACCAAAACAAAACCGGCTATCAATGCCACAAACAAAAAAACTTGGATTTCAAAAAAAAAAAAAAACGGCTATCAATGCCACCAAAACAAAACAGGCTATCAATGCCACCAAAAACCGGCTATAGATGCCACAAAACAAACCGGCTATCAATGCCACCAAAATTGGCTATAGATGCCACAAAAAAAAAAAACTCGGCTATCAATGCCACAAGAAAAGCTGGCTCTCATGCCAAAATTGGCTTCCATGCCACAAACAAAAAACCTGGCTTTCATGCCAAAACAATCACTTGACAAAAGATTTTTCACAAAATGACAACCTTTTGATCAAATCCCATTTAGCAATTACTTTTATCACAAAAAGATTCAAGTGAGCGTAGGGATAACAAAAAAAAGAAGAGCATCCCATTTAGCAATTACTTTTATCACAAAAAGATTCAAGTGAGCGTAGGGATAACAAAAAAAAAAAAAAAGAGAAAAGAGTACCAAAAAAATACATGTGGTACCAAAAAAAAGAGAGAGAAAGTGTTCACAAGCACTACAAAAAATAAGTACCAAAAAAATACAAGTGGTACCAAAAAAAAGAAAAGAGAGAAGGATGGTTTCTGTAAAAAAAAAAATACAGGAGCTCAATCAAAAATGGTCTCCAGCCAAGAGTTCAGCTCCCCAAGCAAACTTTTAGCCTCAGCCGTCAAGGATTCCAAGGCACGCTTCTTCAGGAACCTGCCATGAGATGCTGGAGTGGGCTGTACCCCTTCTCTCACACCAGGAAGCTTACCTCGAGCAGTTTGCCATTGTTCCTCCTCATCAGACTTCCTTTTGAGAACCCGTTCGGCATCTGCAACCTGGTGAATCAGGGCACTCTCCCTGTCGCGAGCCTCTATTATGGCAGTCCACTTGGCAGCGACTTGTGCCTGCAAATGCTCAAGACGTTTCCTGGCCTCATCGACCTCCCTGTCAAGGATGTTAAGGTCATGTGTCAGCCTGATGATGGCTATCTCTTCTAAGTTCCTCTTTCAGACTGCCTGCTTCTTGCTTTCTGTAGCCTCATCCAGGTCAGACTTAGCCTTATCAGCAGGGTCCAGGAACATCTCCTTGAAGAACTGGTCATCAGCCAAACTCACGGTATCAAACCACTTGTCACCCAGTGCAATGATCCTATCAACGATCGCCCTGGCACCTGTGACATCCAGACCAGCCTCTTCAGCATCACTGAGAATCTCCTGCACATGCTGGATCATGCCAAATCCGGCTTCCAAGTGCCCAGAAAAGAGAGTCTCAATCCAAGAGCTCAGAACTCGCATCACCACCTTCTTCGCAAAAAGAAGAGATGGCCCAGCTGAGGATTCGCCCAACTCCGTTGGTCGGCTACTCATATCATCATCTGTTGAAAGAGTAACAAAAGAACTCTTTCCAGCTGAATCTACTCCTGCTTGGGAAGGGATCTCAGCGCGAGGAATCTCCTCAATATTGTCAGAGCTGGTCCCAGGAATCTCTACCTCTGGATCAACCTCTGGCATCTCTTGCTCTGGAAGCGACGGATCCTCCTCTGCCACTTCAAAACCAGCAAAGGAAACACAAAAAGGTATGAATATGACCCTGTTTGAAAATCATTATCAGAGTTATAACTACAAAATACCTTCTTCGACGACTGGCGGAACACTTTCTTCCTCCATGAACTCATCGAAAGCATCATCAACATTTGCGTCCATCGATGGTTCAAAGTCATCAGAACCCTGTGGCAAGTCAGCTGACAAAAAAAAAATAATGTGTTAGCAAGCCAAGTCACAAACTCAAAAAAAAAAAAAAAGAGAGCAAAAGAAGTCGTACCAATTGGAGATTCTGGATTTACTCCAGAGTCCCTCGGTTCTTCTTCAGGTGCCTCGACAGGATCCATCACCACCTCATCGGTTGGGACCTCAGGATCACCAAGTCTTTCTCTGCTAAAAAAAAAAAAAAAAAAAAAGAAAAGAAAGAAAAGCAGAAACAAGAAGCAAATCATAACATGAAAAAAAATCCCATGAAAGAAATGGAAAGAGAAAAAGGAAGAATCATACCTGTTGGAATTTGAGATGCATTGAGTTGAATCTTGAAACATTGGTGTGTTTGGTGTCTCAAGCATCAAATTGTATTGGAATTATTGTCAACACTATGTCTCAATCATGTGTTGAAAGAGTGGAAGTGATTGAGCTTAAAAGGAGAATCAGAGTTGAAACAGTCAGGAACTCAGAATTCCTGAAGCAGAGCACGCGGTCGACCGGGCTCTTCATGCGGTCGACCGAGCAAGAAGAAACTTGCAGAAAACAGAAAAAGGCACCTCTCAGTTATTTTCGTGACACAGTGTGTCTTCGGTCGACCGAGCCCTCAGGATGTCGACCGAGCTCGATAAGTGACTATTTCCAGATAGTGTATGATGTCGACCGAGCACAGCATGATGTCGACCGAGCACGGGAACCAGAGTTGCGCAGAATTAGAAGTTGAGCACGAAAATTCAGCATACTTATCTAATTTGTTTGGGACTCTTTCTAAACGAATTGTAGCCCGTTTTAAACACAATTAGGGGTTACTAAAACCTATATAAAGGCATGTATGGGTCGTTCTAAAGACACACCAGAGAGAGAAGAAGAGAAGAGAAAAGAGAGAGAGTTCTTGAGAGAAAGCTGGTGCTGTTGCTGTGTTGCTGTTGTGCTGCATCTTTCTACAGCAAGTGTGGACGAATTTGAAGCCTCATGAAGATGGTATTTTCGTTCATAAGATAAGTCTCTCTTTTATGCTTTAGATTTCTATTTGTAAGGGATTGAGAGAGAGAGAATTGTAGAGGGGAAAGGGCTGTAGATCAGTTTATCTTCTTTGCTGTAATCATCAAGTTGGTGCTTGGTGTTTTGGGGTTTGGTGATCCTGTCTGTGGGTGCAGACAAATTGTAAAGGGAGTTGTAGCTTCCTAGATAGTTGGTGCTATCTGAAACCTAAGGGAGTCGGTGCTTCCTAGATAGTTGGTGCTATCTGAAACCTAAGGGAGTCGGTGCTTCCTAGATAGTTGGTGCTATCTGAATTTAAGGGTTGGTGCTCTTTGTCGTCGGTGCGACTAAATAAGATTCAGACCTGTACCGGATTGTTGTTCGGACGGGATTGAACCGTGGACGTAGCCTTTTGGTGAACCACGTAAAATCTGGTGTCAATTGTGTGGTTTGATTTGAATTGTTGTTAGCAAGGACCTGTTTAAAAGAGATCACTGATTCACCCCCCCCCTCTCAGTGATCACGAGATCTAACAATTGGTATCAGAGCATAAGGTTTCCCTTGATAAGCTTAACACGCTAAGGGTGATCTTTGTCAAATCACATGGCAACCAGCACAGCGAATATGAAAGCACCGTTGTTTGATGGTTCTAATTACACCTTTTGGAAGATTAGAATGCAGGCCTTCATCAAATCTCTTGGCTATGATGTCTGGGAGACTGTCAGAGTCGGTTACAATTCTGCCATTGTACCCACTGATGCTGCAACGAAGAAGTTAGCAGACAACGACTCTAAGGCGCAGAATGCACTCTTTAGCGGCCTTGTTGACAGCGAGCTGATCAAAGTTATAGCATGCAAGACAGCCAAGGAAATCTGGGATAAGCTGAAAAGCATCCATGAAGGAGATGAGAAGATCAAAGAAGCGAAATTGCAAACTCATCGCTCCCAATTTGAGTCTCTTCGCATGGAGGATAGCGAGAATGTTGATTCTTACATGCAACGGGTGAATGAAGTCACGAATGACATTCGTGGACTAGGAGAGGAGATTAAAGAACCAGTCATCGTCAAAAAGGTTCTAAGATCTCTCCTTCCCCGGTTTGATTCTAAAGTCTCAGCCATAGAAGAAGCCAAAGATCTGAACGAGTTTTCAATGGATGAGCTGCATGGTTCTCTCACTGCCTATGAGATGCGCATAGGTAAGACGTCTTCATCGGATAGAGAAGCGGCCTTCAAAGTTCAGAAAAAGGCAAAAGAGATTGCTGGTCATGATTCTGATGATGATGAGCTTGAGGCTCAATTTATTAGAAGGCTGAAGAAAGGAAGCAATGGCAAGTATAAAGGGAAGCTACCCTTTAAATGCTTCAATTGTGGCGGTGTTGGCCACTTTGCTGCGAAGTGCCCGCTGAAAGAAGACAATGATAATGACTCTTATGTTGATAAGAGTAAATGGAAGAAGAATTTCAGAAAGAAGGGCAAAGCAAAGAGCTTCATCAGTCAGCATAATGACAGCACGTCTGAATCTTCGGACGATGATGAATCAGTCGAGGCGACTGAAGCACTCTTCATGGTTACTATTGAAGAAGACGATGAGCAAGAGCTGGAAAACGAAGAGGAGGCTGAAGTGAATCTTGAAGAAGAGCTCATTGCTGCACTTGAGGAGCTTAGCAAGGAGCGAAGATCAAGTAAGAAAAATCTGAAACTTCTTCATGAATCTGAAATTTCAGTTATTGCTTTGAAAACTGAATTAGAAGAGTATAAAAGAATGGTAGATGTCCTAGAAATACAAATCTGTACCAAAACTGAGGAAGTGATGAAACTTGAGAATGAAATCCTTGGAGCAAGGACTGAAAATATGCAAATGAAACAAAAGCTCAAGGAGTTTCAAGCTATCAATGGTACATTAAAGCTGAATGAAATTTTGAAAGTTCAAAGACCCCCTCACTTCAGATTTGGAATAGGATTTGAGAATGGAGAATCTTCTAAGGTTACACCTTCTGTAGAGACGGTGTTTGTAAAGCAAGTTACTACACCTTCCAATTCTGTGAAGCCCACACTGCCTAGAAAAGAGCCCATTCAAGTGAGAAAGGACATGAAGCCTAACCAGCCATATAAAAGATACAAATTTTATGGCTATTGTTATCATTGCAATAGGTATGGACATAGAAGGGCAGATTGTAAATTCTATGTGAGAAACAGCCCAGTTGTGAGAAGGAACCCTTTCTCAATCCTAAATAGCCACAAAATTGAGTGCTATACGTGCCATAATTATGGACACATGGCTAGGGATTGTAGGCTGCCTACTGCTAAACCAATTCAGGTTGAAAAAAAACCCAAGTTAGTCAAAACTTGGAGGGCAAAGAAAAGTGCAGAAAAAGGCAAGAAATCTCTCATTGTGCAAACCGCTTTCAATGCACAAAAGAAGACAGCACCATGGGTCCTTGATAGTGGCTGTTCGAGTCATATGACTGGTGATAAAGAAAAATTCATCAAGTTACAGCACTATGAAGGTGGTTCGGTAAAGTTTGGTAACAATGATGGTGCCAAAATTGTTGGAAAAGGTGTTGTTCAGCTGATGGCAAACAAGATCAGATCTGAAGAGGTCTTATATGTGTCTGGATTGAGACACAATCTGTTGAGTGTGAGCCAGATCTGTGATAAGGGCCACGAAATTGTTTTTACAAAGAATGGGTTTGCTATCAAGAAGAGTAGCAACGGCAAAACAGTGGCTACTGGGTCAAGGACAGCTGGAAATCTTTACACCTTGTCAGATGGAGCTGAAAAGACATGCTTATTGAGTCGGTCAGAAGAGAGTTGGTTGTGGCACAAACGCCTTGGGCATCTAAGCTTTGGCAACATGTCAAAGATTTGCAATTCAAAGGCTGTTAGAGGTATGGCTACAGTTGAAAAGCCTTCAAACCCCATTTGTGACTCTTGTCAAAAGGGAAAGCAAACGAGGGTAATGTTCAAGACGAAGGAGCATCATACGAAGAAACCTCTTGAGCTGGTACACACTGATCTCTGTGGACCGATGCGGACTCAAAGCACCAATGGAGATAAGTATTTTATGCTTTGCATTGATGATTTTACTCGCATGACATGGGTATTATTTCTTAAGCATAAACATCAAGCACTTGATCGGTTCAAAGTGTTTAAAGCACAGGTTGAAAACATGCTAGGGAAGCAGATCAAGACGCTAAGGTCTGATCGTGGAGGCGAATTCACATCTGATGAATTCACTAAGTATTGTGAACATCATGGCATCCAAAGACAATACTCAGCCCCTAGAACTCCACAGCAGAATGGAGTTGTTGAGCGCAAGAACCGCACTGTGCAAGAAATGGCACGCACCATGCTGGTTGAAAGTAAGATGGCTGATAAGTATTGGAAAGAGGCGATTCATACGGCTGTTTATATTCAGAATCGTTGCTTGATCAGGCCACATGAAGATAAAACACCTTATGAGCTATGGTTTGGAAGAAAAGCTACAGTCAAGCACTTCAGAGTCTTCGGTAGCAAGTGTTACATCAAGCGGCTCGAACAAAATCCGGGCAAATTTGCAGAAAGAGCCGATGAAGGTATTTTTCTGGGTTACTCATCCTCTAGTAAAGCTTACAGATGCCTTAACAAAAGGACCAGAAAAATTATTGAAAGTGCTGATGTTAGAATTGATGAAAACCATGAGTTAAAGAAGGTAACTCATAATGACAGTCCAGTGTATGAGGACTCGAGTGAGATTGATGATGAAGTGGCTGAACCTGATTCTGAAAAGGCAAAAGATGATTCAGAGGATACTTCTCCTAGAAAGAAAAGTACTTGGGTAGAGCAACACCCTAAGGATCAAATCATTGGAGATCCTGAAGCCGGTGTAAAAACTAGACAAAGTGTAGTTAGCAATTACTCACTTGTGTCCACCATTGAGCCCAAGACAGTAGCTGAAGCTAGTCTAGATGAAAGCTGGTTAAAAGCTATGCATGAGGAGTTGGAGCAGATTGAGAAAAACTCCACATGGGAACTAGTCCCTAGACCTACTGATAAGAATGTGATTGGTACTAAATGGGTCTTTCGGAACAAGCTGAATGAAGATGGTCAGGTCATACGAAACAAGGCAAGGTTGGTTTGTAAAGGCTATGCACAAGTTGAAGGCATAGATTTTGAAGAGACCTTTGCACCGGTGGCTCGTCTGGAAGCCATTCGTATGTTTCTTGCATTGGCTGCCTATAAAACCTTCAAGGTATTTCAGATGGATGTTAAGTCAGCTTTCTTGAATGGTTTACTTGAAGAAGAGGTCTACATTGAGCAACCTGATGGCTTTCTAATTAGCAAAAATTCAGACTTAGTTTGCAAGCTGAAGAAGGCTCTATATGGACTGAAACAGGCGCCAAGGGCATGGTATGCAAGGCTGGATCTTTATCTTCGCAAGATTGGTTTTGGAAAAGGACTAGTTGATAGCAATCTGTATGTCAAATCTGATTCAAGCAAACAGCTGGTGGTTATTGTTTATGTTGATGACATAATATTTGGAGGCAATGATGAGAATATGTGCAGGATTTTTGCTGAAGATATGACGAAAGAATTTGAGATGTCTATGCTTGGAGAGCTAAAGTTCTTCCTAGGATTACAAGTTCAGCAGCTGAAAAATGGTATTTTTATATCTCAGATAAAATATATAAAGGAAATGCTGAAGCGTTTTAACATGGAAGACAGCAAGCCCGTGAGCACGCCAATGACAACGAACACGAAACTTAGCAAAGATGATAAGGCTTCGTCCGTTGATCACACCACCTATCGTTCTATGATAGGAAGCTTGCTTTACTTGACTGCTACAAGACCAGATCTTCTACAAGCAGTATGTATGGTGGCTCGATTTCAAGCATCACCAACTGAGACGCACCTTACAGCAGTGAAAAGGATATTTCGATATCTAAAAGGTACTATGGAGCTTGGAATATGGTATCCTAAAGGTAAATCCTTTACTCTTGTCGCATACTCAGACGCCGATTGGGCTGGTTGCGTAGATGATCGCAAGAGTACAAGTGGTGGTGCATTCTATCTTGGTGATGGATTGGTAGCTTGGCACAGCAAGAAGCAAGACTCCGTCTCACTTTCGACAGCGGAAGCAGAATATATTGCAGCGGCAACTTGTTGTACGCAAGTGTTATGGATGCGGCAAATGCTCTCTGATTTAGGAGTTCCAACAACAGATCCTACGCCGATCCTCTGTGATAACACTAGTGCAATTCATATCTCCAAGAATCCAGTTCAGCATTCAAGGACTAAACATGTTGCAATCCGCTATCACTTTCTCAAGGATAAAGTTGCAGATGGTGAGGTAAAGTTGGAATACGTTCCTACTACTGAGCAAGTGGCTGATATCTTCACAAAACCTTTGCCAAAGGAAGTCTTCGAGTATCTCCGAAAGAAATTAGGAGTTACTCATTCTCCTACACCTTAGGAGATGTGCCAGAAAGGGGGAGCAATGAATTCGTTGAATATCTTATTTGCTCCTAGATTGGTCCCTTTGGAATTATTGTCAAAGGGGGAGAAGATTATGCATGGAAAGGTTGATATGCATGTCATCTTGAGAAGGTTATCTGGAGATTGGTATCAAGTTATGCTGAGAAGATTATGCAAGGAAAGACTATATGCATGTTGAAGTTAGTCTTATGCTAAGAAGATGAAAATATGATAGCATGAGGAAGATGGAAGATTGGAATGAAAATTGGTATCAAGATAGTGAATGAGAAGATCATGTTCCAAGGGGAGTTTATTGTTCTAAAAAGGCTCTATGATGTCAACATGTTCCAAGTGTCTGTGTTGAAGTTCCAAGTGTTGCCAACAATTCCAAAGGGGGAGATTGTTGGAATTTGAGATGCATTGAGTTGAATCTTGAAACATTGGTGTGTTTGGTGTCTCAAGCATCAAATTGTATTGGAATTATTGTCAACACTATGTCTCAATCATGTGTTGAAAGAGTGGAAGTGATTGAGCTTAAAAGGAGAATCAGAGTTGAAACAGTCAGGAACTCAGAATTCCTGAAGCAGAGCACGCGGTCGACCGGGCTCTTCATGCGGTCGACCGAGCAAGAAGAAACTTGCAGAAAACAGAAAAAGGCACCTCTCAGTTATTTTCGTGACACAGTGTGTCTTCGGTCGACCGAGCCCTCAGGATGTCGACCGAGCTCGATAAGTGACTATTTCCAGATAGTGTATGATGTCGACCGAGCACAGCATGATGTCGACCGAGCACGGGAACCAGAGTTGCGCAGAATTAGAAGTTGAGCACGAAAATTCAGCATACTTATCTAATTTGTTTGGGACTCTTTCTAAACGAATTGTAGCCCGTTTTAAACACAATTAGGGGTTACTAAAACCTATATAAAGGCATGTATGGGTCGTTCTAAAGAGACACCAGAGAGAGAAGAAGAGAAGAGAAAAGAGAGAGAGTTCTTGAGAGAAAGCTGGTGCTGTTGCTGTGTTGCTGTTGTGCTGCATCTTTCTACAGCAAGTGTGGACGAATTTGAAGCCTCATGAAGATGGTATTTTCGTTCATAAGATAAGTCTCTCTTTTATGCTTTAGATTTCTATTTGTAAGGGATTGAGAGAGAGAGAATTGTAGAGGGGAAAGGGCTGTAGATCAGTTTATCTTCTTTGCTGTAATCATCAAGTTGGTGCTTGGTGTTTTGGGGTTTGGTGATCCTGTCTGTGGGTGCAGACAAATTGTAAAGGGAGTTGTAGCTTCCTAGATAGTTGGTGCTATCTGAAACCTAAGGGAGTCGGTGCTTCCTAGATAGTTGGTGCTATCTGAAACCTAAGGGAGTCGGTGCTTCCTAGATAGTTGGTGCTATCTGAATTTAAGGGTTGGTGCTCTTTGTCGTCGGTGCGACTAAATAAGATTCAGACCTGTACCGGATTGTTGTTCGGACGGGATTGAACCGTGGACGTAGCCTTTTGGTGAACCATGTAAAATCTGGTGTCAATTGTGTGGTTTGATTTGAATTGTTGTTAGCAAGGACCTGTTTAAAAGAGATCACTGATTCACCCCCCCCCTCTCAGTGATCACGAGATCTAACAATACCTTCACCGACGGTCTCTTCTTCTCGGCTTCTCTTCTCTGGAGGCTCGTCAGCATCCACTGGCACATCCTCATTGATAGTAAGAGGAACTTCCAAGTCAGGAGAATCCTCATGCTGCCCTTTGCTGCGATGATGACTCCTCCTCCTCTTACCTCTGCGGGCTCGCTTCTTAGAGGAACCTGCCCCGCTGTCAGAGTCAGGTTTGCCACTCGACTCCTCACTGGATGGTCTGCTCTTGCCAGTAGACTCCACGGAAGCTTGCCTCTGTGCCGCTTGCATCCAAGCGCCAAGTTCAGCTTCCTCCTGTTCTAGCTGCTCCAAAGCCTCATCAGGTATTTCTCGAACAGCTTCAGAACCGATGACGCCCTGGTCACCGAGAAAGCCTATCTTGTGCTTCTCTCCAGAAAGGAAGGCCCAAACTTCCTCTCGCCGGATGCCATCCGACTTTCCAAGGCCCTTTCCAGATGCCAGCTTCACATCAAGCTCCTTCTTGGAAAGCCCCCGATATGCCGAAAAGCTCTCCGCGAACCACTTCGCAAAGCCGGCAGTACGGGAAGTCAACAACACAGGATAAGAAATCATGGCTGTAGTGTCTTCAGCACTATAGAAAGCCCATGCATTTCTCCCGTCCTGTAAGCCTCCAAAGCGCTTCACCATGCTTGAAGGCGCTCCAACAACGCCTTGAGAAAAGCCCAGCTGCAAAGCAAAGTGAGAGGGTACATACGGCTGGATGTCGACGAAAAGATGTCTACGGTACACCATCGTGCCGACACGTATGCTGAAAAGCCACTCTCTCTCTGCATTTGTCAAGGAATAATGCCTTCCCGACCCCGCCCTGGTAGAATCTCGGGAGGAACCAAAATCAAAAGCCTTCTTCCGCAACTCCGGAGAAAGCTTTACTGAAGATTGCCCCATCTCGACGTCCCTGAACCATCGGATCCTCATTCGGGCAAACAAAAGTGATTCGGACACGGCTTTGCCCTTAGCCAGTCGAATCATCAGAGGATCATCATCCTGAGCAGCACCCAGCCGATGGAAGCCAGGACAGTGGTATACATACCACGAATAAAAGATATGGGCTGAAAATACCCTATTCATGGGAAGCCCAAGCCGAACCAGAAAAGCAGCAGCCTGCAGTTCGGTACACAGGTAGGAGTAAAGAGCTGGCACCAAAGCAAGCTGCTCTCCAAACGCCATCTGACAAGCCGGGAAAATACAATGCGGCCTGATGTGCGTTCCATCTCCTCCAGCAAAAACAGCCTCACCAAGCCAATAAGTGAGGTAAACAGCGAGATCTCTCCGCAGTGCAATGTCAGGACATATGGCGTTTGTACTAGCACAGAAATCTCTCAACTCTTCTTGCATGGCCAAGATTTTCTTTGAACTTGGATCCTGAGCTCCGGCTTCCTGGGTCACGCTGTCAGAAGACTCCCTGCTATCAAAAAAGTTGGGGAATGAAGAGCTAAAACTCTTCCAACTGCTGGATCTAACTTTCAAACCCTCCTTCTCCTTCAAAAAATCATAGAAGGCGACAAGCTGAAAGTATAGAAGCCTGAACTCCTCAGACTGCCCCTCGAGGACGCTGTCAATCGGCATAAACTCCTCATAGAGTTTGCCGAGGATGGGCAATCCAGTAATGGCGCTCAGCTCCTTCAAAGAAAAACCAATCTCACCATTCGTCACAACGAAGGTATTGGTTTGAGGGAGGAACGACTCCAGCATAGCCATGAAGGCCTCGTCGGAAAAGATCACGGTCTCCCTAAAGGCGCGGACCGCATCAAAAATCCCGGCTTCCTTCAAAACGGCGCCACCAATCAGCAGGACGTGATTAGTCCACGACTTCCACTCGGAGTCAGCATTGAAGCGGCCACGAAGTCGGAAAGGCTTGATCCAATTGCTGCCGTCACCACTGAAAATACCAAGGCCCACCGGTCTCAAATCGACCGACCGATAATCAGAGCCCTGGTAGCCGCTGGATGGCATCAACAAATCCATGTCAACAGGCGACCTCTCCGTATATCCAGGAGAACTGCCAACAAAAACCCCGGTCTTGATTACATTTGTCCTTCTCACCCAACTTGGAGGATCTTCCCTCTTAGGGCACGTGGGGGCAAGGCTCAGAATCGAGACGGTGCGATCAAACGTCGACCGGGTAGCAACAGTCTTCTTCTCACCATCTGCTGTGAAGGAAAACTGAAAACATCTCCTCTGGTATGTCATGTCATCAGGGACTGCATCACCAAAGAAGAAGGTAGGCTTGGGCAAAACGCTCTGATCTTCCATCACCCATGGACGACTGCTTACCATGATCTTATAGAATTCCTCTCCCTTGAGAGCAATCATTCGCTGCCTCATCTCATCTCTGTTGAGGGAGTCGCACTCTTCCAGATTTCTCTCAACGTACTGGACCTTCTCAAAAGCCTGCTGAACGGCCGGATTAGAAGATCTAGAAGATCGACGAGGTACGCTTGTAGCAGGCTCTTTACCCTTGTTCGCTCTGGAGGAACCACCTGAAAAGGATGGAAAAGAAAAAGATCAAACATCAAAATGACAGAATCTCGCTAAAAAAAATCTGGCGAAATTTTGACATGATGATGGGGCAATTCCGAAGAAAAGGAACTATCCCGAAATAAATAGAAAGCTTGAAGATGGGCTCAACATCGCTGCGAGCTCCGAAACTCCAAACTTTCGAAACCTAAAAGTCTCCGCAAAATCAGGAAGGGCTCAACATCACTGCGAGCTCCAAATTCCCAAATTTGCGAAACTTTCAGGTATGCTATCACATCATGCTATAAATTTAATTTACAAATTAAAGGCATGCATGAACATCTAGGTTTGCAAAAAAAAAAAAAAAATGCATTATCATGATGAGCAAAAAAAAAAAAAAAAAAAGAAACTTTCTCTAAAAAAAAAGAGGGGAAAGAAAACAAAAAAAGAAAGAAAAGAAACTCTCTCAAAAAAAAAGGGGAGGGAAAGAAAAAAAAAAGAGAAAAAAAAAAATAAGGGCTGGCCCACAGGCCACGTGGCCGTACGGCCAGATCCGTACGGATCTGTCCGTACGGCCCACAAAAAAAAAACAAAAAAACATGAAAAAAAAAAGAAAAGAAAGCAAAAAAAAAAAACCGTGTAAAAAAAAAAAAGAGGGAAGCAAACACGTGGAAAAGAAAAAAAAAGAAGAAAAGAAAAGAAAAAAAAAAAAAAGAACTTTATTTTTCCTACAATGGAGTTTTCTTGAAAAAAAAAAGGAGAACTTACTTGAAGCCATTGATGGAGAAGAAGAAGAAAATTCTTGAAGATCTTGAAGAAGAAGGACTCTTGGTCTTGAAGCTCTCTTGAGATTATTGCAAAAGAAAGTAATAAGAGCAAGAGATCCAACCTTCTCCTTGCTTTTATAGAGGAGAGCAAACCAAAGAAGGAAAGAAGAAAGAGGTAAGTGTTACTAATTAGTAACCTTACCAAAAGAAAGAGATTAGAAAGATTCTTTCCCAAAAGAAAGATATCTTGAAGGATTTTCTCCCAAAAAGAAATCTATGACGGATTCTTTCCCAAAAGAAAGATATCTTGAGATATTCTATCCCAAAAATAAAGGGATCATGAGAGATTCTCTCCAAGTAAAGATATTCTTGGATATTCTCTATCCAAATGAGATATTTTTGGATATTCTTTACAAAAATGACACCATATGAGATCTAAGCCATTTCAAAAGCTTAAGGTCCCATGGGTTAGCCCATATGAGCCAGGTTTGACCACCTAGGCACACAAAAAAAAAAAAAATTGGGCTTTTAGTCAAAGAGAAATCCCTCTTACCAAGAGCATACAAAAATGGTTCCATGCCTCTTTTTAGTTGATTGGACCATACAAAAGAAAATTCCAAGCCCCATGGGCTTCCAAAAATCAAACCATCCAGCCTCATCTACCAAATTGAGCCAAATTCTTGAAATTGACATTCCATCAAACCAAATCCTGGTCCCCTAACTTGCCACATACAGCCTGTTAGGTCACAAGACCAAAACCAAAAACCAAAACCTGATCCCCTAACTTGCCACATACAGCCTGTTAGGTCACAAGATCAAAACCAAAATTGATCCCCCAACATTCCACATACAGCTTGTTGGGTCACACGATCAAAACCAAACCCGACCCCCTAACCTGCCACATATAGCCTGTTAGGTCACAAGGTCAAAACCCAAATCCACATCCCTGATGTCATCTTCAAAACTTTGCCTCGAGATGGTACGTGATCCCTTTCACTACTATAAAATTCCCCTGGAAGCTCAAAAGGCTACAAATACAAAAAAAGAAAGATTGCTCAAAGACTCTTGGTCAAGTCACAGGCTCTCCTTCAAAAAATCTCTTCGAGGCACATCGACTACAAAAGTTAAGCAACTCGCCGCTGTACCTCGAGGGGGCATTTGTTGACACCAAAAATGTCACTTTGCCTTTTCAAGATCCAAAGAGCTACATGAAGTCGCAACCTGCCATAAATAGGCAATGCTGCTTCCAAAAATCAAATCTTGTCAGAATCAAACAAAAACTGCAAGATTCATTCCGACATCGTTTGGCCCAGTTTCAGCTTCTGACGGAAAATCGGCAGCTCTGCGCGACAAAGTCTTCGGCTTTCTCAGGAAATTGGAAACTTTGCAAAATAAAATGCAAGGATTCTCATCAGGTTTCCTACAAAGAAATTAGGCCAATAAATGGTCAAAATGTCAAGGAAAAGTACAGAAGAAAAAAGAATCGAAAAACAGCAAAAACGGACGCAAAACGGGACACGAAAGGGGGAAAACCCCCCCAGGGTCGCAGACCCCTGCGACCCTGGGCCAGGGTCGCCGGCGACCTTGGAACCCGGGGTCGCCGGCAAAGCCCCGGAAACCCCGATTTTCGCCGTTTTTTCGCGATTCAAGGAGCCCAGCCTCTGGTACTTTCCAAAATTCATGCTTTTGAGACACCAAGTCCTCTGACATCCGTCCAAAACACGGGTAAATCATCAAGAGTATCGAAAATAATATTGGTCGCCACCCGGTCAACCAAAAAAGTGTGCTTTCTACCCGACCGATCGAGAAATCGACAGGACAGATGGCACCGACCCGCTGTTGGCAACAAACACCTGAAATTACATGATCATCTGATGTCGATCTACATGAAGATCCATCGATGATCATCAACAGAAGAATCTCAAAAGACGTGGCACGGCCCGCGACTCTTCAGCTGCTCGGCGACCACTTAATGCGATTAATTGACTAGCTTTATTACAGTCATTAATCCATTTCTTTGGACGGCCCAATCAGAAGCAAGCATTCGGGAGTTACAAGTCAAGAGATTCATGGCATTTAACCCATGAAACTCCTCCCATCATGGCGATTAAAGGCGATTAAATGCCCTCAACCTCCTCCGGCCAATCAGAAGCCAAGAAAAAGGAGTTACAAAATAAAGAATTCAATTCTGTAACTCCTCCCATTATGCGGCTTAATGACAATAAAAGCCCATAAACCCTCCTAAAAGGCTACCTAAAAGCCTATAAATAGGAGGGCTCTCCAAGAAGAACAAACACACAACATCAACAGACAGCAGACAGAAATCCAGAGAAAGGAAAAAGAGAGAAAACTCTGCGGAAATTCTACACCGGCCACCGCAACAAGGTGACAAAAGTCCCTTGGGGGGTACCCCCCCAAGGTCCTTGCCTTCTCCTCCTGCCTCCAATGGCTTAGATATGGCTTTTCAGCCCGTCTACTCGGCTTTTTATTGGACATAGGACCTTCCTTTGGTCTTTGTCCTCTAAAAACCCGAGGTTATAGCCAAGCCAAGCGAATCAATAGCATCCTCTGTTCTCATCTGCATGGATGATGGCGAAGCCCACATATGGCTTGCGACCGTCAATCTAAACGAGTCCCCCACAATCTCCTGAGAAGTTAGATCCTCCTTTTATTGCTTTTCATTGTAGTTTGTATTTTTTTTAAAAGAGACAAAAATCACAATTCTTGTCTTTCATTGTTGATAAGGATTGTAAATCGGCTATAAATGCCAAAATCGGCTATAAACGCCAAAAATCGGCTATAAATGCCAAAATCGGCTATAAATGCCAAAAAAATCGCCTTTCACGGCAAATCAAGAAAATGTCTCTTTTCTTAAATATATGTGCAATGGAAAACTTGAAAGAAGTTGATTTCCTTTTTACTTGCGAAGGTTGATCTCCGGATCACCACTTGCAATTCCAAGTAAAAATAGAAAATCTGGCACACCCACAAAAAAAAAAGAAATGTTGATGCACGCCCCCTTTTGCCCCCCGGTTACGAAAGGGTCGGAACCAAACGGACTCCCACGTCCGCCGACCTCGGTAGGAACCCGGGCATCGGGAGCGCAGTCCATCAGTAAACAAGTTTAATGGAATTGGAATTGAACTTACAAAAGTGAAAAATGAAAATTCAATTCTTAAAAATCAAGTCACTCAACTTGAAACTCACAAACAAAAGTATGAGTGCAAATTTACCCAAGGTGAAGAGAAATTTGAAAAATTATTTAGATTGGGTAAATCACAAAGAGATAGGACGGGTATTGGATTTGATAAGTATACTTCTCATGGCCCTAAAATCACCAACACATTTGTGAAGGGTGAGTCCTCAATCTCTAGCACTCACTCTACTTTGCCCAAAACAAAATGTCATTATTGTGGTAATGAAGGGCATTTCAAATTTGAGTGCAAATTAAGAAAAAATCATTTGTCTAAACCCATCTATGAACCTAAAAATGGAAAATCTAATTCTATGATGGTTAAGGCATCAAAATCAAAGGAAGACTCTAGAAAGTTCAAGCAAGTCAAACCATTCCAACAAGAGTCTCCCAAGATAGATTTTAAAAAGACTAAACAAATCAAAAGTAGTCAAATTAAATCTATCAAAAAGAAACCTCTCACTTTACCTCCTTTAACCTTGGAAATGAAAGAACTTTTGAAAAATGTTGAAAGACTAAAATTAAAATTCAAAAGGCAAAAAGAGAGAGGAAAAGCAAAAAGAAATGAGAAAAATAAAAGGAAACATCAACCACCAAAGACTAATCATCAATCCAATTATGAGATTGTCAAACCTCAAGGATATGATGTCAAGAATAAAAGAAATCAATATTTATCTCCTCTAGTTGGTGGGATCTCATACATAGACTCCAAAGCTCAATACCTTAGATGGATACCTAAGGTTAGACTCTTAGACAAATACTAAGACCTTATAATTAGATTAGACCAACCCTTTCCCATAAGTTATATGTGTTGTTGGTCTTAAGTCTAGTTCCTTCTATCTTTCTTAGTATTGTCTCCTTGTTCAAGTATCATTTGTTTGAGTTTTACTTGTTGAAAATGCATTTTGATTTTAAAAGGTATGTTATGATAAAAATGCATGTTTATGATCAATCTGATTTGAAAAAGAATTGCTTAAAGATACATCTTCTCAATCAATTGATTTGTTTTTCAAACTTGCTTTTATTTGAATGGATACATAGTTATTCCACATTTGTCAAATCAAATACTATTGAAAAATGAAGTGTCTTGGACTCACAAGTTTTCAATCATTTAAATGGACTTATTTAGAATTAATTTTGTAAAATCTCTTTTCCTAAATTGATTGAGCTTGTAGGATAGTTAGATTAAGGGAATCATTTGTTCAGAGAGTTTTTCTTGAGTTGGCAAGTTCTTCCTTGAATCTGAACAGATATTCTGTTTTCCCTGTTCACGCGGTCGACATCCTGGTTTGGCCGGTCGACCGAAAACACGTGAACAGCAACTTAAATAAGTTGCGCTGGGCCTGTTCTGTTTCATTCAGAACCTTCTTCGTGGAGCAGGTCGACCCCCTGGAGCTTCTCAAATCCGAATGCTTCTCGTTTCCAATCCGTCTCTTTCATTCTTCCTTGGCAAGATCATCATTCTCCCAAGGATTTCTCATTGGATTGTCTTCTTCCAAACCAAGGCCTGTTTCAGCACTGTGTCGCACGGCAGCTGTGCTCCTCTTCTTCTCTGAACTCCGTCTAACTGTCAGCATGGAGACGCATTATTCTTAGTGTGTGTTGCGTCTAGTTTTTCCAAAAATACATGAGACTCCATCTGTTCTGGCCGTCCAAGACTGTCGAAGCACTATGCTGCTATCTCTCCAGCCGTCTGTGGTTGTTTTGCACATCCTTCATTGATTTCAATTTCTGATGTGTATGGCTGATCAATTAGTTGTAGTGGTGTTTTCAATCTCCATTGAGGAGTGTTTGTAGCAATCTGTACACATCTTCAGGCAGTTATAATCTGTGGATCTTTTTGTCACAGAACCTGCACTCCAACTGTTTGACACTATGACTGAACCACTGTTACATCCCATTTAGCAATTGTTTTTTGCTGAATTCGAGTGGGAATGTTGTGCACCTGAGCTTCTTCAATCTAAGAATCATTTCAAGCCATTTTCAAGTGCTGCCCATCCCTTCTAAAAATTAACTGTTTAGTGCTAGTAAGACCACACTCTTTGGGAATTTCTTTAATCTTTTCTAGCCAATCATATCATATCTATAACTCCCCTCCATTATCTCTTTTAGTGGGCTGTATATCTCTTTCCCAGCTGATACCTTAGTGCCAAGTGATTACTTTCTTCTACATTTCAGCCTAGCACTTGAGGACAGTCAGTGTACATATTCAGCTACTCAGTCATGGCAAGAACAAAGCAAACTTTTAGGCAACCTATCAAGAAGTCAAAAACAGGCCAAGCTTCATCTTCTCATAGATCTCCTCCATCCTCTCCTGAAGCATCCCCTCCTCGTGAAGTCAGATTCAAACCCATCCCTTCTCCATCTTCGGTTGTCAAATCCTTCCGAAACAAAGGGATCATTGTGGAGAACAAATGTGTAGTAGAAGATCTAGTGGATTATGGTGTCCCTGCTATCATGGAAGATATTGGCTGGGCTGGTATTCTAAATTGGAGTGGAAATGCCTTTCCATCCTTGGTCCATGACCTATATGAGTCTATCTGTGCCTCCACCAATAATTCATTCACTATCAGATTCGAGCATGGGGAAGAGGTGGTTACTACAGAGAAGATTGCATCCATCTTTGGGGTTCCTAGGTCAAATGGGCCAAAGATAATTTCTGAAGTTTTACCTCTTGATGAAAAAGATGGAGTGACTCATGCTCTTTGTGGAAGAGCTGAAGTTTGGACAGCCAAAAATTGTCTTCAAGCTTCTCTCATGGTTCCTTCCCTTCGGATCATTCATATCATTTTCACTCATTCCATCTATCCAAGGAAAGGAAATAGGACTGAAGTAACTCCTTACATGGCGAATCTGTTGTTCAAAGTTATATCTGGAGATCGGGTATGCTTACCTTCAGTTATTATGCACCATATTCTCCGAGTTATTACTGGATCGCAGCCGTGTGCAGCTCCATTTGGATTTCTCATTACCCAGCTTGCTAGATCATATGGAGTGGTTCCTCCAGCTTCTGAGAGACCAGTGACATCCACTGTTTTCAACAAATCAAACATTCTCTTGATGAAGCTTCCACCACCTCAGCAAAGGAATCCAGTTGCTGAAGGAGATGACGAGTTAGAGGCTGCGGAGATAGAGCCTGTAGATCCAGTAGCAGGTCAGCCTCCTCATCCAGAGCCCCCTCAGCAGCGCAGTCTGGAGGACCGTATGACCTCTTTAGAGCAGATTGTTTCTACCATACGTACAGACTATCAGAAATTTAGGCAAGAGGTATCAGGAATGATGAAGAAGACTTTGAAGTACCTCTCGAACATCTCCAGCAGCTGCAGGCGTCATGATGATGCAGTGCCCCCGTCTCCTACAGATTCATCTTAGATCTTAGGAAAGTTTTTTCACTTTTTGTGGGGAGGGTAGTGATAGACTTTTTAACTCTTTTAAATATTTGTCTATCAACTGACTGATAGCTTGAATTGATTACTGACCATTATTTTGATTTTTGGTTTGGTCAAGTAATTACTGAAATATGTAATAGTCTTTATGGAAAAACAATGAATTTACATATTCAAATTATTTAACACATATCTTCTTGTCATATTCCTCAATTGATGAATGTTTATGATGCTTTGAACTAAATTTTCCTTCGATTAATATTTTTTTTGGCATCATTCATAACAGCATAGACAACCTCTGTACATGATAACCTGTTCAGCATTTCATTTTAATTTGGTAACAGGTGCTGCTGAAAGGTATTTGTTTTCTAATGTATACAGGTTCCTTTGCAATTCGATGACAAAGGGGGAGAGAACTCAAAAGAGCAAGAGAAGATCAAACAAAGGGGAGATCCAACAAAAGGGAGAGAAGACGAGATCTAACTAAGGGGGAGATCTGTCCAAGGATAAAAGAGGGAGAGCTCTAACGAAGGGGGAGAGATTGTTTCAAGAACATAAGAGCTGAAGTCTTGCTGAAGTCTTAGAAGTGTTGTGATCATCTTAGTTGCCATCAAATTGCAAAGGGGGAGATTGTTAGGATCTTTCTATGTTGCTAATTTGATGGATGCACTATCACTTTCACTTTCATCTGATCACACACTCATTCATCGTATGTTAGACCTTGATTTCTGAATCTTAGACTTGCATATTCAATTGATTTTCAAAGACCTCATCCTGCATGTTTTAGAACTTAAAACACTCTTTCGAAAATCTATTTTTTTCATGCATGATTTTGAAAAATCAAGTTAATCATCGAGGTTCTTGGAATGCATACAATCTCATTCTTAAAATCCTTTTTAGCATGCATAAAACATAATGGCCGGAGTTCATGTTTCAAAAAATCACTTTTTCAAAATCTGCACAGAACTCCTCCCAGGCCAGTTTACCCGGTCGACCGACCCCTGTACCCGGTCGACCGAGCAAACTAGCCGTTGGCAGAGAGCTGTTGGCTCTCCAACGGTCAGACTTTTGACCGTTTGTTCCAGGTCGACCGAGAGAGAGGGAGGTCGACCGAAGACACTAGCCGTTGGACTGATTCTGTCTATAAATGCTCATTTCATTCCTTTCTTGGAGATGTTGGCTGGGTGAACTTAGGAACCATTTTTGAAGCCTAAGAAAGAGGAATGAGCTAACAAGGCTAGAGAGCAAATGGAAATCAAAATCCTTGAGATTCAAAGGTATATACCTCTAAGTTAAATTTGATTTCCATACTTTTGTAATCCATGCATGATCAATCTTTTGTAATTTCCTTCTTGCATGATTTCTAGCCTTGTTTGAGTTGTTTTGCAATCATCATACCACCTTACCGTATTGGATTGTTTTGCAAAACACTCATGACCAAATCACATGTGTTTTTAGTATTAAACTTTCATACAACTTGTGTTTTAATAGGAATGTCTTTCCAAGTTGTCTCAATTACTTCATGTGATTAGTTCATCTCTTCAATCATTAATTTATGTGCTTAGATTTTTAAATGCATCAAGCATTCATTTAAGAGCCTCATTTTAGAAATTGATTGAAGTGCACTTTCATACACCTTGAACACTCATCTTAGTTAATTGTTAGTGTATGATTGTAAATTGATTTTAATTTTTATATCAGCCTAATTAAGAGGCAAATGTATTAAGCTATAAATGTTTCTCTTCTAGTGTTTAGACACTTCATTGAGAAAGAAAAACATATTGATTGTAAAGGTTATTGCTAAGCCTAAGAAAAGCATTGTGTAAGGTTGTTGTTTAGCCTAGAAAAACATCATTGTAAAGGTTATTGCTTAGCCTATTGTAAAAGCAAGAATAGTGGAAATCCGGTGGGGTGTTGAGCACAAGCCGGTAGTGGATGTAGGCATTGAGGCCGAACCACTATAAATCTTTGTGTTATGGTGATTGGGTTGTGGTGATTGATTTGTTTCTCTTTCACATCTATTGTCATAATCATCACATGTGACTAGGTTAATTGTAAAGAATTTAAAATTGGTCATAGTTGGTCACTATTACTAGATCACCCTATTCACCCCCCCCTCTAGGGTAGGATCCCAGGACTTTCAGGAGCTTCCCAGCGTGCTGTGGGCATACAGAACGACTCCAAGGCGATCCACCTCGGCAACACCTTTCTCTCTGGCCTATGGGATGGAGGCGGTCATTCCCTTAGAAATTGGCCTCCCCACCCTGAGGACAGAGTTGGTCGACCAGGGCCGAAACGAGACAAACCTGGCGATGGAGCTGGACCTAGCGGACGAGCGTCGAGAAGCAGCGGCCCTACGACTGACTGACTATCAGCAGCGGTTAGCCAAAGGATACAATGAAAAAGTCAGAGAAAGAAGTTTCTCCGTAGGAGAGCTGGTGCTGAAGAAGACCCTGCCAGCTGACAAAGATCCGAATGAAGGAAAACTGGCCCCGAACTGGCACAGCCCATTCAGGGTGGTCTCACTGGCAGGTCGATCCTCTTACAAACTCGAAGACTTAGAAGGCAAGCCGTTGCCGGGACCATGGAATGCATCCCACTTGAAGAAATTCTATTTCTAAACATGTAACGAAAGTCACTGAATTAATGAAAGCAACGTTTGCCCTGTCATCAATCTGTGTCATCTCGCCTTATCTGAGTTCGGCAGTTTTAGGTTCCTAACCTTTGGAGAGGCTTCGGATTTACACATCCAGTCGCTTCCTAAATTTTGGGTCCCTGACCCTGGAAAATGTTTCGGGTTCATACATCCGGTCGTTTCCTAAATTTTGGGTCCCTGACCCTGGAAAAGGCTTCGGATTCATACATCCAGTCGTTTCCTAAATTTTGGGTCCCTGACCCTGGAAGAGGCTTCGGATTCACACATCCGGTCGCTTCCTAAATTTTGGGTCCCTAACCCTGGAAGAGGCTTTGGATTCATACATCCGGTCGCTTCCTAAATTTTGGGTTCATACAACCCTCGAGATCGTTCCCGAACTCAGGCTCGCACGGCCGAGATCCTCGAGACTTTGGGTTCGTCTCGGCGCATAACAGTTCGTCTCGGCCAATGGTGGTCCATTTCGGCCAATGACAGTCTTCGAAAAAGAAAAAGCAGTGCAAGCACTGGAGTGCAGAAAAGCAGCACAAAATTGCAAGTACCACAAAACAGTACAAGAAAAGCGGAAGGAATGCAAAACTACAGAAGCACTGTACACAGATTATGTGATCAGAAAACTTTTTCTTTTTATTTATTGTAATTACTTCATTACAAGGATTACATAAAAGAAAACAAAGTACAATAAGGAGGCTCGCAGTCCTCTAGAAACAAAAAAAGAAATGAAGACTCTGGGAGGCTCTGATCTTCACTGATTCTTCAGTCCGGTCTTCAGCATCCTGAGCTCCTCAACACCCTCTGGTCTGGAAGCTTGAAGACTCTGGTCCTCGCTGACCCGCCGCTCGGAGACGCTGGGGGACTCTAAACCTCACAGAGCTCTACAATACCCTTTGGTTAGTGAGACCAAAGTTTGCAAATAAGAGCCCCCTCAGCCCGAGGACCTCTCGATCCGGCCCGCCGCTCGAAGGTCTTGATATCCCACATGAAGATCTGTGGCATGAAACCTCACAGAGCCATGTGGGATGAAAACAAGACCCCCAAACGCGCGGGGCGCCACCAACCCACGGCTGCAAAGATTCCCATGCAGCCGCATCGGAGAGGGTTGGCCGTGGACCCGCGTTCAGAGAGCACGTAGTCCACGAGGATCGTCTTCAGAGAGCATGCAGACTACGACAGGCTGCCCCTCTAGGAGGAAGCCGCCTTTTGGCGCAAGGCTTCCACCCGGGTCAAAGGTTCCTAAGGTTCTGCCAAGCATGGCTGCCAGGTTGGTTAACGAAAAGGGACAAGCTCCTATGTTTATGTTAAAATTAAGATGTCCTGGTTCTTTTTTCTCCCATGGCGAGCTTGCCACTCCTATTTATAGGAAGAAGAAAGGCCCGGTCTTCAAAGGAAATTATGAGGCGAGGTCTCCCACGCCCAACGTGAGGTGCACGTCTTCCTACATGCTGACCAGCGGTTCCGATGGCGCCACATGGAGCCATCCGCTCGTTTTCCTCATTAGCCATACTGCCACACTTACTGCTATTTATGGTCTTCAAAATACGGAGAATCGGCACAGATAACTATGGAGATCGTTCAGTACTCTCTCTAACTCAAGGCTCACATGTCACGTCACATTAAAGGCACTCAGCCGGACTCAAGCTTAAAAGAGCTGAGCTCAAGAGAGAGAAAACGCAAAGAGAGAAAACGCAAAGAGAGAAAATGCACAAGTGAAGGAGCTCTGTTTTTCATTAAAGGCAAAGGATATTACAGGGCTGAAGATTACATATAAAAGATAGAAAAGAAAAATTCCAGAGAACAAAAGCAAGAAAGATATAGCTACAGTGGCTTCGGTGACTCCACTAGTATGATCACCATCCCTGATGAACCGGCGGTCTCGGCTACGATCGCGGCCTTATCTGGTGCATCACCAGCAGGAGGGGTAGAAGGAACGTCGCCCTGAGGCACGACTGGAGCATCACTGGCAGACGGAATAGTTGGAGCGCCGTCCGAAGCAGTATCAGCTGCAGGGGCATCAACTGGGGCACTCTCGTCCAAGGGTGTGGAGCTCGGCTCAGGGATTGGGTCGGAGTACTTCGGCAGGTCCCGATAGACCGGGTGGTCCTCGGGAACCCTTGCACGCCTCAGTGCGGCCAAGCATCCTTCCTCGAACAGAATGGAGGTGATCTCCTCCACCTGCTTCTCATACTCCTCAGTGGCCTAGTCCACCCCCTTCTGAAAAGAGGACTGTGCCTCAGACAGTAGAGAAGCCTTCAGACCAACGTTCTCCTTCTTCAGCTCAGCATTCTCTTTCTTTAACTTCTCGATTTCGGCACGCCCGGCCAGCACTTCTGAACTCGTCGACTCAGCCGACGATTCTGACCTCGTTTTGGCCAGCTCCAACTCTAGCTCGGCAATCCTCTTAGTCTTCGTCCAGATATCACCTTTTAGTTGATGGGTTTTCGACGTGAGTTCAGTGACGCTGACCAGAGCTACTTCTAACTGTGCGGTTGCCTCGGCGCTGCTCTTCTTCAGCTCCTCCAGCTCCTTCTTCACCTTTTCCCTCTCAGACTCCAGCTGGGTAACCTTGTCGACGTTCTTATCACTCCTTTCCATCACGACTAGGAGCCTCTGCACGTTCTGCAAAAAGAAAAGTAAGTCAGATGAAAGCAGTCGAACTGAAGCACTTAGAAGGAAGGCGTTGAAGATACTTACCAAAAGACCAGCTTGGATCGCCGAGATCATCAGACTTTCACTGTCATACTTCGCGTGCACTTCCATGTCACGCGGCAGGGTACAAGCTTTTGCGAGGGCTCCGATAACATTGGAGTTCCCCATCACCCGGTCCTCGATGTTTAGAGGCTTCCCGGGCTGCGTCTCCATCTTGGGTCTCCATGCCGCTGGGGCAGTTCGAGGTCCGGGGGCCGTTCCAGACCCTTGCCCTACCGAGACAGTGAGCTCGTGAGCCGCCCCGCCAGTCACCTTGCTAGCCGGCGCACTTTTCTTAGGCGGAGCCTTGCCCCCGGGAGCTCGCGCAGGTGTCTTACCCTTCGGAGGCTGTTCAGCCCCCGAGTCTTTCTCACCCGCCTTGGATCTCTTCCTAGGCGGGGACCCCTCCCTCGGGCGATCAGGTGAATGCCTCCGCGTTCCCTCGCTCGGTGTGGTGGCAGGAGCAGAAGTGAAAGCAGCACCCCCCGAGCCCGAAGCCACGCGGGTGCTGGCGGATGATGGTGTCGCAGAAGAAGAGGATCCGCGCCTAAACTTGGCCGCCAGATCCTTGGTGCCAGGCACTCTCGAGCCTCCCTCCATTCTCTCTTCTTGGTCGGACGAATAAGCGTCCACTATCTCCCTTAAGTTCGGCGACCCCGAGCTAGAAGAAGTGGATGCCTCAGCGCTAGATGCAGCTCGGTTCGCGGCAGGGTCGATCAGAGGAACCTCGGCAGGCACAGTCAAGGTGACAGGAGGATGATCAGGCTGTGGCTCGTCCTCCGGAGCCGCTCCTATTCTCCTATAGTGGCTGCAGTACCTCAGCGAATACCCCAGCAGCTTCCAGGCCGATCTGGTTTCGTGCCCTTGTATCTCTCGACCTTCCTGTGGTCGTCAACGTTCTTCCTCCAGCCTTCGCTCACAGCCCGGCGTTGCCTCGCGTGCAGTTTTACACCACAAGCAACAAGAATATCAGCTCGACGACATAAAGGTTGAGCAAAATAAACAGAGCAAAGAAGCAATATTTACTTGGGACGGCCCCGAGGTGGCGAGGGACCATCAGCCTCCTGTCCTCACCAGCGCCGAATTCCCAGTCCCCCGATACACAGAAGAAATCTTCCTCAGCGTTCTTACTGGAATCCTCCAAGGCCGGGACGAAGCCTATTCGGCGCTGCTTCACCCGGAGATAATAATTGTCTCCCCCAGCCTTGCAGATATCGTAGACGTCCTCGATGTCATGGACACCCAGGTTGGTCCCCAAGATCTCGTTCAGTTTCGCCGTGCCCATGATGACTTTGAAGCCATTAGGCATCAGCTGGCACGGGGTAATCGACCAGACACTAAGGCAGGCCCTAAGCAGGGGGTGCAGAGGAAACCTGACGCCGCCCTCGATCATGGAGATCAGAGGGAACGGCATCCAGCTGCAGGACCAGCCGCGCGTGGCATAGTCACTAGGATCCGCCGGCCTGAGGCAAACTCCCTCCGGGATATTATAAGTTGCCCTAAACCTAGCTATGCCCTCGTCTGTGTCTAACCGGAACCTAGGGGTGCCCATGTCTAAAAGAAGAAGCAGGCGAAAAGAAACCCTAAAGGTGGAAAACCCTAAAAAAGCAGACAGGGGCACGAAGTTACTTACAGAAGCGGGAGGGCGAGTCAAAGATAGATCTGGGCGCGTCCTACGGTTGTCCTAGCTAGAGAAATCTCGAGAAGACGAAGAGCAGAGCAGAAATCGAAGGCAAGGGCAAAGAAAATTAGAAACAAGAAAGAAAGAAGACAACCCTATTTATAGGAAGGAAACCCTCTTTGGGCGCCACTTCGAAGAGACAGATTTCGCAATCCGCGCCCGTTCCATCAATAAGATAGCGCAATCAGTGAAGAAGCTACACGTGTAGCTTCCCAGGAAAGACAGGACGAAGCATTTACTGCCTCAGAGAAGTTGAAGTAACGTCAGGCAATGATCGCTGCATCTCCAGACAGGTTCTCTAGCTTCTGACCCCTAAAGGCTAGGGCGCTTAAGAAGTCACAAGCTAGGGGGCAATTGTGTGGGGATATTTTCAAAGCTCTAGGATTACGCTAATCACGGCCATTAGATGGGACTAAGCTTTCTCACGTGCCATCCGCGTGCCGTCCACGTGGCACAAGACTCACCTCAGCTACCGGGACAGAGGCCTCAGCCGAAGTCAGGCAAACCATGGCCGCTAGCACCGAGCTTGGCTACCGGGTGCCCACCTCAGCTGAAAGCTTGACCTCGGCCAAAGGAACTGGGACGAAAGCCGAAGCAAGAGAGAATCCCCACTTGCGCCCTACGCCCGGCACGCCATCAGACACGTGGAGGAATAGAGGCGTGAGCCAGTGAGATAGATGTGACATCCAACCGTCCACAATCTTCGCCAGATCACTGACAGGGGGGCATCCAGCGGCTGAAGCCAAATCAGGGCAAGGCCCAAGGGTGGATCCGATGGTACCTCTACTGCCAAAGGCGTCCAACATGATCTGGCCCGACATGACGCATATTAAATGCGATGTGGGTTGATCCGGCTGGCATTAAATGCAAAGTGGGCTGGAATGGACCGCATTTATTACTTTGTGGGCTGATAAAGACTTCCCTATCAAATCACGGGACCCACGCCACATCCAAGATATCGTCCAGTTCTCTATAAATAGAACCCCACTTCACATGCAAGGTACGCAACCCATACTTGAGAGTCGTTACTCTGCCTCTCTTCTTCCTCTCCTTCCTTTGTTCCAGTTCACCTACTGACTTAGGCATCGGAGAGCCTTGCGCCGCTCAGGCTAGGGTCCTCTGACCGTTTGCTCTTCCCTTTCAGGCTTTGAGGCAGTAGATCATCTTCTTCATTTGAATAAGTCCTGTAAGGCACCCCGATTATTGTGGGTCATATTTTTCTGCACCTACAAGATCAATGCTATATATGAACTTATTCAAAATTAATTATCTTATAATCTGAGTTTATATTCTGATAACTATACAAATGGGTTCATTATTAACTCAATCTAAGTGTTCATTATATTATGACGACTATACAAATGGGTTCATTATGTTCTGATTTCTTTAATGAATGTAACTAAAAATCTGGCTACTGTGAACCCTTTTTGATTTATTTTTTTATTTTATTGCAAGTGGCTTTTATGGGATCCTGATTCCTAATGCTTTTGGTGACTTTTGTGGTAATGTGTTCTTATTTTATGTAAAATCTGTGATTTGGGTCCATTTATATCCATCTATAGGATGATTTTCTCTTGCACACTACACATTGGTGCTGTTTATTACACGGGGATAAACGTTGTTGATATTTTTTTAATTTGAATTTCTTTGTTGAAGCTTTGATCTTTCAGGGGTAGTACGTTTTTATTGGATGGCTGATCACCTACTTGTCCCTATTGTTTAAACAATCTGTGAATCACTCTATTGAGCCCACCTTGGGCCACTAGCAAGCAATTGTATGGAAGATAGGAAGGCCTATGCATGGATTATCGATGCCCCTAGCCTGATAAAATGCTATTGATTCTATGGCCCGAACATCAATGGTTAATAGAAACTAAAAGGATATCTAATCCAATGGGGATCAAAACTCCAAAAAGGATCTAAATTGAGTGACTTCCAACTGCCAGATAGCGAAGTCTGAGAGAAGGGGAGATGGGTGGAAAGTGAGCCTCATAGGTTGAGCCTTCTCAATTTTGAAACTGATTTGAGTGTTGTCCTGATGGATTATGTGGTGGGGGAGAGAGAGGGTACCATTTGATAATATCAAATGTGAATCTGCTATGAAATTGGTAGGCTATAATCTGTATGATCTGTACGTGTAACAAATTGCAATATACTATTAAGATGTAGTATATCTGTATTGATGTGTTTGTGTATCAGGATTACTGAAGTTGCAATACTTGATACCGTTTCCGTGTTTGATACTGATATCCATGTTTGTCAAGTTAAATAGCTTTTTACTACATTGCATATCGTAATGTGATGTTTAATGCCAACAACATACAATCCCAATGCCAGAAGCAGAAAGATTCATTGAATTTATCATGGGTGTATCATGTTTTTTTAATCTGCATTTAGTCAGTAGAAAACTACATCATTGGTATTACAAGCTTTTCATTTTGATTGAAATGTATGTATTTTGATATTTTTCAGAATTTTGAGTCGGAACAAGCACATGTGATTTTGGTTCAAAGATCATGGAAGTGAAGTTGATTTGATGCAGGATTTCATACGAAGTAGAGAAGTAAAGGAGTTTCTTAGTGGGGCTTTAGCAGGTGCCATGACTAAAGTTGTGCTGGCTCCTCTTGAAACCATCCGGTGAGCCTTTTTTCCACCTTTATTTTCTGCCATTTGCATTTCAGATGGGGCATATCACATGCTTTTATTTGTTCTGACTGCAACAACATGAAGGGCAGCAGTGATAGGTTGATCACTAAATCCATAGGAATCTGAGCATGTTTGGGGTACTTGTAGCATTATAGTATGTTCATATAGCATCTTGCCTGTTGGATTAAGAAAGTTTCTTATTTCAAGTTAATGGTTGTCGTACTTGTAATACTTGTACAATCATCCAAGTTTTTTTTATCGACTATTAATATTTATTTCCCTTTTGTCTTCAGGTTTGAGAGCATCGGATCGATCACGGCACCCTGCTCAGACAATATATTTATTTATTTATTTATTTTTGCTGGAATTGTAATTAATATAATTTGTTGAAACTTTTGTAATGTTAAGAGATTCATTAATATAAGACTTTGTTTTGTTATTAGTATTTTTAATTGATTGTACTAGTTGTATATAATATATACAGGTACAGGTATAAAAGCATGAACAAAATTGGGAAATTAGCTAAAAGAAATTATAGGCTATAGCGGCCGCCATTGGTGGTAGCTAAAGGTATTAAAAAAAAAACTATTATGGCAGTCGCTAAAAGTATTAAAAAATTTTAGATCTTCTGCAACACATTCAAATGGTTGCAAATATAAAGGAGTGATTGCTACGCTTTTAAAAGGGTTGTAAATGCATAAACAGTTATACCTTGCAAATGGTCTTTTTACAACCCTTATAAGTGTTGCTAACACTTTCTAGAGAATAATATTAGTGCATGCAAATGGTACTTTTACAACCTTTAGAAGGGTTGCAAATAATAATACTTCACCAACGGTAACAAACCGTAGCAAGTAGTATAACATCACCAACGCTTACAGACCGTAGCCAAAGTACACAATCAGCAACAGATACAAAAATGTTGTAGTCAGTGAACTTTTTGCAACTCTTAAAAGCGTCGGTAAACATATTTTAATGGAAATTATCAAAAAAAGAAAAAAAAATTAACTAGCGACACTTTTAGTGCTTTAGCAACGCTTAATTCCGTTGTTAATGCATATGTCTTTTGCAACGATTTGTAGCATCGTTGGTTATCTTCTGCGTCAGCATCTACTGCAACCGCACATCGACGCTTTCAAAACCGTTGCTGATAATCTTTTGCAACACTTTTATTTTCTATTGCTACGCTTATAAACATCACAAAAAGACGCATCTGTTGTAGTGAGGCGAAAAGCCATAGATGGTACAATTATTCTGATCGCAAGTATGGTGAGCCCAGAATGAGCGTTCCAGTGACTGCTAGAAGTAATTGTAAACCTAAATTCGACTTATCGAGAAGCAGGGCTTGCTCGACGTAAGAATAATATAAGGTTTGAGTTATAAATTTGCCGGTTGCAAATACAGTAGACCCTGAAAGGGCATACCAGTACCGCTATGCACAAATGTTGGAGAGAACAAGAGTGCCGGATGCAAATAAAGTAGACCCGAAGGGCGTATTAGTATAGCTAGGCACAAATGTTGGAAATCGCATCCATGAGATGAGATTTTCTGTTTTAAAGGTCAAGATTGGATTCATCAAAGAGAGCAGATGGTATTCCGATCCAAATACGAGCTTAACATTTCTGCGAGCACCAGTACCCAGAAGGGAAGGTACCACAATTTCTCGAATCTGAACCCAAAATGATGAGAGTTTTTTTTTTAAAGGTCAATATCGGATTCATCAAAGAGAGCGAATGGTATTCGAATCTGAACACGAGCTCAACATTTCTACGAGCGCCAGTGCTCAGAAGGGAATAGACCAAAATTTCTCAGATCTGAACCCAAAGATGACGAAAGTTTTTTTTTTTTTTTTTGAAGATCTTTTTTGGAGATTTTTTTTATTTTTTTAATTTAATTTTTTTAAGATTTATGTTTTTAGATTTAATAAAAAATATATTTTTTATTTTTATTATTTAAAAAAAATAAGTTTTTTTAGAAGATTTATATTTTTTTAAGAGTTTTTTAAAAAGATTTTTTTATTTTTATTTTTTTCCTAAAAATCTTTTTTTTTTTTAAGATTTAAAGACGAGAGAATACACATAGGCCTCCTAACTCGGTCTTATGAAACCTTAATTGATAGAATTACCCCTAGGTAAGGGTCGGATTACTTAATGAACCCGTTTGGAGGACCCTTGCCTAGAACAGTCGAGCTGTCTCCACACTCTAGACAAGGCTTTTCTTAAATCAATCATGATCAAAGAACGCAATTGGTTTAACCTTAGTGGTCTATGTCTTTTTTTTTTAGATCCCTAATAGACTCATCGAAAAGAAACGATGGCCCAATCCCCGATCTGAACACAGGCTCAACATTTCTGCGAGCACCAGTGCCCAAAAGGGAAGGATCAAAGTTTCTCAATTTTGAATCTAAAATAAGAAATTTGAATTTTTTTAAAGATCTCTAATGAACTCATCGAAGAGAAACGATGGCCCAAATCCCAATTCGAACCCAACATTTCTGCAAGCACATGAACGATAAGAGAGGATCAAATTTTCTCAATTTTGAATCCAAACTGAGAAATTTTTTTTTTTTAGATCTCTAATGAACTCATTGAAGAGAAATGATGGCCCAAATCCCAATTCGAACATGCTCAACATTTCTGCAAGCACATGGACGAGAGGAGAGGATTAAAGTTTCTCAATTTTGAATCCAAACTGAGAAATCTGATTTTTTTTAGATCTCTAATAAACTCATCGAAGAGAAACGATGGCCCAAATCCGAATTCGACTAGGCTCAATATTTCTGCAAGCACATGGACGATAGGAGAGGATCAAAGTTTCTCAATTTTGAATCCAACTGACAAATCTGATTTTTTTTAAAAGAGAAAGAGTGGAAATAAATTCAAAGATAGAATTAGAAATTTCCAAAAAATCTCATCTCATTTCTTTAGATGCGAAATCCAATATAGGCCACCAACTAGAAAGTAGCCAAGGAATCCAGAAAAGAAGTATAAGCATAGAGCAAAAATATGGTATGCAAATATTTCATTTCCAAGCATCGTGTTTTCAAATGAACGAGTCCCACCGGGTGTGCCAGCTTGATGGACCACGCTTTTCGCTTGGCGCTACTGAGGTCGGCGGACATGGGAGTCCGTTTGATTCAACCCTTTCGCGCCCGGAGGGTGAAACGGGCATCAACATTTCTTTTTGTGGGTGGGTGTGCCCGGTTTTTTATTTTACTTGGAATTGCAAGTGGTGATCCGGAGATCGACCTTTGCAAGTAAAAATGAAATCAACTTCTTTCAAGTTTCCATTGCACATATATTTAAGAAAAGAGACAAGTTTTTGAAATGCCGTAAAAGACAATTTCATTTGTTTTGCCGTGAAAGGCGATGTTTGCCTTGAAAGGCGATTTTTGGCATTTATAGCCGATTTTTGGCGTTTATAGCCAATTTACAGTTCTTATCAATAATGAAAGACAAGAGTTGTGAGTTTTTTTTGTCTCTTTTAGAAAAATACAAACTATAATGAAAAACAAGAAAAGGAGGATCTAACTTCTCAGGAGATTGTGGGGGACTCATTCAGATTGACGGTCGCAAGCCATGTGTGAACTTCACCGTCATCCATGCAGATGAGAACAGATGATGCTATCGCTTGGCTTGGCTATGACCTCAGATTTTTAGAGGACAAAGACCAAGAGGAGGTCTTATGTCCAATAAAAAGCTAAGTAGATGGGCTGAAAAGCCATATCTAAGCCATTGGAGGCAGAAGGGAAGGCAAGCATTTGGGGGGGTACCTCCAAGGGACTTTTGTCACCTTGTAGCGGTGGTCGGTGCAGAACTTCAGTAGAGTTTTCTCTCTTAGATTTCTGATGCCTCTCTTTGTCTGGATTTCCAGATTTTCTGAAGTGTTTTTTCGTCTCTGGAATGCTTGGAGTGCTCTCCTATTTATAGGCTCTTGGCAGCCATTTATGAGAGTTTATGAGCTTTAATTGTCATTAAGCCGCATAATGGAAGGAGTTACAAGTTTTATTTCATTCACTTTGTAACTCCTTTTTCTTGGCTTTTGATTGGCCGGTGGAGATTTAAGGGCATTTAATCGCCTTTAATCACCATGATGGGAGGAGTTTCATGGTTTAAATTCCATGAAACCTTTGACTTGTAACTCCCGAATGCTTGTTTCTGGTTGGGCCGTCCAAAGTAATGAATTAATGACTGCAATAAATCTAGTCAATTAACTACATTAAGTGGTCGTCGAGCAGTTGAAGAGTCGCGGGCCGTGCCGCATCTTTTGGAATTCTTCTGGAGATGATCATCGATGGATCTTCATGCTAATCGACATCGGATGGCCATGTAATTTCAGACATTGATTGCTAACAGCAGGCCGGTGACATTTGTCCTATCGATTTCTCGATCAATCGGGTAGAAAGTGCACTTTTTTGGTCGATCGGTTGGCGATCAATGATGATTTTGATGCTCTTGAAGATGGACCCGTGATTTTGACGGATGTCGATGGATTTGGTGCCTCAAAATTCTGAATTTTGGAAAATCACAGGAGATGGAACCATGTGCAGGGTCGCAGGGGGATTTTTCCCCTTCGGTCGTTGTTTTTCAGCCATTTCGATGTTTTTTCTGATTCTTTCTTCTTCTGTATTTTTCTTGACATTTTCTCAAATTTGTTGGCTTGATTTCTCTGTAGAAAACTTGACGAGAATCCTTACATTTTGGAGTGCAAAGTTTCCAATTTTCCTGGAAAGCCGAAGACTTTATCGCGTAGAGTTGCCAATTTTCCGTCAGAAGCCGAAACTGGGCCAAACGATGTCAGAATGACCTGAAATTTGAGGTGAAGCCTCCTGAGCAATAAATAAGACCAACCACAAGATTTTGTTTGAGTTTTGAAGTTGTATGGGGTCTTGTCTCCAGTAGACTTGATTCTATCGCGGGGAAGATGTCGTACTTTGATGTGCGGTCAACCGATGTCCAATTGACCTGAAATTTGACAGGGAACCTATTGGAGTCATTTTGAGATGATCCACAGCTCTGTCTTGGAAACCATGGTCCCGGGGAGCTTCGCCGCCGAGAGGCCTGATTAGGCTTCCGAGAGTCAAAGTCTGGTCAAATGCTGTCGAAATGACCTGAAACTTGACGTGTAGCCCTTTGTAAGCATCTTGAAACCGTCCATGTGCTCTGTTTGATGAGTGATGGCCTCAGTGGTTCTCACCATTAAGAGGCTTGATTTAGCTGTTCGAGGGTTGATGTAGGGTCAAACGTTGTCGGTTTGACTTGAAACTTGACGTGGAGCCTTTTGGATGTATTTTGGGACCATCCACAAGCTCTGATCGAAGATTTGGTGTCTTTGATTCTGTCACCGCCGGGAGATCCTATTCAACTGCCGGAGTAGCAAAGTTAGGCCAAATGATTTTGAAATAGCCCAAAACTTCTTGTGTACTCCTCTCTTGGCTTTCTTGAAGGATCTTGCAATTTTATTTGATTCTGACAAGATTTGATTTTTTCAGAAGTAGCATCGCCCATTTGTGGTAGGCTGCGACTTCATGTAGCTTTCTTGATGTTGAAGAGGCAAAGTGACATTTTTGGCGTCAACACTTGGGTCGTCGATCTAATTATGAACCTTAAATTAGTGTAAAAATTGCCCGGGGTTTTAAGGTACTCCTCATAACCTTTACTAAGTCTACAAAATTTCGCTTTGGTTTCTTAACTTGCATTGCCTCACATTAATGCTCAAGGTTCGAATCCAAGCCCATAAGTTGGAGGCTACTAAATTAAGCCATTCGTATCAAGGGCACCTTCTACTAACCTTACCCTAAGCACAACCTAATTAGCCCTTTTGAAAAGATAAGTAAAATTAGAATCAAGAACTCACAAATTAAAAGGTAAAGATCATCAAAGAAATATGGATTTTACTAGCATAGAATGTTCATTACAAAAGATAAAAGAATCTAAAAATTGAACCATACACATGATAGGATGAAGAAGCTTTCTCTAGCCTACATGATCTTAAACTTGGAACCAACCTTCTTGAAGAGGGACAGGAAAGTGGAGGGGGTGGAAAGAAGAGAAAGAAGGGATCGACGTGTGGTGTAAGAGAGACTAGAGAGAGGGGTTTCTTTCTTCATAGTGTGGGGTGTCCCTTATTAGTCTCTTTTATAGGTTTTTCCAGCTTGAATCTCTCTATAACTCTTTCTTTGATTACAATTATCTCTCTTTGAGAGAGATTTTGAGTTGAATTCGAACTTGAGAGAGCTCTGGAACTTGCTAGACTTTAAGATTTCCCTAATTTGAAACTTCTCCATAGCCGGGCCCACTTGAGTAGCATTGAGAGAATTCAATAGGCCGCACTTTGGAGTGAAATGGGCCCACCTCGAGCGTGGATCATATGGAAGAGAGTGGGCTGGACGTCCATGTTTCTTTTAATTTTTTTTCATTATCTTTCTTCTCCTTCTTAGCTTTCAACTCTCTTTCAAATTCCATCTTCTTTGCCTTTTCGAATCTCAAACTTAGAGTCTCCACAATCTCTATTTCACAAGAGAACTTTTTGAATTCTTCTTTAGATTGAGTGGGCCCCACCTTGGCTAATTTAATATGGAGAGAGTTCCCTTGGACATCCTAGGGTGGTGGGACCTCTTGTAGTTCCTGTGCAACTCTATCTCTTCTTTATTTTATCTCTCTTTATTGGATAAGACTTTTCTCAGCTCTGGACTCTGTTGAACAAGAGAGATCATGAGCCTTTTGGAGACTTCTGACCAAGAACAAAAGTGGGACATCTAGGGGTGTGGATGTGACTGTGGGACCCTCTTGCATTTCAAATTTTGAACACAACTATTCTTTATGCAAAAGTCTTATAATTTCGTAAATGTCTTTGGCAATTTCTTGGAAATTTCCTAGCATTATTGATAGAGATAATTTGCATGGAGCAAGGGAAGTGTGGAACCCCCCTCTTGGACGTGCAACATGTGTGAGCTTCCACATGTGGATGTGTGTGTGGGGTCCATCCCTCATTTCTTTTCATTTTCAGCTTTCATCTTCACTATAGGTGTAGGCACAGTAAAAATCCTTGAGATGAAAGGAAATGGTCACAGGGCCCACCACCTCTAGTAGTTCAAAAAGAGCTAAGAGGGGCAAGTCCTGCCTTCGTCAAGATTGGCAAAGTTAGGGTTCTAGTCCTGCCTTCGTTTGCCAGCAAAAGAACAGGAGCGAAAAGCGAAGATGTCCCTTGACCGACAAAGGTGAGAAAAGGAAGGTAAACGATGAAGTAACCCTGGGGTTGCCTTCGTCAAACGGCATGTGTGAAGAAAGTTATAAAAGGAAACGTAGCTCCAATCCCAAGGAGGCAGAAAAGAAGGGAGAGAGAATAGAAAGGAATGTCATGCATGAGAAACCTTTTCTAGAGGGGAAAAAGACGTTCTTAACGGCCTTCTTCCCCTCCAGAAATAAGGACATGCTCTGTGATTTCTCTGTAAACAAGAGTACTGGCAGTCCACATACTGGACAGACCAGAAGCTTAGTGTAATGCCCGGGATCTCTAGTTGTTGAAAGAGAATTGCCATGGCGCACACACTTATCTATTCACTTTAGTTCTTCTTTTACTTTAATTTTTATTTACAATAGGGCCCGGATTTGATCTTATGTGCTTGTGAGTGGGACCCAAGTAAGAATTCTGATGCCAGTAGGACTCCTGATCTGACTAGGACTTCTTTTTCTAACTGAACTCCGTGGGTCCCAGTTTTCGTGTTACCTGCAGAAATGAAATAGTTCTAGTGGAACTGGGATTTCTCATGAAAAGTCTTGATCAAAGTAGGATTCCTCGAAATTCCGAGGAACGAAAAATAATACCCTAAATAATGCAATGCAAGATGGCTTGGGTGATTTCATGCAAAAAAATGTGTCATTTTATATGAAAAGACATTTCTACCCCTAAAGTCACAAATGCAGGAATGTGAACTTATTTCACATGAAATGATAGCATAAAATGACATCATTGGATATGATTTGATCTAAATGAGCCAATGACGATGATAGCTCATAAGTCATAACATTTCACGAGAAATCAAAACATTGTCAAAGATTTTCAGAAATCAGGGTTCCAAAGGCGTAGTTTTTTCAAAATTTTATGCAAAACATATGGATTTTGAGAAAATTGTGCATTAAAACACTACAATGAATTGCAAGATGCATAAATCATGATTTCGACCTAATTGATGCAACTTAGAATGAATAAGTCCTTAAAATGTCCTAAATTATCCTCATAAAAATGCGGTTTTAAGGACTCATCACACCCCCAGCTAGCATTTTGCTAGTCCCTAGCAAAAGATGCAAATGAGAATAAGGCTTCCATCCTAAAAGCTATCCTTGAAACTAATGCAAACAAATGATAAACAAAATAACACCATTTTCACTGGCACTCTCAACTACATTTAGCATATGCAGCAACCCCTTAGATCCCTAAGTTACCCCTAGTGGAAGAGTTGTGTCTCGTGAGGGTTTGTAGTGAATATACCCACAAAATTCATTTACCTTAAAAATGAAAACAAAGGTAAAATAAATTTCCCAAAAGAGAAGCAAGTCAAACCAGATATTTTTGAATTCCAGGTAATTAAAATCTCAGACTTTCCAAAATCGGGTTTACATTTCTAGTTTTAGAAATTTTCTCAAAATCGTTCAAAACTTTGTGTGTCTTGTGCAAGTGTATACATTAGATCGATTTTTCAAATATTCCGCAGTGAAGTTGTGAAATCAGAAATCTCCCTCAAATATTCCAACTCTCCTTGATTTAGGAAATATAAGCAACCTCTCAAAGCTATTATGACGGCTTTCCCACTATTATTTTCTCAAAGGCCTCGAGATGCATCTCTCTCTATTTTTTCTTAAAGAAATATCCATATTTCATAATCAAAAGTATAAGACATAGAGAACAAACCCACATCCTACTCAATTTCACACAATTCTTTTTAGCATGCACAGGAAATTTTCCACGAGCTCGATTCTTTTTTTCAAAAGTAGGGTTCCTTTGGGTGAAGTTGGCTCTAGCACGCTAGACATGGGGGGCAAACCCACATCACATGTATTTCACCTTTTTCAAGTTTGTGCACCCCTAATTTTTCTCAAAACGGTCCCCAACAATAGGCAGCCATTTTCAATTTGCCCAAAGTAATTTATTGGTGTTGGCCTAACCACCCAGATGAACCAAGAAAACTTATACGAATAAATTTCAGAAAGTCATCTTATTTTTCCTGAAGAATTTTGAAAGCGACATCCAAGCTTCCTATCAAAATTTTGAAAGATGTACACGTGTTTTCTCGAAAAACAAGGGTTTGACAATTCTTTGATAGATTTCATCCTTTAGAAAGAGTGAAACTTCATTTTACTTCCTTCCAGAATTTTTGAAATTCCATATTTCTTAATATCTTCAAATTATCAAGATCTTTTGAAAACTTTATTTCCTAAAAGAATGACAAACCAAAAAGTGGTCCAGCTCGGACCAGCATGGGTGGTCTTTTAACGTCATATTCCCAGACGAGTTGCTTACCGTGGCAAGGAGTAGTTTTGCCTCCATAGGAACCCGTCCATCTCTCTATTGACGTAACCCGTAACCTATCAAAGACCAAATTTCTCTAGTCTTGCTCAGCGGTTCCCGAATCAGTAACAACCAATCCTCTTTGATCTACTTTTAATGGCATAGAGGCTCTTGCCATTGAATGATAGCGATTGTTTAACCTTCATTTCCTGCTCAAAGGCCTTCCTTATTTTCATCATGATGATGAACTTGATGTTGGAAAGGACATCGAGCTTTGACACACACCAAGCACAGTGAAGAAAACTAGAAACCATTGGGTTGCCCCCCCCCCCCCCCCCCCCCCCCAACAAGCCCTCATTTTAACAAAATCAGCCAAACAAAAACCTAGAAAATCCAAAATTCTTTTGAAAAACTGTACTATAAACTACGTAAAAAGTGAAAAACCTTGTCTAATATTGGACAAGCGTGCTTGTTCCCACCCCCCAACTTAATCTAGAGAGCGTCCTCAGTGTCATGTATTTCTGTCGTGACCCCGAACCGAGATCCAAGGATTAAGACCCGGGCCCGCCACGGTGATTGCATATTGTTTTGTTTTCCCACAGGTTACTGCAGTGAGGATCCCAAGACACAAGGATTTAACTCACATGTACAAATATGCGTAAGCGTGTAGGAAGAACATGTTCAATTATGATATAAACATTTTAATCAATATCATAAATAGGATCACATCGGGACATAATATCAAAAAGAGAATCATAATATGACATTTCCATCATAATTAAAGTTTCAAGATAACGAGGTGAGTTAAGTTAATACATCCCAAAAACAGAGGCCAACAAAGGCCAATATGTATACAAAAATTCAAACTAAATTTTCCAAAATGAAGTAATCGATCTCATACACCCGCCCGACGTCTAGTTGACATCATCTGGTTGCCACTCACGAGCTGGAGGTGGCTCAACATCCTCCTCCTGACACTCCTCCTCAATGGCAAAGCCTCCTGCACCTGGGTACCAAAATAATAAGCATCAAACACGACGGTTTGGCAAATAATCCATTTAGGCATGAACATGAAAAATAATGTTAAAAACAATTTAATAAGATTGAAATAGTTCAAGATCGAGATGTACATGTCGTATATACAAAAGTAGCATGAATACTTGTAATATCATAAAAAGATAAATCCACAAAGCGCTCATCCTTTCTCTATCATAATAATGATATAAGCAAGCACGCACGACAAGACACGGTACACGATACACGATCCCACGCTACATGAGGTAAACGGGGAGGCCGGCCGAGGAACCGGAAACACGCACGATGTGTATACAATACATGACTAGTCTGCAGACAATCCACATTTTAAGGATCCACAGACAGTGGATCAGACTGAAGGGGCAATCCAAGCTCAGTGGTATTTACTTATGATCATGAATGCACGAAACACGGCGAAATACTTATCAAGCTTATCAAAAATCAAGGGAAATCACTTGTCAAAACTAAACAAAGCACGACTATCAAAATGGCATAAAACATATGCATAACAAGCTTAAGAAGTGATTCCCTTTCATTCTAAAACAATTCTTTAAACAAGCTTATTCTTGAATTTAAAACAAGCATATGACGATATTTCTTACATCAAAACTAAGGTTGGAAAACGAGGTTTTGTCAAGCATATGCTAAGACCTTCTATTGATCCTTATGTATTTGAAATTCAATGTTAGGAATGAATTTAGATTGGTACCTCCGAAATCCGAAGATATAAATTCCAAATACATGCTAATCAAGTAGAAAGATCTTAATATATTCTAGTTCATCATCAAATAATCACTCATTCTTCTCACTTAAATTACAAAATTCAGGGTAATATAATTCATAGAGACATTCCCGGCTTCCATGTATAAAAAGGGGAGTCATCGGGCCTCAAAAGAGAGAAAAAGAAGGTTGGAAAAGGGTTCTGGGCCGAGTCCAAGGCCAGCTCGAGCTGCTGCCTTGGCCCGCTCGAGCGGGCCAGGCTGCTGCCTGGCTCGCCCGTGCAGAATTCTGCACTTGTTTGAGCTTAAATTGGCATGGTTCTGAACTTTTCTTCCCTCCTCCTTTCCTTGTCTGAATCATTTGAAATTCCTTGAGCCTCCATGCTCTCCAAGGGACTAATCAAAACATTAAAAGCATTTACATCCAATTAATTCAAACATTTTCCATTCAATTTAAAAGAAATCAATACTAAGTACTTAGGTAACAAAAATCTTGTTAAGACAAAACATATTACTAGAATTTAAAAGCCATAATGATCAAAATCAATAAAGAGTTGAACTAATAGTGCAAGGCATTAAAATATGACATAGATTATAAATTTAAGTACTAAAATCATGCATTTAAGGATTGGAAAGAGCATTCATAACACACATATCCACAAAACCTAAAAAGATCACTTGCCTTGACCCAAATGTTAATCCAATCTCTCACAAAATCCACCCAAGATTTGATCCACGAATCTACACAAATAGGACATTAAAAAATCACATTTTTGGTCAACGAAACCCCCATTTCGAAAATGGGTTTGAAAGTTAGAGAAAAGAGCTCTTTGTGAACTAAAAAAACTTCGTTGAAAAGATGGGTTCAAGCTCTAACCTTTAGCTAGTCAAACAAGAAGAAGGGAGCTAGAAGAAGATGAATGGTTGTAGGGATTTAGCCCAAAATGCGTCCAGCTGTAGCTTGAGATGAGAGAAGAAGATTAATGGTCTTAGATTTGAGATTGGAGTCTTCTTGGTAGATCAATCCCAAGGAAGAAGGTTAAGAAAGAAGCTCTTCTCTCTTTTGCTCTAGGTTATGGAAAAAGTTGAAGGAATTTGGTAAAGGTGAAAGTGAATAGTGGGAGAGAGAATAAGATAGTATTTATAGCTTTTGAAAGTGGGTCCTTAGCAGCGGGAATTTGAAATAATTAAAACATGAACTTGTGGACCCCGGATGAGATCGACGAAGAAGAACAAAACGATTGTCGAAATATCTAGTTTTCATAAAGCATAATTTTGACATAGTTTTCCGACTTCGAAAATTGTGCCCAGATTTGGTGTGAAAAGTCGGATTTACCCTTTTGGCTAAAACTTGGATTTCTGGGCCTTAAACACACAGGTCAAAAACGAAAGTTGTAACAAATAATAAAGTCATGCAATTGACACAAAAATCACAATTAAAATCACAAAACTAGAACGAATATCCATTCTCACACATGCACTCAGGGCGTCCCTGAGTGTGACTAACTAATATTAAACAATCTCAAAATTTCCAAAGCTAAACCAAGACTAAGTCCAATCATATTCTAACCCAATTAATACTAAAGCTCACTTAAGGCTAAACACTCACACAGTTAGTACTAATCGAGTCGGTTTGGGTCGGGATCTAACATCCTTCACCCCTTAGGATATTTGGTCCTCCAAATAAAAACAAGTTTACCTCTAGTAATAAATGTGGGTATTTTCTCTAAACTTGATCTCTCAATTCCCATGTTGCTTCTTCTGGCTCGTGATTTTCCCAAAGTACCTTGACCCAATGGATAGTCCGATTCCTCAATTCATGTTCCTTGGTGTCAATGATTCTGATTGGCTTTTCCACGTATGAAGCATCCTCTCGAATCTCTAAAGGCTCATGTGGAATAATATGAGAATGACTGTGAACACACTTCTTGAGCATAGAAACATGAAAAACATTGTGTACCCCGGAGAGTTCTGGCGGCAATGCAAGTCTATAGGTGACCTCTCCAATCTTGCTCAAAATCTCAAACGGACCAATATAGCTGCTGGACAATTTACCCTTCTTTCCGAACCTCAAAGTTCCTCTGACCAGTGAAACATTCAAAAACACCTTGTCACCCACATCAAATTGTAATTCTCTTCTACGAGTGTCAGCATAGCTCTTGTGTCTGCTTCGAGCAAACTTTAGCCTTTCTTGAATTTCTTTGATCTTGTCACTTGTTTCTCCAACTATCGTTGGTCCATGGAAGCTACAAATACCGACTTCTTTCCCAACAAACCGTAGTTCTGCATCTTTTGCCATAGAGTGCCTCAAAAGGTGCCATTCCAATGCTAGAATGGTAGCTATTATTATACGCGAACTCATAAAGAGGCAAATACTCATTCCATTGAACCTTGAAGTCTAACACACAAGCTTGTAACATATCTTCCAGAGTCTGTATCGTCCGTTCTGAATGACCATCTGTCTGTGGATGATACGCTGTGCTGAACTGAAGTTTGGTACCCGTAGACTCAAGGAGAGATTTCTAAAATCTTGAAACAAACCTGCTGTCTCTGTCTGAAGTGATGGAGACGGGTTGACCATGCTTACTGACGATCTCATCGATGAACAATTTTGCAAGTGGTGCCATATGCATCATATATCCAATCTTCATTGGAATGAAGTGAGCAGACTTCGTGAGACGATCTACAATGACCCAAATTGCATTGTTTCCTTTCTTGGTATTAGGCAAACCAGAGACAAAATCCATGGTGATGTGCTCCCATTTCCACTCCGGAATTTCCAAAGGCCATAGCAACCTAGGAGGCTTCTGATGTTCTGCTTTAATCATCTGTTAAGTCAAGCATTGAGACACAAAAGCTGTTATCTCTCGTTTCATGTTATTCCACCAAAATCTGTTCTTCAAGTTGTGGTACATCTTCGTACTACCCGGATGCATAGAGTACCTTGTACTGTGAGCTTCATCCATAATCTCATTCTTCAAATCGTCTACATTTGGCACACATAACCGGTCACGAAAGTACAATACTCCATCTGAAATCCTAAAATCTGGTCATTCTGCAATATGTTCTACAACCTTGGCCAAGTCTGGGTCTTGCATTTGACTATCTTTAATCTTCTGAATGAAAGTAGACTCATACACGGTCATATTTGCTAACATTGCACCCTTCTTCAAAGGCTGCACTTCTACTTTGAGTTCCTCAAACTGTTGTAAAACACTAACTCCTCTCAAACTAGCCATAACCGCTGATTTTCTGCTTAAAGCTTCAGCTACAACATTTACCTTACCTGGATGATACTTAATCGGGAAGTCATAATCTTTTATATACTCCATCCACCGTTGCTGCCTCATATTCAATTCTTTCTGTGAGAATAAATACTGTAAACTTTGGTGGTTAGAATGGACTTCGAATTTCTCTCCATATATATAGTGCCTCCACATCTTCAATGTAAATACTACTGCTGCCAATTCCAAGTCATGAGTCGCATAGTTCTTCTCATGAGTCTTTAGCTGTCTCGAGCTATAGGCAATCACCTTGCCATCTTGCAACAATACACAGCCTAATCCCACATTCGATGCATCTGTAAAAATAACGAATCCACCGCTACCCGATGGTAATGTGAGGATTGGAGCTGTGGTTATTCTCTCCTTCAATTCTTGGAAACTGCTTTCACACTGATCGGTCCAAACAAATGGTACACTCTTCCTAGTTAACTTCGTCAATGGCACCGCAATAGATGAAAAACCTTGGACAAATCTTCGGTAGTAGCCCGCTAACCCCAAGAATCTTCTGATTTCTGTCACAGTGCTAGGTCTCTTCCACTCGACAACTGCTTCTATCTTGGCTGGATCAACTGCTAACCCTTCTCTTGAGATGATGTGGCCTAGAAATACAACTTATTCTAGCCAAAATTCACATTTGTTCAACTTTGCATAGAGCTGGTTGTCCCTCAAAAGCCGTAATGACGTCCACAAGTGTCATTCATGTTCGTCCTTACTCTTGGAATACACTAGAACATCATCAATAAACACCAATGTAGAGTGATGCAAATACAATGCAAAGACTTTGTTCATGAGGGCCATGAAGACTGCGGGTGCGTTAGTCAAACCAAAGGGCATCACTAAGAACTCATAATGCCCATACCTTGTTCGAAAAGCTGTTTTTGACACATCTGAATCTCTAACCCGCAACTGATGATACCCGGAACTCAAGTCTATCTTGGAAAAATATGCTGCTCCTTGCAATTGATCAAACAATTCATCTATTCTTGGCAATGGGTACTTGTTCTTGATGGTCACATGATTCAGTCTTCTATAGTCGATGCACATTCTGAGGCTTCCATCCTTTTTCTTCACAAATAACACTGGCGCTCCCCAAGGTGAAACACTTGGCCTAATGAAGCCTTTGCTCAACAAATCTTGCAACTGGAGTTTCAATTCACCTAACTCTACTGGAGCCATTCTGTAAGGTGCAATTGATATTGGTGCTGTCCCTGGAAGGAGCTCAATAGTGAACTCAACTTCTCTAATTGGTGGTAAACCCGGGATTTCATCAGGAAAAACATCCGGAAATTCACACAATGGGGATATCCTCCACCCCTTGGGACTGTTTATCCCCCGTGATAAATGCTATAAATGCTTCACAACCACTGCTGACCAATCGATTAGCTTTGAGTGCTGAAATAAAACTGGTTTGTGTTCTCTTCTTGTTGCCCCGAAAGATCAACGCTGCCTGTGGTCCTTGTAATCTGAAGGTAATGGTCTTGCCAAAACAATCCATGGTAGCATGATAGGTTTCTAACCAATCCATGCCTAAGATTATATCAAAATCATGCATGTCTAAAATAATAAGGTTGGCTAGTAAACTGACATCTCCTAATAAAACTGAACAACTATTGTAATAGGTTCTACAAACAACCTGTTTACCTACTGGTGTGGTGACAGTCAAAACATAGTCCAATTCTGCATGTAGTGTATCAATTTTCTTTGCAAACATAGGAGAAAGAAAGGAGTGTGTGGATCCTGGATCAAATAAAATATGTGCTTCTACTCCACAAACAAGAAGTTTACCTTCAATGACATCACCTGCCACTTCTGCATCAGTACGGTTGATATTGTAGAAGCGTCCTTGCTGTTTTGGCCTATTCTGTCCTTGACTCTGCCTGCCTTGATTATTCTTGTTTTGCGGTGGATGTGCATTCTGAATTTGTACTTGTATGCCTTGCTGCTGCTGCTGTTGTTGAGGTGGCCTCACCTGATTCTGAACTGGTGCCTGATTCTGTGGTGCTGCCTGCCTTTGTTGCTGATTTCTATTGCCCTGATTCTGAAGTTGCGGGCAATCCTTGATTGCATGATCCATGCCTCCACATTTGAAGCAAGCACCCATGGCCTTACGACATTCATGAGTAGGGTGATTCTTGCCACAATGATTGCAACCTTCCTTGATCTGATTCTGATCATGTCTTAGCTTCTTGCTACTCTGTTGCCTTTTGTTTTGCTGCTGGTATTGTTGTTTCCTGTCCCGAATGATTTCATTATTGATTTCTTCAAATGTGTAAGCTCTTTTTACCACTTCATCAAAAGTGGTTGGTAGAACCACTCCCACAACGTCCCATTCTAACCCCTCTAAAAACTTAGTGATTTTCTTCTGTTCTGTACCAATGAGTTCAGTTGCATATCTAGCAAGCCTCTCAAACTTTGTAACATACTCCAAAACTATCATAGTCCCTTGTTTCAGCTGTTGAAATTCCACTGCCTTCTGTCTCTTGACATGCGTATCAGTGAATTGTGTTTTGAAAGCTGTCGAAGCTCCCTCATCTGCCATAGTCTGATACGGTGTTTTCACTGTCTGCCACCATGAGTTTACAAGTCCATAGAACAAAGAGGCTGTGAGATTCACTTTCTGTCTGCCCGTACAAGTGAATGCATCAAAGATCCTTTCTGTATTAGTCAACCAATCATCTGCAGTCAACGGGTCTTCTTGACCGGAGAACTCCTTGGGTCCTCTTTTCTTGAATCTCTCAAATAGAATGTTGGGGTCGTCAGCCCTATTGTTAAACACAATATGAGGACCCATGTTTCGTGTTGGCTGTGGTTGAGGTCTATTTTGCAGGACTTCCAATAATTGCCTCTGAACTTGGGCCATCTCTTCGTCTTTCTTGGCCATTTGTTTCTGGAACCTGGCTTGATTTTCATTGGCTTGCCTTTGTTGGTCCAACATAGCTTGCATCAATGCTTGAAACTATGTTGCTGTAGGTGTCTCATTAGGATCTGTTTCATTTTGATCGCTAGCTGAAGCATTGTTCGTTGGTGTTTTTCTCGGAGCCATGATGCTGCAAAATAAATTATTAGTACATAAATAAACATGGTTTTGGTTGGTCATCTAGGTCCAAAGTAACGAACTAACGAACTCACGAATCCTCGCCACGTTCCTAAGATTTTCTAGTTTCTTTTAAGTGCCTGAAACAAGTCCCGCTCTGATACCAGTCCTGTCGCGACCCCGAACCAAGATCCAAGGATTAAGACCTGGGCCCACGACAGTGATTGCATATTGTTTTGTTTTCCCACAGGTTACTGCGGTGAGGATCCCAAGACAAGGGGATTTAACTCACATGTACAAATACGCGGAAGCGTGTAGCAAGAATATATTCAATTATGATATAAACATTTTAATAAATCTCACAAATAGGATCACATCGGGACATAATATCAAAAAGAGAATCATAATATGGCATTTCCATCATAATTAAAGTTTCAAGATAACGAGGTGAGTTAAGTTAATACATCCCAAAAAGAGAGGCCAACAAAGGCCAATATGTATACAAGAATTCAAACTAAATTTCCCAAAATGAAGCAATCGATCTCATACACCCGCCCGACGTCTAGTTGACATCGTCGGGTTGCCACTCACGAGCTGGAGGTGGCTTAACAGCCTCCTCCTGACACTCCTCCTCAATGGCAAAACCTCCTGCACCTGGGTAGCAAAATAACAAGCATCAAACACGACGGTTTGGCAAATAATCCATTTAGGCATGAACATGAAAAACAATGTTAAAAACAATTTAATAAGATTGAAATAGTTCAAGATCGAGATGTACATGTCGTATATACAAAAGTAGCATGAATACTTGTAATATCATAAAAAGATAAATCCACAAAGGGCTCATCCTTTCTCTAACATAATAATGATATGAGCAAGCACGCACGACAAGACACGATACACGATACACAATCCCATGCTACATGAGGTAAATGGGGAGGCCGGCCGCGGAACCGGAAACACGCACGATGTGTATACAATACACGAATAGTCTGCAGACAGTGCACATTTTAAGGACCCCCGGACAGTGGATCAAACTGAAAGGGCAGTCCAAGCTCAGTGGTATTTACTTATGATCATGAATGCACGAAACACGGCGAAATACTTATCAAGCTTATAAAAAATCAAGGGAAATCACTTGTCAAAACTAAACAAAGCAGACTAGCAAAATGGCATAAAACATATGCATAACAAGCTTAAGAAGTGATTCCCTTTCATTCTAAAACAATTCTTCAAACAAGCTTATGCTTGAATTTAAAACGAGCAGACGATGATATTTCTTATATCAAAACTAAGGTTGGAAAACGAGGTTTTGTCAAGCATATGCTAAGACCTTCTATTGATCCTTATGTATTTGAAATTCAATGTTAGGAATGAATTTAGATTGGTACCTCCGAAGTTAGAAGATATAAATTCCAAATACACACTAATCAAGTAGAAAGTTCTTAATATATTCTAGTTCATCATCAAATAATCACTCATTCTTCTCACTTAAATTACAAAATTCGGGGTAATATAATTCATAGAGACATTCCCGGCTTCCATGTATAAAAAGGGGAGTCATCGGGCCTCAAAAGAGAGAAAAAGAAGGCTGGAAAAGGGTTCTAGGCTGAGTCCAAGGCCAGCTCGAGCTGCTGCCTTGGCCCGCTCGAGCGGGCCAGGCTGCTGCCTGGCTCGCCCGTGCAGAATTCTGCACTTGTTTGAGCTTAAATTGGCATGGTTCTGAACTTTTCTTCCCTCCTCCTTTCCTTGTCTGAATCATTTGAAATTCCTTGAGCCTCCATGCTCTCCAAGGGACTAATCAAAACATTAAAAGCATTTACATCCAATTAAATCAAACATTTTCCATTCAATTAAAAAAAATCAATACTAAGTACTAAGCTAACAAAAATCTTGTCAAGCCAAAACACATTACTAGAATTTAAAAGCCATATTGATCAAAATCAATAAAGAGTTGAACTAATAGTGCAAGGCATTAAAATATGACATAGATTATAAATTTAAGTACTAAAATCATGCTTTTAAGGATTGGAAAGAGCATTCATAACACACATATCCAGAAAACCTAAAAAGATCACTTGCCTTGACCCAAATGTTAATCCAGTCTCTCACAAAATCCACCCAAGAATTGAGCCACGAATCTACAAAAAAAGCCCCAAAATAGGACATTAAAAAATCACATTTTTGGTCAACAGAACCCCCATTTCGAAAATGGGTTTGAAAGTTAGAGAAAAGAGCTCTGTGAGCTAGAAGAACTTCATTGAAGAGATGGGTTCAAGCTCTAACCTTTAGCTAGTCAAACAAGAAGAAGAGAGCTAGAAGAAGACGAATGGTTGTAGGGATTTAGCCCAAAATGCGTCAAGCTGTAGCTTGAGATGAGAGAAGAAGATTGATGATCTTAGATTTGAGATTGGAGTCTTCTTGGTAGATCAATCCCAAGGAAGAAGGTCAAGAAAGAAGCTCTTCTCTCTTTTGCTCTAGGTTAAGGAAAAAGTTAAAGGAATTTGGTAAAGGTGAAAGTGAATAGTGGGAGAGAGAATAAGAGAGAATTTATAGCTTTTGAAAGTGGGTCCCTAGAAGCTGGAATTTGAAATAAGGGGATTTGACATATTGGCCCCTGCTAGACCCTGATGTCCCAATTCCATGACTCATACTTAGCTAATGTCACCAGAGTCGTTTGACTCTGGTCTTCCAATTTTTTTTTTAGTTTTTTGCCCCAGGATCCCATGATATCATGGGATCCAAATGTAAAAAGTAAAAAACAGAGCATACGTTTAAAAATCCATTTTCACTTTTGACCTTCCCCTTTCACCCATTTCGTTTTTCACCTTCCCCTACCTTTACAACGAATGGCAACCAGAACCCAAATGGGTTCTTCTTCTCCGGTCAACAGATTTGGCGTCGACGAGAACGGCGGAAGCAGTCTGATTCGTCTTCCTTGTCTCTGACTGGCAGCGATCCTTGGCTGTCTTCTTTCCTTCTCCGGCTACAGCAAGAACCAAGAAGACTCATTTCTCTCTTCGTAAAAGAGGCACGATTTGTAATGTGAAATTTCTATTTCTGTAATTGGATTATTTTTCTTTTAGTTTTTCTCTTTTGTGTTGATGTTTGGGAAATGGGTTTTCTATTTTGGAGATGGGTTTTCATGTTTATTGATGATGAGAGAGCTATGTCAGGGATTGGGTTCTTTTTCCTTGTCATTTTCTTCTGGGTTGGGTGTGCAAAAAGGGTCTTCTCATTGTGTTTTGGATGGGAGAGAGATGGGTTCGAACTCTTGGATGATGTCAGAGATGGGTTTGCTATTTTAAATGTATTCGTTTGACTCTGGAAGATGAAAATGTGCATGAGTTCTTTTTTATTTGATGGTGATGTTTGCTTTTGTTTGATTCATTAACTGAAAAATGTTTGCTTCGTTTTGATCAATGCAGACAAACCCTTTCTGTGTAAAGGAAGACTAGCATTGGGGAGTAACCCAGTCCTTGGAGAGGATTAGAAGAGAAAAAAAAGGTTGACCGTCCAGTTCTGTTGTTCCATTTTCTTTTTATCGCTTCTCTCCTGAGTGCAATCCACATCACCGGCAACTTCCATTGTATCCCTCGCCAACTGGCCCCATTGGTCTCCTGTAGTGTAAGGTATATACCTTTTTCTGATCCATTTCTTTATCAATTGGGTTATGTTCTATGCTGATAGTTGGTGTGTTGGGGCCCAACTGTGGGAGAAATCGTAGTAGTTAATTGTTGGCCCTTTTGTTTGTCTGGATCAGTTGTGTAGTTGCTTGTGGAAACAGTTAGGATCTTTGAAGACCTTTTAATTGTTGCCTTATTTAATTTAATTCTTGGTTAGTAAGGATTATGAAATACTTTAGGGGTCATTCGTATTTTATGCATCTTCACGTAAATGTGATTTACATATGTAAAAAGGTTATTCTTACAAGGTACCTAGTCCTTGAGTTAACATTTAACGTATAACAATACTTGATCTGCTATCAGCAGGGAAGTATTGCAATGTAGTGTATTGCTTCAGCTTCTCATTTGTAACAAATAAGTTGGCTTTAACATCATAGATGACCTGATTATCAGGAATCCAATCAATAAAAGACATCGTCTCTGAACTTGTACATACCTCCACAGTCAATGCTTATAAGACCTGCAAATGGAACATTAGAGTTCCATATTTGTACATTTCAATTTGTTGTAAATATGATTTAGTTACAAGCTAAGCATATGGACCAAGTACTAAATCATGAAAGAGAATGGCAGTAATAATATTGTCATTGAACATGATTTCCTCGCAATTAGCAGAATGTAATGCCATGAAACTGAGTATTAGTTAGTGATTCATAAAAATCAACAGGAGGAAACATACAGGGAAATAATGCAGCTTTGAACACTATTTTTTTCACTTTTCCATTATAATTCTGGTAACATGGCAAGGATGTGTGCAGTCAAGCCTATTAAATCAGTAGGCCTTACCTTAGATGTGTGCAAGCTGTTAGACTACACACATGAGACGATCCTAACCACAGAAACATTGGGAGAGAGAAGTTGGGATGGATGATACAGATGACCTCCCCATAATGAGGAGAGGATTTGGTCATTTCATCAATTCCACCTTGTTTTACATACTCTTATGTTTATTTGTCTGGCCGAGATTGGTTCCCTCTCTGCTTTCTCCATTGTTGAACCTGCCTCTCTATTTTTTTTTTGATAGAAGCCATTTGATTATATCTTTTGAAATTGCTTAAACGTTCTTATGGATGAATCAATTGTTTTTTTTTTTATTTTGAAATCTCTAGATGTTCTTTTTCTATGTAACTAAGGCTCGACATGTTGTTATTTTTTAGTCAACTGCACATGTCTCATGTCTTATGATCACAGCCATCCTAATTGAAAATAATTACAACCATGTTCCCATATTGTTAGTGGAGACCCTATTGGATCATGGATGGTTAGAATCATAAGATGGATGTATTTTGAGTTATAATCTCATCAAGAAGAATGCAACCTCATATGAAAAACATACTTAAATAGAAAAGTGGATATTGATTTCTTTTAACATGAGATCTATTCTTCCACTAAATATGTGATTGATATCTTTTTTAACTAACACTTTTAATGTTAATGTAGCACTTATTTTCTTTTTCATCAATGTACCAATGATGTTGATTACTTGGCACTGCTCCCATCATGCATAACATCAAACAAGTGATTTCTTTGCTCTATATCAAGTAGACCAATCAAAACCCATTTCATTGTTGTCATCGCCATGGTCATCGTCTTCATCATCATGAGTGTTATTCATCAATCTAGGTTGTCTAAAAAAATAAAATTGATTACAAATGAACTAACAAAGGAGAACGTGCGAGTATTTGTTCAGGTATGTGGAGGTTGGTGAAACACATGCCAACGTCATTTATAAGACAAAAATTATCAACTCATTAAGCTCAAAATTTGTTACTCTACGTTCTGAAGGCTCAATATGCCCTCATCCATCTTTATTTCAGTCTTTTCTAACTTTGCCAATGCTTTTGTAACTTTTATATCAGAGCGCACTCCATGAGTAAAAATAGAAGGAAGAAATAAATGATCACTCTTTACATTCTAGTAATTTTACGTGAATTGCAATGCAGCTTTTCTACCATTCAAATGAACTTAAATTTACATTCACTAGAGTTTGGATCCTCATATTTCCAATGTAAATGTCAAAACAGGAAAAGCAAAAGTACTCTGGTATTCCATTCACTACCCTTGAATTAGATAAAGTAAGCAATCCCCAATATATGTCTGTGCAGAATTACATCAAACATTTAGGGTTTATGCTAATTAGGAATACATTTGGTGATGTGTAAGATGAACGTGCGCATAGATGTGAATGATACGATAAAATGTTACTTAGAAAATTATATTACTGTCAATTCTAAGTGTGTATACCAGTTTAGTAGCAATGATTGAAATGGATGATAAGTCATGCTTACCTATCCTCTCTATGTGGATTTTCATGTCTCATTAATGTCTCATGGTAGAACTCAATGTATCGTAATTCAATTCTAAGGGCCATACTAAATTTTATTTATAAACTGATTTTATGTGACATATATGGTTAACACTCCCAAAGTACTCCTAAGTGGACTGTAACTAGAACAAATGGCAAATGGACTGACATATGGCAGTGGGATCAAATTGTACATACATATTGAATTTTATATCTCTCATATGGTGTACACACTTACATTGATGGATTTGGTTTTATTATAGATGGTGGAATTCAACCTTGGTCCACTTGACAGAAGCATTCTGCAAGACCAAGATAACCATATTTCTGAAGTCATATGGAGTGGCAGGGTATGTTGAACTCTATGTATACAAGAACACATTTTGTTTAAGTTCCCATATAACTGTGTATGGTATATTTGCATTAATTATTTTGATACAGGATGTGGGACCACTCGTTTGTAAGCCGGCAACCATACTGCAAGATAAATGGTCTTTGAATGATACTCAAGAAACATCCGTTCAAGAAACGGGCCTCCTTCATCTTTCTAAATTGAAAAAAATCACAATTGACCATGCACTAATTTCTGCATTAGTAGAGAGATGGAGGCCTGAGACAAACACTTTTCATTTGGCTAGTGGAGAAGCAACAGTCACTCTTGAAGACGTTGCTTACATATATGGGCTACCAATCAATGGGAGAGTAGTTACAGGGCGTACATTCTCTAGCCCTATCACAGTTAGTGAGGTGTGTTTAGAGTTGTTGGGTAAATAACCTCAACAAGACAGGGATTGCAATGGCAGTGACTTAAAATTGACTTGGCTGGTGAATAACTTTAGTAAACTTTCCAAGAAATCTTCGAAGAATGAGCAGATAATGGCTACAAGGGCATATCTTTTTTGTTTGGTGGCGGGTCAAGTGTTTACAAACACTTATAGGTCGATGTGGGGGGGGCATGGATTTTAGAGCTTTTCAGGGAGTTTAAAAGATTTGCTTGGGGCCCCGCATGCTTGGCGAACCTTTACCGACAGCTATCAAGAAGAATAGTCGCCAAATCAACCAGCAAGCATAAAGGTTCTAAGAGGCCTACTGACCACCAGAAGACCTTAGGTGGGCCTGTTCAACTCTTGCAAGTAAAAACGCTTGCCCACTTGTACACACTATATGTAAGAATTGTCTAAATTTTACTCCATAATATTCTAATAATGCCTACTAATTATTTGAATCAGATTTGGGCCATATCTCGTATGTCAATCGGGTGAGAAATTAAATCAACTCAACAATGGCATGATGACTTCGAATTCCCCCTTAGCCGGATGTGGTCCCGGCGCTTGAAGAGTCACAATACCTTCTCCACGGTGGAAGTTGTTCGTAAACAACTAGACAACCAAGATCCAGATAATGTAAGCGCTTACATATAATATTTAATTATAGGATATACATATATTGTTTGGTACTTTTTGAACACTTTGAAGTAGATAAATGTATTTGACGTTTTATTTAATAAATGCAGTTCATTTGGCGGCCATATGTTGGTTTTAAAGATGAATTGGCCAAGATAGTGGATGACCATGAAATGGAGGTATTTTGCTCACAGACTGCGATGGTCTGTTACTGGATTGTTGAACGCCACAATAGCAATCGCGTGATGAAGCAATTCGGCTTTCAACAAATAGTTCCCCCTCCATTCTACGGTGCATTCAATAGGGAAGATAGGGTATTGAAGGCCACCGTAGATTATTCAAAGAAAATGAAAGAAGGAATTAAAGAGTGGAATGGTAGAAAGAAATCGGTGCTTAAAGGGGAAGTTGAAGTTGATAGCAACCGTCACTCCGAGGATTACTTTCAGTGGTATAGGGGTATCACCAGATTGAGGATTGGACGATTTGAAGTTGTGGAAGGCACCACTAACCCTGACCTTGAGCAAGAGCATAATCACACACAACAAGATCCAGGTCCTTCTCAACCGCATCCACAAACAGATTTTTCCGACTCAACTATGATGGAGATTGGTGATTTTGCATCCCATTTATTGGTAGGAATTGAAGATATGAAGAAGCAACCAGTGAAGGAAAAAAAGATTGTTGAATTCTTGGATAGAATAGGTCGTAAGATCAGGCGATTTAAATCAGCATGTGCTTCTAGGTTTGTGGAACTCAAGATGCAAGATTGCATTAGCTCCAGCTCAGATGAGGAGGAGAGGAAAGTACGTGGCACATACTTATTTGTTGTTAATCTCTTAAATAATACTAATGAAGGGGTTATGATTGAATAAATGTTTATATGCATCACAGAGACCAAAAACATCGGATGACAGCATCAGACAACTGACGCCCAGTTGTGTTCCGTTACAAATGCCTCCACAACCCATCCCACCAAGTCCAATTCCTGTAGATAGTATATCCTCCCAACCTGTTGAGGATATCCTATCTAGTCCAAGTGGTTTTTTTACTCCTCCACAACCAATTACAACGCAGGAATCTGTTGTAGATGTGTCACCGGGCGAGTCTCTCCCCTCCAGGATAATAAGGATCAAAGCCCGGCACAGGAAGAATACGCTGCCTACATGGTTTCAGCCATACCAGGTGACAACTTATGGAGCCTGCAGTGCTGAGTACAGTCTTACAGTTGAGGAGGCTACCTTACTTGACATTTTCTGGAATGAATATAAAGCAAGGTAAGTTACTTTTGCTGACATCTCAAGTAGATAAGTCGTACCTAATGGTCATTTAGGATTGAATCAATTGTTATTGCAGTGATCCCTCATTAGCCAAAATCTGCACGGTTATCCCTGCCATCAAAATGCGGGGCCTCCTACATAATGACCGGCTGGATACCAAGGTGACGACAAACAACATACAATGGATAATTGGTTTCAGTAACTTGCGTGTGTGCGTACCAAAGATGTGATCTTGAATTATGTCTTCTTACCAAATCTAAATTTTACAGGCCATGGATTATTGGTTTGAAATTCTGGCTACTAAAGTGCCGGGTGCTCACTTTTTCCATTCTAGCCTTGCGGTATGATCATAATGAAGCCTCCCACTCGTAATTTTCTGCATTCAAAAGTAAACATAGTCACATCAAACATGCCTCCATTCATTGTTTCCACAGGAATGGTACAGAGATCCAAATATACATCCAGATACCTACAATAATGCTTTTGGATCCCCAAAGAGAAGATACCATTACAGCTTCAGCTCTCGCGATTGGCTGGTATTCCCGATGTGTACAGACAGCCATTTTACACACTTGGTAGGAAACATCAAAGTGGGAAGATGGGAATATTACAACAGCTTAGATGGTTTTGGGGACGTTCAGTTTCTAGAATATTTTGTAAGTGCCGATTTCATCAGTTTCATCTAAGATCCATAACAAAAATTTGAAATGAACTAATGGTAACACATGTTCTTTTCCAGACCACTTTTGTCTCATCACAGCTTCGTGATGATAGTTGGCCCAATCCCTCAAGTTGGAGGCTAGTGAGGATACCGAATCTGCCACAACAAGTCAATGGGTGAGTAGGTATTAAATCAATAATCTGTTGATTTCATTATTATTGCATAAAAATATATTAACATGAAATAGACGTGTACAGCCATGATTGTGGGTTTTTCACTTTGGCGTATGTGGAGCACATTGTCACAGGCCGGCCTATGAATTTCAACCAAGATGACATGTGGTATTATAGAGCGAAGGTTGTACACGATATTTATCTACAACAAATGGCAACACATCAGGATCAGCTTATTCAAGAGCACTGAAGTTTGTGTTCTTTTTTGAATGCAAGTATTTTGTGACGATGTAAATGGAAACAATTTGTACTTATAGGTGGATATATTTTGTGAATACCGTATGGAGGATGGGATGATGTATAACTAGAAACGATCTGTTATGGAATGTGTAAATACTTCTGAAGGAGATATTTTTGTACATGGTGTTTGAATTTGTTTGTGGTTTTATTTCTTATGTTTGTGTTGCAGGATGTTTATATGAAGACTGATAATCCCATGATATCATGGCTTTTCACAGGCTGACATAGATAACTCTAAATTGGATGATGATATCCAACTGTTTTTACATTACATTTGCGTAAAATTATTTGACATAGAGCATTGTGCTTGATTGTTGCATTCAACATATGCAATAGAGACTTAGTGATTCATCCATAAAATACAAGTCAGTCTTACAAAATGAAGACACTTTGTATCGAACAAACTGAAACACCATGATAGCATGGGATAATCCCATGATAGCATGGCATTTCTGCATTTAATTTTGGGTAAAATGTTAGTCTAACAACAAAATATTAAAAATGATTTTTCACAAAAAACACTCGTGTAGCCGTCGCATTCATGGTTATGTGTCAATTTGGCATAGTCTAGAAGCTGATGATTGCTTAGTAAAATACATATGTTACTTACAAAATGAAGGCAGTTTGTGATATGAAACTGAGAAAGCCATGATATCATGGGATAATCCCATGATAGCATGGCTTTTTTGCAACTCATTTGGACAAACTGTTACTCCAACAACAAAACATTAAAAATGAGTCTTCACAAAAATCACTCTTGTAACCTTCTCATTTATGGTCATTTTCAATTAGGCATAGTCTATTATTATTGATTGCTAAATAAAATACATATGTTATTTACAAAATGCAGGCAGTTTGTGATATAGAAGCTGAAAAAGCCATGATATCATGGGATAATCCCATGATATCATGGCATTTCTGCAACTCGTTTGGACAGACTGTTAGTCCAGCAACGCATTCTATAAAAATGATTGTTCAAAAAAATCACTCGTGTAGGCTTCGCATTTGTCTGGCCATTTGTCAAAGGCATGGTCTATTATTATTGATTGCTAAATAAAATATGACTGTTACTTACAAAATGCAGGCAGTTTGTGATATAGAAGCTGAAAAATCTGCAACTCGTTTGGGCAGACTTTTAGTCCAACAACGCATTCTACTTGCTCAAAGCAGAATGAAATGATGCCCATGTAGACCTATTTTGCATTGTATGTCATTATATTTTCCCCCTTAAAATATAGAATTCACTACAACAACTGATGGGGACTGATTTCTGCAACAGTCGTACCTTAGAAATGACAGCCATGTTTTTTAAGTACTTTTCATAGTCTCCGATTTTTATGGCACCGTCTAAGAAAAATATGACTGTGCTTGCTGTTTGCAGAAAGTCAGTGCGATATGGAGACCGATTAAACCCCCCATATCATGTGAATTGTGGTTGAAGATAACTTGTGGGATAATCTGGTTTCATGGGACGGTGCCATGAAATCATGGCTTCTCTGTAGAAGATTAGGGGTCCAAAGTTCAACAACAAAAGATTATATTACACTTCATCAAAAGTTCAACAGCATATTGGGGTACAAAGTAGCAATACATTTGGTGGAATTATATTACACTTCCACTGAAAGTGATTATATAACAATAATCAGAATAGGTGTACAGATCTACAATTGGTTAGTGTCTGTCTTCAAAACAACATGTGTCTACCAAAATTTATATACAACACACCATATACACCCGTTACTTACAAAAAAGCTATTATGTAAATCAATTCAATTTTGGAACGGAGGATTGTTACAAGACTGACGATTATGTCCAACTTCTCTATAGTTTGAGCATGTAACTTGTCGTCATACCCGATCCTCTATTCTAATCCTCTTTTTCTTCGGTCGTCCAGCTTGTCGCCTCGCATGTGGAGGTAGTATTGGATGCTCCTGTCTATGCTCCCACTGATGGATGTCTGTTGTTGCATGCACTATTTGATTATAGGTTGCACGGTAAGTTTCTGCAGAAAACCATTCTTCACAAAAATCATATGGGTCCCGACTTCTGAAACTAATTGCTGACATAGCATGCGAACAGGGAATGCCCATTAAATCCCATTTTCGACAAGTGCAAGAACGTCAATCGAGATGAACAACATCCATAAAGTAGCCAGAATCAATCTGATATTCTTCAGGACCTGCTTGCCTTGCATGTAGTCGACGAGAACCATCTATTTCTTTGCCCAAATATCTTTCAAAATATGGTGTCAAACGCGATTCTATCATCTGTGAACTGTCACGGCGGAGTTGGAAGAAATCCATTAATTTTATATGAATCTCCTCTACCTGCCTTGTTATAGGAAGCTCTCGGATGTCCTTCAGTAAGCTATTTGTACATTCAGCTGAATTAGTAGTTAACATGTCATATCGACCTGGATGTACAAACGCATTCGCCCAACGTTCTTTGCCAATATTCTCAATGTATGCATATGCCTCTTCGTTCACATTCCTTAACTCATTCGTGCGCCTTTCATAATCACAACTTCTAGAAGACTTCGCTGCACACCAAAACTTTGACAATTCTCTGTCTTTAAAACGCTCACGTACATTTTCTGCAATATGACGACAACAATAACAATGGTTGGCATTTGGATATACATTTTTAACAGCTTCAACAAGGCCTTTTTGTCTGTCTGAAACAATGGTTAAACCTGGTAATGGACCAAGGGCTATCTTAAAGCAAGATAAGAACCACACCCATGTGTCATAACGTTCAATTTCAGCTATAGCAAATGCGATGGGGAACAGCCCATGATTGGAGTCTTGAGTCACGGCAACAAATATGACTCCTGGATATTTGCCACGGAGGTGCGCTCCATCAATGGCGATCAATGGCCTCAGATAAGTCTTGAAGGACTGGAGGCTTGACCCAAAGGCAAAGAAGAATTTCGAGAACGAAAAGTCCTGATCCGTATCAAGATGATAATGGGACCCGGGGTTTGTTCGCATCAACTCGGCTACAATAATTTGGCAATATCCTAAATGATTGTTCGTATGAACCTCGAATTGCATCCAGTGCAATCTCTTTTGCCCTATGAGCCTTCCTGTAGCCAATAACAACACCAAACTCCAATCTAACATCATTTATAATTTGCTTCGGTTTATACTCTAGATGAAGGCGCACTTTTTCCTTGATGAAATCGGCTATTAAATTAGCTGTTGCTTGAGGATGAGTCATTCCCATCATTGTTCTTGAACAAGTATGATTAGGATTATAGGTCCGAACTCGAAATTGAGGCCCTGATTCCACTAATGAAGCATGAATATGCCATGGGCAACTTTGAACTTCACACTTAGCAGTAACTTGTGTCCGAGATGTCTTCAAATACCGCAAACTAAAATTCGTATACATTGCAAACTTGCTCAAAGTTTTCCTGAATGAGCTGTGATCAATAAAAATTCTACTATTCCACATATTATATGCAGATTCCTCTTGAGTCACAAAATCTTCAACCTCATCTTCCATTGGTACTAGTGTGTCCTCAATATTACACTTTTGCATAGTATTGGATTGTTGTCTGTTGCATTCTAAGACTTCTTGTTGGTAGCTTAAACCATTGACACATTTGACAGAATCATGTGGGTTGCCTTCACTATTGTAATCACTATCACTTTCATCTTGATTCAAGACATCAGCCAAATCCTCATTGGAATCAATATCATCATTGTAGTTTTCAAGACTTGCATTCGTTTCAGACGCAACCTCATTGGTTGGGTACGAGAAATGATTATCTACATCTTCTGCGAGATTGACATTTGGATAAGTGTATTCATGGATATTACCCATTTCAGCCCTATAAACATCTGACATAGCATCCACTTCAATATGAATAGGTGATTTGCTGGGATAATATAATCTGCAAATGAGAACCTCCATAATTATTACATTCATCTAAAAATACAACAAAAAAAATATTCTTGCATATGAAACGAAAATGAACCTGGTGGTCAGCCCTCTACACGGTGAACCCTCATGATCAATAGCCTTAGACTTCTTATGTTTAGAAGCATGAGTTCTTGGCCTACTTCCACATGGATTTTCATTGCAACAATATCCATCTCTAATTCCGGCATTCTCTTCAACTTGTTCATTCCTTCCATGCATGTAGATCTATTTATTAAATATGTACATGTATATAACTTGAAAAATTATTATTCTAAATTCTAAACATAACTGTCTTATCAAGAAATTGAATGGTAATGATATGCACCATCATTGATATTTCTACTTAGATATATGTAGATAGAATTTGTCACCTCTCCACATTCTTTGATCATTACCCGAATATCATTGTCATTCTTTATACTAATCAAGGTGAATGCTTTGCCATTTTGATGTAGGTATTGAATACGAGGAGGCTCTTTAGACATTACCCAATTTGTTGCTTGTAAGACAATTTCGACCAATGAGAAGTATGTTAAGTTACGATTAACATAGATAGCAGTTTGGTCACCATCGATGTAGTTAGGATGAACTCCATCCCACTCAAATTGACCACCGAAGTGGACCACTATCAGTAGCTCACCATCCAACATCTTCAAGGAATGTGACACTGTCCATGATAAAAATGAAACATAAAGGAGCAATATTCATAGTGAGCCATGCTAATTCAAAGCAACACAATAAAACAATAAAAATAAACCTTTTGCCACACATTAATATTAAATGAGGAAAAAAATAATAATTTATCAATTCTCATTTATCACTTATGCCAACACTAGATCCAAGTTGAATAATAAAAAAAAAATTAAACCCAACATATAATGGGCTCCTTAAGCAAATATAACAAACACAATCATTGGAAGATAATTAGAATATGTATGCATTCACAACCCATTTGTGGGTTGAATTCTGGGCAAAAAGTCACAAACAAAGTCAATGTAAAATCTGTAATTTGGATTTTCTTAAGAATAATAACTCACAAAAGTAGATGATCAATCTGTCCTAGAAATGATGTTGCCGTGCAGTGCATTTGTGTGTGGGGTCATCAAGGATGGCAATGATATCATGACTTTTCAGGAGTTTTTTTTTTTACAAATTGTCTGCATTTTGTAAGTAACATTTGTTTATATTTTATGGAGGAATCACTTAGTTCATATAATATCATGGGTTTTTCAAGTTTTGCTGTATATTGGGGTATGAAGTTATCTAACAATAGAACTCTTGGAAAAATCAGCCATGTAGATATACTTTTCATGAACTGTCATGAATGGTGTCTTGTAAAAAATGGATGCTACTTACTGTAAAAAACGGATGCTTCTCACATCAACCCAAAACAAAAGGAACCTAATTACTGAAAGTCTCTCTCTCATCCAAAACACAATGACAAAACCCTTTTACAGATATATCTCTCTCATTATCAATAAATATAAAACCCATTTCCCAAACATCATAGAAGATTGAGAAAAACTAAAAGAAAAAGAACTCAATCCCTGAAATATCTCTCACATTATCAATAAAAATAAAACCCATTTCTCAAACATCAACACAAAAGAGAAAAACTACAAGAAAAAGAACCCCATTACAGAAAAAAAAAATTACAGTAACAAATCGTGCCCTTTTTGTGAACCCTCTCCTTTCTCTGATAGACGAAGAGAGAAATGAGTCTTCTTGCTTCTTTCTTCTTGCTGTCGCCAGAGAAGGAAAGAAGACTGCCCAAGGGTTGGTGCCAGTCAGAGACGAGGAAGATGAACCAGATTGCTTCCGCCATTCTCATCGACGCCAAATATGTTAGCCGGAGAAGAATGACCCATTTGGGTTCTCACAGATTCTTGCAGAAGCAGGGTCCTGACTCTTGATGCAAGTGAAAAAAGAAAGAGGGGGAAATGAAAAGGTGAAAATGGAAATGACGTACTGTCTATGGATTTTTTTAATGTATGGATTTTTAACTTGGATCCCATGATATCATGAGATCCAGGGCAGAAAAGTAAAAAAAACAAGGTGGACCAGAGTCAAACGACTCTGGTGACAATAGCTAATTATGGGTCATGTAATTGGGACATCAGGGTCTAGCAGGGGCCAATATGTCAAATCCCCTTGAAACAATTAAAACATGAACTTGTGGACCCCGGATGAGATCGACGAAGAAGAACAAAACGATTGTCGAAATATCTAGTTTTCAAAAAGCATAATTTTGACATGGTTTCCCGACTTAAAAAATTGTGCCCAGATTTGGTGTGAAAAGTCGGATTTACCCTTTTGGCCAAAACTTGGATTTCTGGGCCTTAAACACACACAGGTCAAAAATGAAAGTTGTAACAAATAATAAAGTCATGCAATTGACATAAAAATCACGATTAAAATCATAAAACTAGAACAAATATCCATTCTCACAAGTGCACTCAGGGCGTCCCTGAGTGTGACTAACTAATATTAAACGATCTCAAAATTTCCAAAGCGAAGCCAAGACTACGTCTAATCATATTCTAAGCCAACTAATACTAAAACTCACTTAAGGCTAAACACTCACTTAGTTAGTACTAATCGAGTTAGTCTGGGTCTGGATTTAACAATTTTCGTGTATTTTTCTTAGCGCTTGATCTCATCAGAAGAATGGGGAAAATATAAAAAAAGGCACATATAAATAACTTGCACCTGGGAGGTGAGAAATGTAGATGTAGAACTCACGTAAGAAAAAAAGAAATAAAGGTATATTTTAACATTTCTTCATGGAAATTTGTTTCTTCTCATGTTTTGTGTTTTTTTTTCAAATTGTGCAATTATCCCAAGTTCACAATTTTTAGCTAGGGTAAGAAAGGTCTCTTTCAAAGGGGTAATATTATTCATGTCAGTCCTGTCTCGCCCTTAAGAATGGCAAAAAAAACCGCAAACAACTTAAAATCTCCGCACAACCTCATGTTTCCCAGAGGATTCCACGATGTGATTTTCTGGCAAATTATAAAAGACCAACAAAAAATAGTGGAAGTGTGAGATCCCATCTCCTAGGCTTGCCCGTCTTACTTGCTAGCTTGCTTGTCTCCCAAAGGTTGGACTTCACTAAGTCCAACATCATAAACATCCAAGTCATAACCCTGGGCTTATAACTCAAACTTTGTCTTAATTCAACATGACGCGCTTTAAAGTCGTACAATCTCGGATCCCGTAAGAACTCCGAAGTCAAGCGTGCTCGGGCGGAGCAGTACCAGGATGGGTGACCGCCTGGGCGGTCCTCACGCGTGCATGTGGGCCAAAGCAGACAATATCATACTGACTTGGGTGGGGCTGTGATAATAAGCTTGCATAAATATTTCCATAGACAAAGAGATATAAAAAAATAAATATCAGAGTAAAACACAATATTTTCAAGATAAATATTAAGCCATTAAAGTTAAGCATTTACAAAAGTATTAATTACATTCCCAAAGGCAATAAAAAAATCCTTAACTAAAGGTGAAAAAGATAAAACTATCCAAAAGAGATGTGATATGCCCAAAATGACATGAAATTCCCTCTCGTGCCAACCCGATGCCTCATTCGACTTCATCCTCAAATTCAGCACCAAACGTAATATTAGACCATGAATAGGCTAAGCAAGAGATCAATGTAAATAATATCATTATGTTGCTTCAAAATATAGTATGACAATAGTGGATCAAAGGAAAGTAAATAAGACTAAACTAAGCATAATTAAACGTGAATTGCGGTAAACATATTAAATCATCTTAATGGACAAAACCTTACAATTACTCCTAAGGAGACTAGCATACAACGTTTTGCGTCCGCTTGATGCTGGAGAAAGAGCCAGCGGCTGAAGCGAACCGATGGTGGGCCAACACAATACCCAGGAATGATGAGCCGATTCATTCGCCACTCTTTTGGCGAGAGTAGACTAGGCCCCTAGTTCGTCATTGGTCCATCTATTGAAATTGAAATGGGAAAATAACCCTAGAAATGAAATTGTTGGACTGAGGATGTAAGGTCCGGACCTTTTCTAGCTTTATTTATGTTAATTATATATGCTTGTGTGACTTTGGGTTATTAGAAGGGGTTAGAGGCTTAATTTCAAGTGTCAAAGGTATTTCTAGGCATGATTTGGGAGTTTAGGAGGTTATTTGTAATTATATATTAGTGTAGGGGTGTTTTATAATTTTAGAAAGCGTTGGGAGCTAGGCCCTTGGGTGTGGTTTAGGTCAATGTTGGGTCCGTGGGAGAAAGTATGTTATCCTTGAGTTTGGACAAAAATACCCTTCATAGTCCTTCATTGCACAACACTTCAAGTGAGGGCATTTCGATCTTTTCCCCACTCATCGAAAGAGAGATGCTAAATGCACGCTAGGAATTTCTTTTCACACACTGTAATTTTCATGACTCAATACCCATGTGGTAAATTACCTAAAAGGACATCTAGCAAAGTCTCTCTACCTCCCCAACTTCTTTCTACCCCCACCCCAGCCACCACTGCCCCCTCCGACACCGCTGGAGGGAAAAAGGGAGTGAGAGAGAGGGAGGGATAGGGAGAGAGACAGGGAGGGGGAAAGAGGGAGGGATAGGGAGAGAGACAGGGAGGGGGAAAGAGGGAGAAAGAAGAAGAGGGACAGAGAGAAGGAGAGAGCGGGCATAGGTAGGTAGGGAGAGGGAGAGAGACAAGGAGAAGGAGAGGGTCAGAGAGAGACAGGGAGAGGGAGAGGGAGAGGGAGAGCGGGCGGGGGCGAGTGACAGCCATAGGCGTGCAGGGAGAGAGAGAGAGGGAAGAAGAGGGAGTGGTTGTTTGGGGAAGAGAAGTGTAGAGAGAAGTTGATAGAGTATAGGTTAGGGTAGTTTAGGAAAAATGGGGTTTGTAAAGAGTAATTTTGTTAATTCTTTAACTTAAGTGGTGGGTGTCGAGAGCAGCAGTGTGTGGAAAGAAAAATCGTATGTATATTTAGCAGCTCTCCATTGCAAACCTATATAACTACCCTCCCCTTGTCCAATGACATTTCCCTCTTCTCTCTCTTCCTCCTCCAACCTTTTCTCTCTCTATTTCCTCCACAAGTTAGGGTTATGGTAAGCAATTCCAAGGCTATCTCCGTTGAAGATCATTGAAATTCAAGGATTTCCAGCCCTCTTCATCTAATTCTATAAGGATCCACAACTAGTTCTCTCTTCTCTCTCTTTCAAGGTAAGTTTCAAATCCTAAGTCCATCTCTAGGTTTCTCTTCTTTTATTCTAACCCTAATGCATGATTCTTCCTCGGATTTGTATGTAGGAGCTGTAGATCTAGAGTTCTTAAGGTTTTTGTGGACTTTTGGGTTTTCTTGGGCTTTTGAGGGCTTGGATTGGAGAATTCTAATAGATTTGATCTAAGGCAAATACAACATATGAGTTACATGGCGTGCATGTTCCTCTTTTATGACTCTTGCATTGAATTGCAATGATCTTGATGGGTGTGTTGAGATCTCTCTCTAAACTAAGCTTATTTCTTGGTTTTGGAACCCTTTGTATGGATTAGAAACCCAATTGATGGAAACCCTTTCAGTTATGATATTCATGGATGGGAGTTGGTTATAAATCATGAACTTGAAGTGCTGGTGACGTTTGGTGGCGATTGGAGGTGATCTTATGGGGTTTTACATCAATTCGAATAAATGAAAATTGAATTCCAGAACCTACGGTGAGTTGTAGCTCTATCACGACTAGTCATATGGGTTCTAGAAAGCTAACATGTAGGCACAGCGAAAACCACGAGTCGAAATAAACTGTCACCCGAGCCCACTATCTTTGATGAATTGGAAAAGCGAGGAAGGACAGCCTCCGCAGAGAGCGGAGGGTCCCGCTTCCACTAGATTGGCAAAGGTAGGTTTAGGACCCTGCCTTCCCATGTCAGCAAAGGCAAGAGAGTAGAGAGAAGGAAGTTAAGAAGGGTCCCTCATCAAGCGCGTCCCATTTCTAGAATATTGAAAGAAAGTCTCATGCCTATTATGCCTCCCGGTACCGAGTGACGGCTCGACCGACACCTTCTGGCACCCAGGCAGTCACGCTAGCCACTGAAGGGACGTTGGTCGAGGTGTTGCAAGAGAAGGGACTTGTCGCCTTCAAGAAAACTGGTCCTAGCCATTCCCACTATCAAATGATACTTCGTCCAAGCAGCTCCCCCAGGGCGTGAGCCCTGACTGGTGGGGAGACCTCTGCCGAAGTATCATGGGAGAAGGGACCGCCAAGTAGGCAAGGGTGCTCAAAGACAACGGAGGATCCATTAACCACGACTATAAAAACGCCAGCACCGGCACAAGATGCATTCACGACGACACAAGTCATGGTACGTGCAGTTGCAAGCGAGCAAATGCATGAACATGGTCGCAAGTTGCAGAAATCTGACTCGGACAGACGGGAAAGTATCGATAAAGAACCTGATAGCACGGGTCAGGATTGGAAAAGGGTTCCTAGGATTATACCTGAAAGGAACCCTGCCCGACACGGGTTCAATCGGCTCACCTCACACCTATGGGATAGGCGGGATTCAGGCAGACCCCTTAGCATGAGAGGGTCCAGAGGAATAACTAGTAGAGAAAAAGGTAGAATCACCAAGGAGGATGGTTTCGTACAAATTACCAAGACGGTTGGACTAACACCGACCCATAAACGAAACCACTGACGCCGAAGAAACAAATGGCGAGACCCGATTGATCTGTAAAAGAAAGAAGTTTCGGGAGAACCTCGTTACCGAAACAAAATAGAAAAGAAGAGAATGTCAGATCCAGAATCTTGTACAATAAGCCTGGATAAAATCCTTGATGTCCCAGACAAGGTGCAGTCCTTTAGTGTCTGCATGGCCGACGTAAATGGGGAAGACAATTTCGAAAGCAGCCCAGGGAGGTACTAGCAGGAGGAGCCACTCCACTACCAACTACAAAGGCAAGATAATCAAATAGGTGACCTAATGGCGATGCTAATAGAGTTAAAAGAGAGACTGGAAAATGAGGTGGAGAAAAAGAATCTGGAAAAAGAGTTTGCTGGATCAGACGGAGGCCCTGCCAAGGAACGGGTTCTAGAGTAGAAAGCAGAACCCTTTTTTGCCAGACAATCTGACGAACGCGCCGGAGGATCACAGAATGTGAAGGCAAAAGCAGTGGCGTCAAAAGCAGAAGTTCAGGTGGAGGTACATAGGATTATGACAGAAGTGGGTGGGCACCACCCCGTAAGGGGCAAACCTTATCTAGAATAAGTGGAGAACGTACAGTTCCCCAAGAAGTATAGGAGGCCTGACATACCGACCTTTGACGGTTCCGGACCAGCAATGCAATATCTCTGGCATTTCTCTATGAGAGCTAGGGGATTGCTCGAAAATGACGCCCAGTGGATAATGTTTTTCGCTAGCACACTGGTGGGTAATGAATTTAGATGGTTCGAAAGCCTCCGTGAAGGATCAATCAAGTCTTTTCAAGACCTCCAGGCAATCTTCACAATCCAATTCCAGGCTGAAACCCCACCTGTAACATCTAAGGTGCTGCTAGAGATACATCAGGAGAAAGACGAATTGGTTGAGGCATACCTCAATCGATGGAGGAACCTTTCCATGCAGTACCGAGAAATTAACCAAAAGATAGTACTCGATATCTATGTGCGGAACCTAAAATAAGTCCTTATTTCTTTAGAAGAATTCCTGAAAGGAATTCAGGCTGTCTTGGAATTCAGAATTCCTGTCAGGAATTCTGTGTCTCTTTATAAGAATTCATTGGCTTTTGAAATTCCAGGAATTCGAAATTCCTAAAAGGCAGGATTTGGAATACCAGAAGGGCTTGGAGGGCTCAAAATTCTGGCTTGAAACGGGAGATGTTTGACGGACGACCATATATTCCAGGAACGTGTGTGCAGGGAGAGTGGGTGGGCGACATGCTGTTGTGGGACCCACCGCATGATCTGATCACAGATCTAGTCCGGTCATCGGGTCGGACAAGGCGGGGAGATCTTAGAGATGTGGACAGGCGGTGAGAGGTGGGTCCTAGTTGGCCCACCTAGTCCAGCAGTCTGATCAGATGGACGCGTGAATAATATTGAAATATTTTATTTATTTTTAATCAGCTGTGGAACCTAGGGGTCGATTGGATCGTGGATCTGGTCCGGCCATCTGGCCGTACATGCCTGTGCGACCATGTTGATGGATTGATCATGGATTCTTGAGCAGTGGGGCCCACTATCCCAGTGACCCAGTTTGTTGTTGGTGCCGAACTTCATGACAGAACCCAGTTCTGTGTTGAGTGGAGGACGACCTGATGTACTGATGGATAAGAATGAAGGAGATAGAATAGTGGCTGGTGACCTGGTGACTTGATGACCTGTGACCTCATAACCTGTTATGTATAGGAATAAAAGGAGGTAAAAGGAGGATGACTTGATGACCTGTGACCTGATAACCTGTTATGCATAGGAATTCTGTAATTATTTATTTGAGTTGCTTAAATTCTGTAATTATGTGGGGATCTATATATATATTGGTGGGCAATTTACACTTGATACATCACTAATACAAACAAGGTTCTAATTCCAGGTAAAAATTCTTTTAGCTATGAAATAGGGAATTTGTGGAGGTAGGGAATTTAGAATTCTCAGATAGGAATTTAGGCCTTTGAATGAAACAAGGAATTTGGGATTCCAGAATTCAGCAGTATTTCAAATGCCAGCATTTGAAATTCCCAGACAAGCACCAGACATGAATTCTAGTAAAGAAACGGGCCCTATGAATCAAATTCCAGAAATACTTTGTAACTGTAAAGCCCATCTCATTTGTGCAGATATCTGAAGTAACCGCAAATGCAGAGGTGGTGATCAAAATGGAGAAACAGGAAGTCAAACCTAGGAGGTCTTCGTTCCGAACCCCCTGATGGCCCCTCCGAACAAAAGGAAGAACTCCCTCTCGGTGGCGTCCACCCAGCACGAGAAAAGAAAGAATGACAGCTTTGAAAATGGGAGAGCAACTGGCGGAAGAAAGGGGCCAGGCACTAGCCGGTCCCAAAAATATGACTTTGAGGACCCAGAGATGGAAGGAATCTATGAAGAGCTTCTAAAGAAAGAGAAAACCCAGCCTCTCCAACCCAAAAGATCAGAGGAGGTGGGACGAGTCCATGACCCTAAATATTGCAGATACCATTAGATTGTGGGCCACCCCAACAGCGCCCGCGGCACCCTGAGGAATGCCATTCAAGATCTGGTAGATAGCCGAGTCCTCACATTCAAAGAATGAGGACTACCTCATGCTGTCAATACCATCTGCCTTACCTCAGAAGTAGCCAGCGCCAGAGTCAATCACCACATGGTGGCCGAGAACCGAGAAACGCGCGGTCTCACCAAGTCTCGCGTGCACGCTGCTATGCCATCGAAAAATGTACTGAAGAATCAGAAGAAGAGGTGCTCCATACCCGCTCAGGGAAAGACTTTGCCAAATATTATTCCAAGAACTTGACAGAGCAATCCAGTCGGCTTCATGACAACGAAGAAATGATCCCCCCCACAGGACGAAGGATTTCGATACGACATTATCGACCACTTGTCTCGGGTCCCTGCGAAAGTGTCCCTATTGGATCTAATCAAAATGAATAAAGGTGTTCGATGTCCCTGTGGGAAACCCTGTCAGAGTAAAAAAGACGAGAGCCAGGCCCAACAAGCGTCGACTGCTTAGTGACTCGTCTAAAAGAAAGAGTCCCTATCACCTTTGATCAGAATGACATGTTGCTGGGTGATTGCAAACATGGCAGGCCTCTTTACTACATGGGATACATGCAGGAGGCTAAGGTGTGCAGGATATAGATCAACCTAGGTTTAGCTGTTAATGTGCTGCCAATCCAAACAATGAACCGTGTTGGTCTGGCGCCAAGGTCACTAAAGGAAACTAGCGTGAGCATTCACGGATATGATGGCCAAGGGAGCAGAGCATTGGCGAAAATCAAAATCAAATGCCAGATCGGTGACCTGGTCGCACATCCAGACTGTTACGTGGTCGAGGCCCGCACTACTTACAGCCTATTACTAGGAAGACCCTGGATCCACAAAAATCATGTAGTGCCGTCTACGCTGCATCAATGCTTTAAATATGTGGACATTGACCTCGCTGTCCGAAGGCAATTCACTGACCGAAAGCCATTCCAAGGGTGGGCGTTTACTGCTCAAATGCGGTACTATATGAAGAAGAAGAGCAAGCATCAAAAGGCGACCCTCTAAAAGAGCTGGAAAAGGATACCGTTGTCGGAAAAAAAAGGTAGAGGAAGGCTCATTAGCATGGTGGACTGAACCCAGAAAGGAAAAATGAAACAAGAGTCTACCTTTGTAATATGGTGGGAACAGAAGAAACGACCCAGCCAGAAGAAAAAGAAAGAGAACTGCCAACTGAGGACCGGATTGATGAGGTAAACTTAGGAAATGCGGAGAAACCGTGCGCAGTCCTGGTAAGCGGTGCTTTGAATAGTGAAGAAAAGGACGCCTACATAAGGTTGCTCAATGAATTCAAGGATGTCTTCGCATGGAGTTATGAAGAAATGACGGGATTAGAGCCATCAATAGCAGTTCACCATTTAGATATACGGCTAGGATCTCGTCCCCATAAGCAGCCGTAGAGAAAATTCTCTCCAGTTCACATCGAGAAACTAGAAACAGAGGTCCAAAAGATGCTAAAAGTCAAATTCATACGGGAGGAACAATACCCGGAGTGGCTGGCCAACGTCGTTCCAGTAACTAAGAAGAACGGCCAGATTCGGGTCTGCGTCGACTTTATGGATCTGAACAAAGCCTGCCCAAAAGACGACTTCCCATTGCCTCTAACAGAGATAATGGTTGACAATTCCTACGGATTTGAAAGGATGACATTCATGGACGGTTTATCGAGGTATAACTAGATCAAGATGAACCCACCTGATGAAAAGCATACATCGTTCAGGACCCCATTCGGGGTATATTGATATACCATGATGCCATTCGGCCTAAAAAACGCGGGTGCCACTTATCAAAGAGCGATGATGAAAATCTTTAAAGATTTGCAACACAAAAGAATGGAGAGTTATGTCAATGATCTAGCAGTGAAAAGCAAATGGGGAAGTGATTATTTGAACGATCTTAGGGAGGTCTTCCTGCAGCTAAGAAAGTACAACCTCGAAATGAACCCGCTTAAGTGCTTCGTCGGGGTGACCTAGGGAAAGTTTATGGGGTTCATAATTCAAAAAGATGGGATACAATTGGACTCAGCCAAGGTGGATGCAATACTAAAAATGCCCAGCCCGTCGACAATAAAGGAGTTGAGAAGCCTACAAGGAAGGCTAGCCTACATACGTAGGTTCATATCCAATCTCGCAGGGAGGTGTAGACCATTCTCTGAAATTATGAAGAAGGGCATCACGTTCGAATGGAACTCCGACTGCGAAGTAGCTTTCAGGCATCTGAAGGAATTCCTTACACGACCCCCAGTCTTGATGGCACCCATCCCATAGAAAGACCTCATCCTGTATACCAAGGCGGTGGACCATTCTGTGGGTGCACTCATGGCTCAGAAAAATGATGACGGACAAGAGGTAGCCCGTACTACCTCAGTCGAGTCATGATTGGGGCAGAACATAACTATCCTCCGGTAGAGAAGGAATGCCTAGCCCTGATGTTCGCTCTGAACTAGTTACGACATTACCTAATGTTACACTGGACGCAGCTGGTAGCGCGGATAAACCTGCTCAAGGTGTTGATGACCAAAGCGGGACTGCTTAACCCCAGGATGGCCAAATAAGCGTTGTTACTCTCTTGATTCGATATCGATTATGACCCACAGAAGGCTGTGAAAGGCCAGGCATTAGCTAACTTCTTAGCAGTACACCCGCTACTGGAGGGATCGCAACTTGCGGAACCAATACAGAACGAGAACCCCCCTTCGGTACAGGTGTTGACGACACAGGAGGCATACTAGCAACTGTTCTTTGATGGAGCTTCTCGTACGACAGAGTATGGAATGGGGGCATCAGGCGTGGGCATCGTCTTCATATCTCCCTAGGGCGATTTGATATACCATGCGTTTACAATAACGAAGCATTGTTTTAACAATATCTCAGAATATCAGGCCATGATCATGGGAATGGAAATAGCGCTAACAATTGGGATAAGGTGTCTGGAAATCTTTGGAGATTCCAAGCTAATAGTAAACCAGATCAATGGGGAATATGAGGCAAGGAAACCTGACATAATGCCCTACCACCGACGAGCAAAGTTTTTGATGTCGTGATTTTCACATATAACAATCGCGCACGTAGCATGGAGTTTAAATGCGAAGGCTGATGCCTAGGCTGGTATTGCAGCCGCGATGGCCGTGCCGGAAGGCACTTGTTGTGAAATCCTCATCAAAGAAAGGAGACTAATGCCAGACCTGGGAACGTGGGAGGCAATTGCAGACTACGTTGGCAATAACCCCACGATCGCCAGAGTCAGAATCCTCCCTACAAAGGAAGATTGGAGGCAGCCATTCATAAGCTTCCTGAAGTATGGGATTCTCCCGAAAGCCATGCAAGAAAAGGTTAGCATCAGGAGAAGGGCCCCCCGACTCTACTTCAATGAGGAATCAGGACTCCTGTACTGCATATCATACGCAGATGCTTCTCCGAGGAAGAAGGAAAAAAGATGCTGATCGAAATGCACAACGGCATATACGGAGCCCATCAGCCAGGGCCAAAGCTGTACGAAAGGGTGCGGCGACAAGGATATTACTAGCCAACTATGGTTCGGGACTCAATGCAACTTGCAAAAAAATGTGAAGAATGCCAGAAGCATTTGAACTACATACATCGAGCACCATAACCATTACATACAACTGTTCCCTCTTGGCCTTTCAACATGTGGGGTATCGATGTAAATTGACCTATCGCCCCACCTTTCATCAGGGTCACAGGTTTATACTAGCCGCTACCAACTATTTCAGCAAATGGGCCGAGGCTGTCCCACTCGGTGAGGTGAAAGCAATGAATCTTATGGACTTCGTAAGAAGAATTTGGTATACAGGTTCGGAGTACCCAGAAGAATCATTCATGACAATGGTCCCCAGTTCTAGGATTATCGTTTCTAGAGGTTATGCCGGAAGTTCGGAATCGAAATCCATCACTCCTCCCCCTACAATTCAGCAGCAAGTGGCCTAGCAGAGGCATTTAACAAGAAGATATGCAAAATCCTAAGAAAGAAAATTTCCAAGAATATGAGAGAGTGGAGCGAGTGACTGCCAGAAGCACTATGAGCATATCGCATGATGGTTAGAGGCCCAACAGGTTCGACTCCGTTCTCTCTGGTGTATGGAGCAAAGGCAATGCTACCTATCGAAATACAGCTACCAAGCCAACGTATAGTGACGAGAGATCGCCTGACTGAGGATACCAAAGACATGCTAAGGATAAAAGAACTAGAATCCCTAGACGAAGCACGATTGGAGGCCAAACAAAACTTTGAGCTGTACCAGGCGAGAATCTCTGCCTACTTCGATAAGATGGTCAGGCACAGATACTTTAAAAAGGCGATCTTATCGTTACAGTTAGGAAACCCATGAAAACTACATTTAAGTCAACAAGAAAGTTTGAAACTAAGTGGGATGGACCCTACGTGATAGACACTATCTATACAAACGGTGCTTATCATCTAAGGGATGTAAATGGAAACAAGCAAGAATTGCTAATCAATGACAAGTTCCTCAAAAAATATTACCAGTAAAAGAAAAGAATGGGTGCTTTCAAAAGCCCCTTCATCCTTTAGTATGATGCTCCCATTGTTATTTTCCTTTTAATTTTTTTAACCAAATAAAAATCCCTCGAAAAGAGGACACGACCCGATAAGACCCAATGGGAGCAATGTGCTCGAACAAAGGATACGTGCCGATCACACCTAATGACGCCTAAAAAAAAGGTGATGCACCTGATAAGGGAAAAACAGCCTACAAAGGCAAATTGCCTGAAAATAGGCGTCCTCCTCCGAGAAGGATGAAGCGGATAACGCAGCACCACTAAATAGGTGGAGAACACCTTGAAATCGGGATTGTAGGTGCAAAAAATAACGACCCACAATAATGGGGGGTGCCTTAGAGGACTTACCCAAGTGAGATTAGGGACACCGATGCCTGCGCCTGGAGCCTGAGAAAAGGAAGGAGAAATGCAGGTCAGAGGACCCTGGCCTGGGCGGCGCAGGGCTCTCCGATGCCTAAGTTAGTATATGAACTAAGCAGAGGGAGGAGATTTTTGGGGAAGAAGATGGCATACCAGAGTGGTAATGGCGTCCCCCTTTCCTTTGGAGCTGTAGCTGTGTTTATGTAGAGGAAGAGGAGGCAAAGGGGTAGTTGGCTGTCTTGTCATAGCCCATTTTGTCAGGTACTAGGGAGGCGCGATCTCATCGTAGCCTGTCTGGTCCCGTCGTAGCCTGTCTTGTCCCGTTAGGCCATATCCTGGCGCCTTGGGAGCTGTGGAGGGTGATCTGTCAGGAGATACGGGCTATCCCCTTGTCTTGTCGCACGGGCCATAGCGTGCTTGAGCGTCCATGGGAGGACAGCTGTCAGTGCCCAGTACTCTCATCGATATGAGGCGCTTGGCCGGGATGGAGTGTCGTGCCGGGTGAGACCTGGCGGAGATGTAGGGCCATGGCATTGTTGCCGAAGTGGAAGGGCCTGGTACTGTCGCCGAGCTGGGAAGCCGAAGTCGGGCCGAGCTGGGCAGCCGAAGTGGGATGCTTTGCCGAAGTGGATCCTGCCGAGGTGAGGGGAGTTGAGCATGGTAAGCGTGGAGCACAAGACCAAACTTGCCGGGATGGGCTTGCTGATGCGGGGGTCCGGGATGGAGCACCTTGTCCAGGATTCTCTTGGGATTTTCCCCACACAAAGCCCCCCAGCTTCTGAGCTCAATAGGCTGCTCTTTTGAGGTTAGAAGGTGAGTATCATGGAGGACAACATTTGTGTCTCGGAGCTGCTCATAGTTTTGAGATGACTGGCTGGCAATGGACCGGAGCTGGAGGCTGGCATCACTGTGAAGCTGTAACAAGATGCCTCTGTCGAGCTGGAGAGTGCATTGTTGCTGAAAGCCAAGAGAGATGGCTCATTTATTTTAGGAGTATCTTGCTGCTGAGAAGGAGGCAAGCTGAGAAGGAGGCGAGCTATAGACTGGGTGCTGCTGCTAAACCGGAGACTGGCACTGCTGCCGAGCCGGAGGAAGGATTTCCTGTTATACTGGAGGCTGGCGTTGCTGTGGAGCTGCGAACTGGCATGAGGCCGAGGTGGAACCAGAGTAACTGCCAACCTGGAATCCGGCACTGATGCCGAGCTGAGGACTGTCATGAGGCCGAGGAGGTGATACGGAACAGTCTCTACGGCAATCTTGTCGAGCTGCCATTGGCCGAAGTGGCCAGCTTTTGGCCGAGACGAACTGCCTTGCGATAGTGGATCCAGAATCCCGCTGGTCTCGGAGATGTGAGCATGAGTTCGGCAACGGTCTTTGAGGGGTGTATGAACCCTGATTTTAGGAATCCGGCCGAGTGTCCGAACTCGAGGCCTTCTCCAGGGTCCAGGACCCGGAGCTTTAGGAAACGACCGAGTTTGGACTCGAGGCCTTTTCCAGGGCGGTAGACCCGGAGCTTTAGGAAACGACCGAGTGTGGACTCGAGGCCTTCTCCAGGGCGATGGACCCGGACCTTTAGGAAACGACCGAGTCTGGACTCGAGGCCTTTTCCAGGGCGATGGACCCGGACCTTTAGGAAACGACCGAGTGTGGACTCGAGGCCTTTTCCAGGGCGTTGGACCCGGACCTTTAGGAAACGACCGAGTCTGGACTCGAGGCCTTTTCCAGGGCGATGGACCCGGACCTTTAGGAAACGACCGAGTGTGGACTCGAGGCCTTTTCCAGGGCGTTGGACCCGGACCTTTAGGAAACGACCGAGTCTGGACTCGAGGCCTTTTCCAGGGCGATGGACCCGGAGCTTTAGGAAATGACTGAGTGTATGAACTCGAAGTCTTTTCCAAGGCGGATGAACCTTTGGAGATGAGTAAAAACCCTGAGTTTAGGAATTGGCCGAGTGTCCGAACTCGAGGCCTTTTCCAGGGCTGTTAACCCTTAGAGATGGGTGAAGACCCTGAGTTTAGGAATTGGCCGAGTGTCGAACTCGAGGCCTTTTCCAGGGCTGTTAACCCTTGGAGATGGGTGAAGACCCTGAGTTTAGGAATTGGCCGAGTGTCCGAACTCGAGGCCTTTTCCAGGGCTGTTAACCCTTGGAGATGGGTGAAGACCCTGAGTTTAGGAATTGGCCGAGTGTCCGAACTCGAGGCCTTTTCCAGGGCTGTTAACCCTTGGAGATGGGTGAAGACCCTGAGTTTAGGAATTGGCCGATTGTCCGAACTCGAGGCCTTTTCCAGGGCTGTTGACCCTTGTGACTTGTCTTTCTGGCACTCGCCGAGGTGGAGAAGCCTGGGTGTACGAACCCGAAGGCAGTCTCGATGGCACTGGCTGAGACCAACATGAGGCCAAACCTGTGAAGCGCGTAGCTAGCACGAGGGCGATACCAACATGAGGTCGTTAGATGCGGTCGAGACCATCATGAGGCCGAAACCAGCGTGGGGTGGAGACCAGCACGTGGACGGACCAGCATGAGGTCGTCAGATGCGGTCGAGACCATCATGAGGCCGAAACCAGCGTGAGGTGGAAACCAGCACGTGGACGGACTAGCATGAGGTCGTTAGATGCGGTCGAGACCATCATGAGGCCGAAACCAGCGTGAGGTGGAAACCAGCACGTGGACGGACCAGCATGAGGTCGTCAGATGCGGTCGAGACCATCATGAGGCCGAAACCAGCGTAAGGTGGAAACCAGCACGTGGACGGACCAGCATGAGGTCGTCAGATGCGGTCGAGACCATCATGAGGCCGAAACCAGCGTGAGGTGGAAACCAGCACGTGGACGGACCAGCATGAGGTCGGAAGCTAAGTGACAAAAAGTTCCGTCTAGCTGCCCCCGAGTTGGAAGAGATTCCTGCAGAGCTGGGGGCTGCTAGCGAGCTGGAGATATCCGCTGAGCTGGAGACGTCCGCCGCACTGGAAGCATCTGCCGAACTGGAAGCAATATGATCGCTGTCGCGGAGGTTGAACTGCTCCCGGGCCCGGTTGCTTCTGCTCTTCAGGGTGCGTCTTTCGGGGGGTAGAATCGAGGTCGAATCCTTAGAGGATGAACCCGACCGAGTATCCTGCTGTTGGTCGCCTGCTTGGCCAGATCTTGCTCCTGACCTCTCTCGGCGGGGGACCGTCGGCAGCTGTGTCGACAATGCAATAGGTTCCTTTCCCTTTCTGGCTCTTCGAGGCATGGTGTTTGGAAAGATTTGGAGAAGGTTGGGAAGGCTGGGATATTGCTTCCCCACAGACGGCGCCAATTGTAGGTGCAAAAAATAACGACCCACAATAATGGGGGGTGCCTTAGAGGACTTACCCAAGTGAGATTAGGGACATCGATGCCTGCGCCTGGAGCCTGAGAAAAGGAAGGAGAAATGCAGGTCAGAGGACCCTGGCCTGGGCGGCGCAGGGCTCTCCGATGCCTAAGTTAGTATATGAACTAAGCAGAGGGAGGAGATTTTTGGGGAAGAAGATGGCATACCAGAGTGGTAATGGCGTCCCCCTTTCCTTTGGAGCTGTAGCTGTGTTTATGTAGAGGAAGAGGAGGCAAAGGGGTAGTTGGCTGTCTTGTCATAGCCCATTTTGTCAGGTACTAGGGAGGCGCGATCTCATCGTAGCCTGTCTGGTCCCGTCGTAGCCTGTCTTGTCCCGTTAGGCCATATCCTGGCGCCTTGGGAGCTGTGGAGGGTGATCTGTCAGGAGATACGGGCTATCCCCTTGTCTTGTCGCAAGGGCCATAGCGTGCTTGAGCGTCCATGGGAGGACAGCTGTCAGTGCTCAGTACTCTCATCGATATGAGGCGCTTGGCCGGGATGGAGTGTCGTGCCGGGTGAGACCTGGCGGAGATGTAGGGCCATGGCATTGTTGCCGAAGTGGAAGGGCCTGGTACTGTCGCCGAGCTGGGAAGCCGAAGTCGGGCCGAGCTGGGCAGCCGAAGTGGGATGCTTTGCCGAAGTGGATCCTGCCGAGGTGAGGGGAGTTGAGCATGGTAAGCGTGGAGCACAAGACCATACTTGCCGGGATGGGCTTGCTGATGCGGGGGTCCAGGATGGAGCACCTTGTCCAGGATTCTCTTGGGATTTTCCCCACACAGGGATAAACCAATGCACATGGAGTAGACAATATCTAAGGCAACCAATGTCGGTATCACCCAACACCAATAAGGGTCGCACTCCCAAAATAGCCAAAAGGCTAAACCTGAGCAATGGTCCATCAAAAGAAAAAAAGGACAAAAAATGAGATATGGTAAATACTAAGACAAAAAAAAAAGAGTGTGCCTGCTTCATTACAAAAAAAAAAAGAGAGAGAAGGAAGCAACAAGCACCAGTACAATGAAAAAAAAACAGACAAAGGGGAGTCCCAACAAACAAGAGAGCAACAACAAGTGCGGCTGAAACAGGGGGCGACAATCAAAGGATCCAACTAGCTTGGTCAAGGAGACCCCTCAAGCTCCTTTCGGCATTCAACCGAAAATCCCGATCGATGGTAATGTCAACACCGGACCCAACCAGCGACCCAAAAGGAATGCACCGGGAGGCAAAACGATGCATTCTGTTTGCTCGACGAAGCAATCCATCCATCTGGTCGGCCATCTCCCGCTCCCGATCCTCTGCCACAACGAGACGACCAACACACTCATTTTGACCATGCAAATGGCCGTGGAGTCTGTGGAGCGCTACCCTCACCTCGGTCAGTTGTCGCTTTGTAATCATAAGGGTATGGTTCAACTCTATCAACTCAAAATGAGAGATTAGAGACTCCCACTTGATTATATTGATGGCCAAGAGCTCGTCCGACATCCCTTCCATCATCCAGACCACACTGGCCCAATAGCTGAGTAGCCAGAGAAGGTTTTCGGCATGGCAGGTGGGGTACCCAATTCTCCTTAATAGCCCGAGATAGGGGAGATACTTGGGCACCTGACAAAGCGTGTCAGTGGACCAATCAACCATGTTGCGGAAAAGAACCTTAATATGGTCGAGTAAGAAGTCTTGACGGGTGTTTCCCCGGAGGCGCAGTCATCTGAACCATCGGACGTTCCAGTACCTTGCGAGGGGAGTTCGACCCACTCTCTGAATGAGTACCATCCTCGACACCCGACATTGGGGAAGGAAGAAGGAAGAAAATGACTATGAAGAAGGAAGGCGATGCTTTCAAGAAGGCAAGAAGAGTTAACCCGGAAGAAGGCAACAGACGACTATGAAGAAGGAAGGTGGTGCTTTCAGGAAGACAAGAAGAGTTAACCCCTTTATATAGAAGCTACAGCTGCCACGGAAGCATACTTATGGAGGAAGACAAATCGCCCCCCTCGAAGCACGCGCACAGACGCAAGACAGATAAAGAAGATGGAGCGACTGCTTGCGCCTGCGTGTTTCGGCACTCGCAGAGCCAATCCCGATTTGACAAGGCGCAGCCCGAACGGCCACAACAATACGAGAATCCCTAAAGACAGGAGCCTCATTATGAAGAATGACGTCTCGATCCTTTAACCACGGAAGTGACCGAACTTCGCGGAGGCACGAGTCTTGCACTAGACTCTGCAGATGGATGACCCACTAAGTCACGCAGTTGCGAGACCTCGCGGAGGCGCGGGTCTTACACTGGACCCTACAGATGATGGCCCACCAGGTCACTTCGCCAAGGAACTCTGTGAAGGTAGGACTCGGACGCCTGACCTTGTGGAAACATGGCCCACTAAGTCACGCAGTCATAAGACCTCACTAAGGCACTAGCCCTGCGCTCGACCCTGAAGATGGATGGCCCACCAGGTCACTTCGCCAGGGAACTCTGTGAAGGCAAGGCTCGGATGCCCGACTTCATGAGAACATGGCCCACCAAGTCACGCAGTCGCAAGACCTCGCGGAGGCCCAGGCCCTGCACTGGACCCTGCAGATGGATGGCCCACCAGGTCACTTCGCCAGGGAACTCCGTGAAGGCAGGACTCGGATGCCCGACCTCATGGGAACATGGCCTACCAAGTCATGCAGTCGCGAGACCTCGCGGAGGTACGGGTCTTACACTGGACCCTACTGATGATGGCCCACCAGGTCACTTCACCAAGGAACTCCACGAAGGTAGGACTCGAACGCCTGACCTTGTGGAAACATGGCCACTAAGTCACGTAGTATCGAGACCTCGCAGATTCACAGGCCCTGTGCTTGACCCTGCAGATGGATGGCCCACCAAGTCACACGGTCACAGGACCTCGCGGAGGCACGGGTCTTGCACTGGACTCGGCAGATGATGGCCCATCAGGTCACTTCGCCAAGGAACTCCACGAATGTAGGACTCGGACGCCCGACTTCGTGGGAACATAGCCCACCAAGTCATGCAGTCGCGAGACCTCAAGGAGGCACGGGCCCTGCGCTCGACTCTGATGATGGATGGCCCACTAGGTCACTTCGCCATGGAACTCCGTGAAGGCAAGACTCGGATGCCCGACTTCGTGGGAACATGGCCCACCAAGTCACGCAGTCGCTAGACCTCGTGGAGGCACGGGCTCTGCACTCGACACTGCAGATGGATGGCCCACCAGGTCAGTTCGCTAGGGAACTCCGTAAAGGCAGGACTCGGATGCCCGACCTCGTGGGAACATGGCCCACCAAGTCATGTGAGGCCCCACCCCCTTGTGGGCTCTCAATTTGGATTTGAATACTAGATTATAGCCTATTATATCTAATTATTCTAATTATGGGGTTTAGTTAAGGGTAAATAGGTATTTTCCTAGGTTTTTAGTTGTTTAGCCTTGTTATGTAATTAGTAGAGTCAATAGGGTGTCTTTTATAGTTTTTAGAGTTAGTTAGTTTGTTAGAGGCCCTAGCTAGATATTAGTATTTACTATAGGGCGGTATCCACTTAGAGAATCTTCTAGAACCTCACCTAAAGACCAAACTACCCATGGCCATAACCCTAATCCTATATAACTAAAAAGGGCATTTTAGTCCCCAGCCTAAACCCCCAACCTATGTAAGCAAACCCTTCCCTTGCCCAATGTTGGCTACTGTTCCTTTCATCTCATTTCCCTTTTTTTCTCTATTCTTCTTCCATTTCCCTCCAATTCTCTCTCTTTCCCTCAAATTCCCCCATCTCCCTCTCTAGAACGCTAAGAAGAAGAAGACGATCTCAGTTGCAACCTATTTGGATTTCTCTTGTCTCTATCTCGGTCATCCCTTCTCCCTCCTCAAATCAGGTGAGTGCCCACTTCTAGTTCTATTCCATTATAAAGTTCGCTTTCTCTCTCTAGATCTCTTTCCTTATAGCAATTCTCTGGTGGAAATGGGTATAGGAGTAGAGATCTCATCTAGATCTGGGATTTCGGGCTGACTGCGTGCTGGGATGACCTTAGAGCTGGGATTTCTTTTTTTACCAAATTGGATTTATGTTCTCTCTCTACCTTCTGCAATTGATCAAAGGCAAGTGCAATATGCTTATTCAATATAGAGTGAATGTTTACTATTTTTGATTCTCTGTATTTCTATTTAGACGATGTTAGAACTGTTAGATTTACCTTTGAGCATGTTTTCATGAATGATTGGCCATTGATAGATGGGTTCCGTCTCATTTGGAAGATCAATGGCCCATGGATTGGATGGTTGGACATATATTGGAGTGTTATTTATGTTTCTGGATGTGTATGTGGTGATTGGGGCGAGATTGGTTGAGTTTTGATGAAAAATTGGGTTGAAGAAGATGAAATCCGAAATCATGAAAGTTGGCCAAACACACTGAAAACTGGGAAAAATCAGCTCTCAGTTATTTTCTCCATAGGCCGTGCACGCGGTGACCGAGCTCGGTGTTTTGGCCCAGCTCAGTGCTTGACCGAGCTCACATGAATTCTGGAAGAAATGACTGAAAACTGGGTTTCCCCCTTTGGCAGAGCTCAATGTATTGGCCGAGCTCAGTTATTGACCGAGCTCAATGTCTTAGCCGAGCTCAGTGTTTTGGCCGAGCTTGGTGTTTGGACGAGTTTTGTGTTTTAGCTGAGCTCAGTACTTAAATGAGCTCAGTGCCTAACCGAACTCAGTGCCTAACCGCGCTCAGTGCTTGACCGAGCTCAGTGCTTAATCGACCTCAGTGCTTGACCGAGCTCAGTGTATGACCTAGCTCAGAGCCAGTAGACCGAGATCAGTGATCGAGCTCAAGTGATTCAGAAGAAGGAACTGGAACCTGGAACACCCTTCAACTAGGATTCCCAGTGTTCCCGGTCGACCCAATAGGCCAGGAGGTCGACTGAGCACACTGAAATTCTGAAAAATTAGGCACTGCTTGTAGGGTGCTTATCCATCTGTTCCTAGCGTGCCGGGTCGACCGCCCAAGCCAGGAGGTTGACTAAGCACACTGTGTGCAATGACTTTTTCAGATTTTAATTCCTTATGTTTTAATCATATGTGAGACCCATTGACGAGCTGGCAGACGAGCGACGAGAAGCAGCAGCCCTGCGATTGACCGACTATCAGCAGCGGTTGTTGACACCAAAAATGTCACTTTGCCTCTTCAAGATCCAAAGAGCTACATGAAGTCGCAACCTGCCATAAATAGGCAATGCTACTTCCAAAAAATCAAATCTTGTCAGAATCAAACAAAAACTGCAAGATCCTTCAAGACAGCCAAAAGAGGAGTACACAAGAAGTTTCGGGCCATTTTAAAATCACTTGGCCTAACTTCGCTTCTCCGGCAGCTAAAAAGGAGCTCCCGGCGGCGAAAGCATCGGAGACACCAAATCTTCGATCAGAGCCGATGGATGGTCTCAAAATACATCCAAAAGGCTCCACGTCAAGTTCCGAGTCAAACCGACAACGTTTAACCCTACATCAGCCCTCGAACAGCTAAATCAAGCCTCTCGGCGGCGAGAACCACCGAGGCCATCACTCATCAATAGAGTACATGGACGGCTTCAAAATGCATATAAAGGGCTACACGTCAAATTTCAGGTCATTTCGAAAATAATTGACCATACTTTGACGCTCAGAAGCCAAATCAGGCCTCTCGGCGGTGAAGCTCCCCGGGACCATGGTTTCCAAGACAAAGCCTATGGATCATCTTAAAATGACTCCAATAGGTTCCCTGTCAAATTTCAAGTCAATCGGACATCGGTTGACCGCACATCAAGCCGCGACATCTTCATCGCGACAAAAGGAAGTCTACTAGTAATAGGACCCCAAACGGCTTCAAAACTCAAACAAAAGTCTATGGTTGGTCTTATTTATTGCTCAGCAGGCTTCACCCCAAATTTCAGGTCATTCCAACATCGTTTGACCCAGTTTCAGCTTCTGACGGAAAATCGGCAGCTCTGCGCAACAAAGTCTTCGGCTTTCTCAGAAAATTGGAAACTTTGCAAAATAAAATGCAAGGATTCTCATCAGGTTTTCTACAGGGAAATCAGGCCAATAATGAACAAAAATGTCAAGAAAAAATACATAAGAAAAAGAATCGAAAAACAGCAAAAACGAACACAAAACGGGACAAAAGGGGGAAACACCCCCAGGGTCGCAGACCCCTGCGACCCTGGCGACCCTGGGGCCCGGGATCGCCCGGTGGGCCTCGGAAACCCCGTTTTTCGCGATTCAAAGCGTCCGGCCTCTGGTATTTTCCAAAATTCATACTTTTGAGACACCAAATCCTCTGACATCCGTCAAAAATATGGGTTAATCATCAAGAGTATCGAAAACAACATTGATCGCCACCCGGTCAACCAAAAAAGTGTGCTTTCTACCCGACCGATCGAGAAATCAACAGGACAGATGGCACCGACCTGCTGTTGGCAACCAACACCTGAAGTTACATGGTCATCCGATCTCGATCTACATGAAGATCCATCGATGATTATCGCTAGAAGAATCCCAAAAGACGCGGCACGGCCCGCGACTCTTCAACTGCTCAGCGACTACTTAGTGCGATTAATTGACTAGCTTTATTACAGTCATCAATCCATTTCTTTGGACGGACCAATCAGATGGAAGCATCCGGGAGTTACAAGTCAAGAGATTCATGGCATTTAACCCATGAAACTCCTCCCATCATGGCGATTAAAGGCGATTAAATGCCCTCAATCTCTTCCGGCCAATCAGAAGCCAAGAAAAACGAGTTACAAAATAAAGAATTCAATCTTGTAACTCTTCCCTTTATGTAGCTTTATGACAATTAAGGCTCATAAACCCTCCTAAATGGCTACCTAAAAGCCTATAAATAGGAGAGCTCTCCAAGAAGAAAAAGGAGACACAGAGAGACGGACAAAGCACAGAAATTCAGAGAAGGAAAAGAGAGAAAACTCTGCGGAAGTTCTACACCAACCACCGCTACAAGGTGACAAAAGTCCCTTGGGGGGTACCCCCCCCCCCCAAGGTCCTTGCCTTCTCCTTCTGCCTCCAAATGGCTTAGACGTGGCTTTTCAGCCTGTCTACTCGGCTTTTCATTGGATATAGGACCTCCTTTTGGTCTTTGTTCTCTAAAAACCCGAGGTTATAGCCAAGCCAAGCGAATCAATAGCATCCTCTGTTCTCATCTGCATGGATGATGGCGAAGTCCACATATGGCTTGCGACCGTCAATCTGAACGGGTCCCCCACAATCTCCTGAGAAGTTAGATCCTCCTTTTCTTGCTTTTCATTATAGTTTGTATTTTTTTAAAAAGAGACAAAAATCACAACTCTTGTCTTTCATTATTGATAAGGATTGTAAATCGGCTATAAACGCCAAAATCGGCTATAAACGCCAAATTCGGCTATAAATGCCAAAAAAATCGCCTTTCACGGCAAATCAAGAAAATGTCTATTTTCTTAAATATATGTGCAATGGAAAACTTGAAAGAAGTTGATTTCTTTTTTACTTGCGAAGGTTGATCTACGGATCACCACTTGCAATTCCAAGTAAAAAATAGAAAATCTGGCACACCCACACAAAAGAAATGTTGATGCACGCCCTTGCCCCCCGGTTACGAAAGGGTCGGACCCAACGGACTCCCACGTCCGCCGACCTCGGTAGAACCAGGCAGTAGCGCGGTCCATCAAGCTGGCTCCACCCGGTGGGACCCGTTCATTTGAAAACACGATGCTAGAAATGAAATGTTTGCATATCATATCTTTTGCTCTATGCTTATATTTCTTTTCCTCAATTCCTTGGCTACTTTCTAATTGGTGGCCTATGTTGGATTCCGCATCTAAAAAAAATGAGATGAGATTTTTTGGAAATTTCTAATTCTTTGAATTTATTTCCACTCTTTCTCTTTTAAAAAGAAAAAACAAAAAAAAATCAGATTTTTCATTTTGAATTCAAAATTGAGAAACCTTGATCCTTCCCTATCGTTCATCGTGCTTGCAGAAATGTTGAGCCTGTTCGACTAAGGTTTTGGGCCATCGTTTCTCTTCGATGAGTTCATTAAAAATCAAAAAATAAAAAAAAATATATATATATAAAAAACAAAAAAAGACATAGACCACTAAAGGTTAAACCAACTGCGTTCTTTGATCATGGTTGATTCAAGAAAAGCCTTGTCCAGAGTGTGGAGACAGCTTGACTGTTCTAGGCAAGGGTCCTCCAAACGGGTTCATCAAGTAATCCTACCCTTACCTGGGGGCAATTCTATCAATCGAGATTTCATAAGACCGGGTTAGGAGGCCTATGTGTACTCTCTCGTCTTTTAAATAAATTTTTTCAGAAATAAAATTTTTAAAAATAAAAATTTTAAAATAAAAAATAAAAAATAAAAAAAAATTTCAAAAAAAAATCTTAAAAAAAATAAATAAAAAATAAAAAAAAGATTTTTTTTAAAAAGAAAAATCTTCAAAAAAAAAAAAAACTTCCGTCATTTTGGGTTTAGATTGGAGAAATCTTGGTCTTCTCCTTTCTGAGCACTGGCGCTCGCGAAAATCGCTGAGCCCATGTTCAGATTGGAGTGCCTTTTGTCTCTTTAATGAACCCGATATTGGCCTTTAAAAAAAAAAAACTCGTCATTTTTGGATTCAGATTCGAGAAATTATGGTTCATTTCTTTCTGAGCACTGGCGCTCGCGGAAATCACTGAGCCCGTGTTCAGATCGGAATACCATCTGCTCTCTTTGATGAATCCAATCTTGACCTTTCAAAACAGAGAATCTCATCTCATGGATGCGGTCTCAAAACATTTGTGTCTAGCGGTACTAGTACGCCCTTTCAGGGTCTACTGTATTGCGACCGGCACATTTGTAACTCTAACTTTATATTCTCCTTACCTCGAATAAGCTCTGCTTCTCAATAAGTCGAATTTAAGTTCATAATTGCTTCTAGCAGTCACTGGAACACTCATTCTGGGCTTACCATACTTGCGATCAGAACAATTGTACCCTCTATGGCGTTTTGCCTTCTTCATATTGCTTGGGTCATCTTCCTCGAGCAATTTGAAAAGACAAAACCATAGAACTTCCCATTTATGATCATTATATTCTTGTGATTACTAATGGATGTGGTCCTATTTCAAAAACTTTTCGATAACTAACAATGGCAGCTTCACTAACCATTACCTTCGACGAGGACAAGCACCAACTTATGCTTCAACAGAAGCAAACTACGCGCACCTACAAGCGCCCCATCAGCTGCCGAAGCGTCAACTCACTCGGCAACTCTCTAAGCTCCGGGTCGACCTCGACTCCCCAGACTATTGTCTTCGGGACGTTGGGACCATTCCCTCTTCCTGAGGAACAAACTGCTCCTTCCAAGAAGCAGAAACTCGCCTCTTAATGTGTCACTACCGTGACACCAAAGGCGAGCACCAGAAGGCCCGAAGCCCGTGGCAGCCCCACGAAGCCTCAACCATCAAACGACCAGGTCTATCCCAAGACTTGGTCCCCAAGACCTTCACCAAAACAGAGAAGGTCCCAAACATCTACCAAGCCAGCATTCCTGGCCCCACTCAAGGAGAACCAGTTCTACCCTCTTGCCTACATCAAAGAGGAGAGAACCATCTCCAACCTGACTCCTAAGTCAAACCAGCATGAGCCGGCTTGTTCCTACAAGCCCAAAATCAGATCATGCATCACAAGGCCTTTGCAAGCACCTGCTAAGGCCTACAAACCTGTAGTTCGACCCTTCATCTCTACAGGGGCCGAACTCCAAAAATTCAAAGCTTCGCTGCAACAGGCGAAGGACAGGGTTCGCATCCTATCCTTGCCCAGCTGCAAAGAAGACAAGCTCAGCTGCTGTGCCCAAGGGAGCACATCCTTCATCGTCAAAGCCCAGCCAGAGCTGACCGAAGCTCAAATTGCTCGTCATATACGCCGCCGGGCATTTTATCGGCAAAAGAGACTAGAGAAGCAAAGGGCCCAGCCTCCCACACTTCAAGTCTCTCCCAAATGGGTCGAAAAAGAAAGACCCAACCAAGTTGCTGCGGTCCATATGGTTGGATAAACCAGAAGGCGCCAAAAGTCAGCAACAAAAATCCATGTCCGACGTCCGATGACCCGCAGCGTCTCCAGGACAAGAAGGCATTCAGAAGAATCCCCTGCTCCTTCAAGCAAAGGATCGCTGAGTGATCCTTCCTCAAGCTCTTCTTCAAAAAGAATGAGCCCCAGCTCAGTTACCAGGACAGTTTCTTCGTTCGAATCCCGAAGGATGAACGTCCTGGCTACAAATTCTTAGCCACCACCCCGCAATCCACCTCAAGATGATGCGATCACCCGCATCCAGCAGTTGGAACAAGGCCAACAGAGGATTGAAACTCTGATGGAAAACCTTCTCCTCGCCTTTCAAATTCAGGCGAACAATAAACCTCCTCCAAATCATCAAGATGATGAGGTAAATGGAGAAGAAAATGAGTAACGCGCCCTTACCAAAAAGGACGTAGACAGTATCCTCGCCAAAGCAAAAGAAGAGGATATACTCAAGGAGCATGGGATCAAGCCACCATATCCCTTATGGATGGACTCGGTCCCGTTCCCCACCAAATTCAAGCATCCTACTCTCCAAACATATACGGGGTAAGGATCAGCCAGACAACACGTCATCCACTTCAAGATCCTGACGGGAGCTATCGCGGATCAAGATGCACTCAAGATCCGCCTCTTTGCAAGTACCCTAAAAGGTACGGCCTTCAATTGGTACTCTACTCTGCCGGAGGACTCGATCCAAAACTGGTCCATGCTAGAGACACGCTTCCTGACTCACTTCAAAGGTGAGGATCATCGCGCTACAATTGGCTCAGCTGTGCAGCCTAAAACAGGGGGAGAATGAGTCAACATATGACTTCATTCATAAGTGGAAAGCAATGGCATACAAATGCTCTGATGTACTGCCACAAGTGTCGCTAGTCGACATCTGCCGAAACAACATGAGAGCTAGAATCCGCTCCATGATCATCGGCAACAAATCAAAAAATCTCAGAGAACTCCTAGAAGCTTCCATGGAAGCTGAAACGGTGATTAAAGACCTCAACAGTCATAAATCATCAAGAAAAGAGCCAACCGCCATTGCAACCTCTAAACCAAAAAAGAAAGAGGTCCTCAATGTGCAGACCAAGTTTGCTCCTCAGCCACCAAAGAAAGCTGAAAACAAAGCTGCTGGTGAGAGACCTGAACTCTCAGATGCCTTCAAAGAACGAGTAGAGAAGAAATACCCATTTGATGAAGATGTTGATGAAATCTTCGAGGCTCTTGTGGCAAACGGCAAGCTCACCTTGCCTGAACCAAAAAGATCGGGTGATGTTGGCAAAACCAACGATCCTCGGTACTGTCCATACCACCAGATGATCTCGCATCCTCTCAATCAATGCTTCATTGTGAGGGAGAAAATAAACGAGATGTGGAAAAACGGAGTCATCACCTTTGACAAAAACTATGGGTCTACCTCCGTCAACATGGTGACATGTGGACAAACATCGAAATCACTGAAGAAGAAGATCACTACTTCCTTCAAGGTGATAAACTCAATCCAAGCGTCCGAGGAACTGGTTCCTTACCCGACACCAGACGGACAACCCATATGGGTACATCCCGATCTCCTGGAAGATGAAAATTGGGAGGTCGTGAAAACAAAGCCTACAGCTCAGCAGGGAAGGCAGGCTAGGAAACATCTCCTCAAGCTCAAACGGCAAGAGAAGACCCAGCCAAAACAAGAAGTCAAAGAAAAGGCAGAGGCTTCCTCTACCGCTTCACTGGAGGCAACAAAAACATCCCTTCCAGAGACTTCAAAGGGGGTAAGAAAATTCACTCTCAGTGATTTCATGCCACCTCAATTCAAAGAAGCCGCGCAGGAGGCATCATACTCTTGCAATTCGGTAGTTGGATTCTCCATTGATGGATACGAGTCCAGCGACACCGATGATGGATTCGAATCCAACTACACAGATGAGTGGGAGGAGTCCCTTGAAACAGGAGAATACCTCTCCGATGAAGAATGGGTTCCTGAGACTCATCTTATGCCAGTAATCTGGTATAACCCCCTACAGCCACAAGGATCCTGGTCTGATGATGAAGAAGACCAAGAGGCTGTACAAGAAAATGCTGCCAACCTAGCACCTCTCATTGCTCCAGTGGAAATCAACCATGTTGAGCCACAAAGAGTTGATGAAGAAGAAGATTTGGCTCCCACTGCCTGATCTTGAAGAATATGCAAGGATCTTGCAGCGTCTCGCTCTAGAACAAGAGCAAGACCGCGTCAACGAGCCTCCTCACAATCCAGAGCCTAAAATCCCTGAAGACCATCAGGTACATCCTCCCTTAACTCCTGAAAATGGAGAAAATTGCTGGACAGACGATCCTCTTACATCCGAGGATGAGTCTGACTCTGATCAGGCACCGTCTCCCGTCAGAGCTTCTTGTAATGTAATAATTCAGGATTATAGCTCTTCCGAGGCATCGTCTGATGAGAGCACTTACACTCCGGCGACGTCTAGCAATGTATCTTCTGGAGCCACCTCGTCTCACGTGACTTTCACTGAGATGGCACCCTCTCAGGTTTCTTCCCCTGAGACTGTGACTTCAGAGCTTACACCCTTCTTGACTGAAGAATCCCCAGCTATTGATGCTTGGGATGATGAATTAGTCAACGAAGAAGAAAGGTTGCTGGATGCTGTTCAGGACTTGTTCCCGAAAAATGCTCCGTGCAACACAATCACTGAGGATGGCAACTCTGCTGCTGATACATCCTCAGCAAATGAAAAACGACAGCCTCTTGATCCTGAAGACAATCTTCCAAACGAAGACCCTTCTCAAGAAGCTCTCAAAGTTGGTAGAGGCACCCGCTCTGGCCGGGACTACCACAAAAATTACAACCAATCTTCCTTTACATATGTAAATCCTTCGGGAAAAGATGTTGTAAGCGCCCCTAGTGGCAACAATGATGAACATGCAGGCCCTAAGGAGGCTTTCAAGTATGACTTGATTGAACACTTCAAGCACATACCTGCACGTTTGCACATCCTAGATTTGTTGCGAATGTCTCCGCACACTCGTGATAATCTCATCTCAGAATTACAAAAGCTGAATGAGGATGCCGACAAACATGCCCCGCAAGTCCTCCAAATTGAAATGGATTACCGGGTCAAAAACTCAGAAGCCTCCTCAAAGGGAGAAAAGAAGAAAACTGAGGGATCATGCATTGAATGCCTCTCGGTTAAAAAAGCAGCCAGTGCAACTATCGCCTTCACAAAAGATGACCTCCTACTTGGCGAAGCCAGGCACAACCGACCCCTGTACTTCACAGGGTACATCAAGGAAATGCCTATGCACAGAGTTCAGATCAACCTAGGTTCTGCACTCAACCTCATCTCCACATCGGCTCTCGAAGAGTTGGGCATCCCACCCAGCAAACTGAGCCACACCTCTGTATCTATCTTTGGATATGATGGGAGTATTCAAAGGCCTATCGGCAAAATCAGGTTCAAGTTGCAAATCGGTGATCTTATTTCTGAGGTCACAGTGTATTCAATAAAAACCCCTTCATGCTACAACATCCTTCTCGGACGCCCTTGGATCCACGAGAATGGTGTTGTCCCTTCAACTCTACATCAATGCATCAAGTTTGTTGGCGACGATGGCATGATACATCGAGTCTTTGCAGACAAAAAACCTTCAAAGGTAAAGAAGTCCACCTTGCAGACTCACAAATGTATGAAGGTGAAAAAGGAGAAGAGGAGAAGCACACAGCACCCTTTGCCGAAGATCCCCAGAAAGATAAAGGCAAGGCTCCTCAACAATCACCGGAAGAAAACAAACCATCCGGTAAATCCGAAGAGAGCATTCAAACTCCCTTCATCATCTCCCTCACACCTTCAAAGCCTTTGGTCATCACAACAAAAGTAAAGAAGGCAAAGCAAAAGCCTGGGGGCAAATTTGTTGTCTCTTTCGTGTCTATCATGCAAGACACGGATTCAGATTCAGAGCCAGAAGACGACACATCGTCAAGCCAAGCTGACACTCAGCAAGTTTAGCCTGCTCTCACTCCAATGGAGACAACTTCTAACATAGAAGATCCTACGTCAGCTTCTTTCATTGTTCCAGTAACTTCAGCAAAGGAAAAGCCGATCTTCTTCCATAGATTGGATGCTTCTTCATCAAACTCCATGCTTGAACCTTTCCAAAATGAAGGTATGCCTCGACTATCCTTATATAGTTCTGTGGCACAAGCTATTATGAAGAAAATGGGTTATGACGCTCAAAACCCAGTCCGTTTGGGAGAAGGACGCGGTATTCTCACACCATTGGGGCCCGTCTTGACCAAAAGCCAGTTGGAAGATTGGAGACTCTACGGCTCTGTAGAAAAGTCTTCACACGGGTTAGGGTATTGTCAGACCCCGACCCACGTTTGAAATATTTAATTATGTTTAAACCGTGATTAGTGGATAAATGGGGTTAGTGGACGATTAGCTTATTTTATTAAGCTAGATTAGAATGTTTGATTAGCCTTGAGAACCTTTGAGAGTCATTGACTTAGGATTGACGCGGGCCGGGGCGCCCGTGGATTTGTGTGTGAAATTATGGAGTTTAACTTTGATGTTCGTAAAATCCCAATTTTCATGTATTTTGACTCACTTCATCTAGGTCATCAACTTTCATGTTTTGGTCAACTTGATTTAATGATCAGAAATCGTGTTTTTCGAGGAAAAGGGCAAAACTGACCTTTCACACAAAATCTGTACCCAAATTTTGAAAATTTCAGAAATTGACAAAAATATAATTTTTGGAAAGTAGAAATTTCTCTGATCGTTTTTGTCTTCTTCGTCGTTTTCGTTCGGGGCCCGCAAATACCATTTTTAGCTTGGTGAAGACCGGGGCCCACAAGACTTATCTTATAAGAAGGGGAACCCTTCTTCTTCTCCTTCATTTCATTTCCAGCAAGAGTTCAGGCTAGGGTTTTTCCCTCTCTTCCCACACTCTCTCTCTCATCTGAAACTCTCACTTGATGGAGTTTTCTTGGAGGATTGATCTTCTAAAGTCCTTCCTCCCTCTCCAAGCTCTCCAAAGATATCCTTTTTGAGGATTTTGAGCTAAGGAAAGGCCCTCATTCAAGCTTCTCTTCTTCATTGGGGTTTCTCAAGGTTAGCAATGGCTTTCCAAACTTGAGATTCTTGTTTTCCTCTCCATTTAGAGTGTTTTAATCCCATATGCTAGGGTTTTCCTTGGAGATTTACCAATGTTGATTTTTTTAGGGTTTTCCTTGGGAAAATTTTGGGGTTTTTGTAGGTTTGAAGCTTGAGACACTAAAGCTTTGTTTGAAGAGTAATTTCACTCCTATCTTGACTAGAGGCAAGTAGATTTCACAACTAATATGATGATTTCCCTTATTTGGTCCTATTTCATGGTTTTTCTTCTTATGTGCTAATCTTCTGTGATTTAAGGATTTACTTTGATTGAATGAACCAATGTTACATTGATTTCAATTTATGTTATTGACTTACAATGCATTGGAAGTTTGTTTTCACTTTGGCTCTTTAGAAAATTTGGTTTCCTTGTGTTAAAGATGGGTGCTCAAAGAAAAGGGGAAAAACTTTGATTCCCTTAAAAAGTGTTGTGTTTGATTTATTGGATAATTATGGATGATGATTTGATGATTTGTGGAGGTTGAGAAAAGGCCCAAGTTATTGTAGAATGGTGCAAGGAAGGAAAGGAATGAAAAATGAACCAAAAAGAATGGAAAAAAAAAAGTGGAAAAATCTGCCTGCCGAGCCGGACTGGACAGAGCCCAGTCCGCTCGAGCGACCCAGGTACTGTCTGGGCTCTGCTCGAGCGGACCTGGGGTCGCTCTAGCGAGCCCAGCCCAGCCTGGGGGGCTCGGGTCAGGCCTGTTCTTGGGCCATTTAAAGGCTGTTTTGGGCCTGATTTCAGGGCTTCTTTGGGCCTGATTCAAGATCAATTTCTGGGTTGTTTTGAGACCTAATGTTGGACTGTTTTATGGCTGTAATTCTGGGCCGCTTAAGGACTGTTTTGGGTTTATTTAATGGACTGTTTGAGCTTGGGTAAGGCCAGTTGTGGGCCTGATTAAAAAGGGGTTTCAATCTACGTTTAATGAGGACTATTGGATATAATTTTAAGCCCACTTCAAGCCTATGTCCAAGCCCAATTCAGCCCCAAACTCTTTTCTATAAGGGAAGCCCATCCAACCCTTTTTCAAGCCTAGAATTTATTGTGAGAAGTGACTTGGACTATGATTAAGACCACTTGGGAAACCTTCAAGTCTAAATGTACACTTCATCCCTTGTAATTGTCAAGGATCTTCGGTGGCACCAAATTACTTTCTACTAATGATAATAAAGGGGTCAAATGTACATCGAGACTACCCGCTCTAGTCGATTGAATAATCATACATTCATTCCGTGTAAAAAGACTTTTGTCCGGATTCTTTCTCCAATCCTTTTGAATGTTTTGAAGTGGTTTACCACATACTTAGATATTGATAAGACAACTCACCTATTTTGCTCGGATTCTCTAATAAGCATTTGTTTGGAGTAGCTTTCTTATCGATTTGGAAATGTATCATATAAACGGATTTGTATTATTTCGAGGTTTCAAACTTTCACTCTAATGGCACCACTAGACTTAGGTCAACTTGTCGGACTGATCATCCGGCTTGGGATCTTTAATTTGTCTGCCAGCTGCAGTTTGGATTCTGTCTGTACCGAACATGGCAACGGTTATATCGGTCCCACGTGTAGTGGCTACGGTTCTGTTTGATAACGACTATGTCGTTCCGGTCTCACGAGTAATGGCTACGGTTTGTCTGCTCCGGTTACTTCGGTAACAGGAGAATATAGCCTTACGTGGTTTGCCAATGTTTTCATGCATTAATATTCATCTCATGGTATTTGTTTATTTTACTCATCATAACATTGGATTTGTAAACCATCGAGATGTTCATCTTCTATCTTTACTTCGACATTGTTATTAATCGTGGCTCTCATTTATTAATGTTTTGTTTCGCTATCATCCTATTATTATTGTATTTGCTTGCCAGACCGTCGTGTCTGACCCTTTTTGTTTGGTGCCAGATGTCGAGCCCCTCGCGGTTGAGGCGCACTTCGAGGCGGAACCCATAGTTCCTGTGGAGGGCGAGTGGCAGCCCGATGATGTCATTTAGACGTCGGGTTGCTTTTGGAGCTGCGGTCACATTTTTGGGAATAGATACTTTACATTTTGGGTTTTTGGTTGTGGCCATTGTGGGCTTATACTTTTGGGGAAAAAATTGTAATTAATGGCTAACTTTACCTTTGTATCAACTTTAAACTAACTGTGGGGCCTACCAAATGAAATGTTTCTCTTTTTTATGCTAGTCTCGTGCGTTCTCATCTTATACCCGTTTGTGAGAGACCTTTATGTTTGCTACAATGCTTCCGCGTAAGTTCTTTGTTATGAAAGTGATCTTTGTTTATCACTGTTTGATCGGATTTTCGGGAATCCTTACCGCGGAAACCTGTGGGAAACTAGCGTGTGCGGGCGGAATTTTCTAGCCCGTCGCGCCGCGTCCCCGGATTAAGGCCTCGTTTAGCGGGACCTCGGTCCAGGGGGGTAACTGGCTTGGTATCAGAGCGAGAAATATTTGAGGCAATTAAAAATGGGTTAGAAACATAAGGACGTGGCAAGGATTCGTTAGCATTTCCGTTAGTTAGCATCGATTTGGGTGTGGGAACGCCTTATCTATTATATTCTATTGTACTAACGAGTTGTTTTGCAGCACTATGCCTCCGCGTAGACCTCCAGCAAATGCAAATACATCGGGCAGTAATCATGACAGCGGGATTGAAAACCTGATGACAGGTCAATTCCAACAACTTATGCAGATGTTGGTCGAACAGCAACAACGAGCTAATGAGAATCAAGCTCGATTTCAAGAACAGATGGCAAAGAAAGATGAAGAATTGACTCAAGTTCAGAGGCAATTGCTTGAAGTTTTGGGTAGGAGACCCGAACCAATGCCTAATGTGGAAGCCGTGCAGAACAGGGACCGAGATCCTAATGTTTTATTTGAGAAGTTCAGAAAGAGGGGTCCTAAGGAGTTCACGGGTCAGGAAGATCCTTTAACAGCTGATGATTGGTTAGCCCACACGGAGAACATCTTCGATATCTTTGTATGCACAGGCAGACAGCGAGTTCATTTAGCAGCCTCCATGTTCACTGGATTGGCAGATATATGGTGGAAGACTATTAAGGAAGGCTATAAGAATGTTGAGGATGGGATTGCTTGGGCCACATTCAAGCAGCAGTTCAGTGAGAAGTATGTCCCCGCGCACATCAAGAAGCAAAAGGCAGCGGAGTTTCAGTTGCTTAAGCAAGAAGATATGACCGTTTTTGAATATCTTACCAAATTTGAAAAATTGTCTCGCTATGCTCCGGAGCTTGTGGACACCGAAGAGAAAAAGATCACTAAGTTCATGGATGGACTCAATCCCATTATCTTGAGAGATGCTTTAGGTGTGGTACCACCAACCACTTTTCAAGAGGCTATCAAAAGGGCCTACAGGTTCGAAGACATCAACAATCAGATTATTAAGGATAACCAGAGAAAGAGGCAACAGTACCAAGGAGGGCATAACTCGTATCAAGGCAAGAGGTAAAAGAAACATCAGAATGCTCCAGCTCAGGGTGGGTGTGAGCATTGTGGCAAGAATCACCCTTCACATCAGTGCTATAGAGTTTTAGGTGCATGTTTTAAGTGTGGTGGCACAGATCACCAAATGAGGGATTGCTCGAATAATAGGAACCAAGGCAATAGGGCACCTCAGCAGCCACCAAGGCAAGCCCCTCAGCAGAACCAACAGGTAGTTCAGAACCAACCGAGGCAGCAGCAGAATCAGCAGCCCCGTCAGCAACCACAGAATCAAAATGTCCGTCCACCGCAACAAAATAGGAATGTACAGCTAGGAAGGCCGAATCAGAACCAAAATAGACCACGTCAGCAAGGCCGTCTCAATCACATCAATCAAGTGGATGCAGAAGCGGCGGGTGATGTTGTGGAAGGTAAACTCCTAATTTGTGATGTAGAAGCTAAAGTGTTGTTTGACCCGGGATCTACCCACTCTTTCTTATCCCATGTGTTTGCTAAAATGATTAGTGTACCTGCTAGAGAGTTAGAGTTTGTTTTGACTGTTACTACTCCTAGGGAAACAAGTGGTGTGTAGTACTTTTTACCCTAGTTGTTCAGTGAAGATAGGAGAGGTCATTTTCCCTGCGGATCTTATTACCTTAGTTATGCATGACTTCGATGTCATTTTAGGCATGGATTGGTTAGCAGGTCATCGCGCCTCCATGGATTGCTATAGTAAGACCATTGTTTTTAGATTGGATGGGTTGTCCTCCGAGGTGAAATTTCAGGGAGAGAAAAAGGTTTCTCCGGCTAGGCTTATTTCAGCTCTTTCTGCAGCTAAGTTGTTAAGATCAGGTTGTGAGGGATTTATTGCTTTTGTCACCAAGGATGAACAGTCCCTAGGGGTGGAGAACATTCCAGTAGTGTGTGAGTTTCCCGATGTTTTTCCAGAAGAGATTCCAGGGTTACCACCTGTCAGAGAGGTTGAGTTTACAATAGAGTTGATGCCAGGAACTGCTCCGATTTCCATTGCTCCTTATAGGATGGCTCCAGCAGAGTTAGGAGAATTGAAGTTACAGTTGCAAGAGTTGCTAGAAAAAGGCTTTGTTAGGCCAAGTGTTTCCCCATGGGGAGCCCCAGTGTTATTTGTCAAGAAGAAAGATGGAAGTTTGAGGATGTGTATAGACTACAGGAAATTGAACCAAGTGACCATCAAGAACAAGTACCCTTTGCCTAGGATAGACAAGTTGTTTGATCAGTTGCAAGGTACAGAGTTTTTCTCAAAGATAGATTTGAGGTCCGGATACCATCAGTTGAGGGTTAGAGAATCAGACATTCCGAAGACAGCTTTTCGAACTAGATACGGGCACTATGAATTTTTGGTGATGCCCTTTGGACTAACAAATGCACCAGCGGTGTTCATGGCTCTCATGAACAAGATTTTCGCACCCTATCTAGATCAGTTCACCGTCGTCTTCATTGATGACATTCTAGTGTATTCCAAGTCAAGAGAAGACCATGAGCAGCATTTGAGAATTTCCTTGCAGTTGTTGAGAGATAATCAGTTGTATGCGAAGCTTGGGAAGTGCGAATTTTGGCTAGAACAAGTCACTTTTCTTGGTCACATTATTTCTAAAGAGGGACTAGCAGTTGATCCATCAAAGATAGAAGCAGTCATCAATTGGGAGAAACCGAAGAATGTGACTGAGATTAGAAGTTTTCTAGGTTTGGCGGGTTACTACAGGAGATTTGTTCAAGGATTTTCATCCATTGCAGCACCGTTGAACAAGTTGACCCGAAGGAATGTGCCGTTTGTATGGTCAGAGAAATGTGAAGCTAGTTTTGAAGAGTTGAAGAAGAGGTTAACTTCAGCGCCTGTCCTCACCTTACCTTCGGGGAGTGGTATTTTCGTTATCTATACGGATGCTTCAGGAGTAGGACTTGGATGTGTTTTTGATGCAAAATGGAAATGTCATTGCGTATGGCTCGAGGCAATTAAAGGAACATGAGAAGAAATATGCAACGCACGATTTGGAGTTAGCAGCTATAGTATTCGCGTTGAAGATGTGGAGACACTACTTGTACGGAGAAAAATTTGAAGTTCATTCGGATCACCGTAGTCTCCAATACTTGTTCTCTCAAAAGGAATTAAACATGAGGCAAAGAAGGTGGATGGAGTACATCAAAGACTATGATTTTCCGATTATCTATCATCCGGGGAAAGTTAACATAGTGGCAGATGCGTTGAGTAGAAAATCAGTTTGTTTGGCCAGTTTGCATGGGTTTTACAATTTTCAGCAATTTGAAGAATTGAGAGTAGAGTTCCAACCTTTGAGGGAAGGAGTTGTGTTGGCAAATATGACAGTGTCTGAGCCAGTCTTCATTCAGAAAATTAAGGACAGTCAGATGCAAGATCCAGACTTGGTTAAAATTGTGGAGCATATCTCGGAACGGCCAGATTTTCAGATGTTGGATGGAGTTTTGTACTTCCGTGGCAGACTTTGTGTTCCAAAGATAGACAATTTGAAAGATGACATTATGGTAGAAGCTCACAATATGAGGTATTCAGTGCACCCGGGGAGTACGAAGATGTACCAAAATTTAAAGAGTCGTTTTTGGTGGAACAATATGAAGAGAGAGATAGCAGCCTTTGTATCTAGGTGTATGACTTGTCAATTAGTGAAGGCGGAACATCAGAAACCACCTGGTCTTTTGCAACCGTTAGAAATCCCAGAGTGGAAATGGGAACACCTGACAATGGATTTCGTATCAGGTTTACCGACTACAAGCAAAGGGAACAATGCCATTTGGATCATAGTGGATCGGTTAATGAAGTCGGCACACTTTATTCCGTTGAAGACCGGTAAGAAGATGCACATGTTGGCTTTAGCACAAGCTTTTGTGAAAGAGATTGTTAGTCGTCATAGTCAGCCGGTTTCCATTACTTCAGATCGGGATAGTAGATTTGTTTCGAGGTTTTGGAAGACCTTACATGAATCAATGGGAACGAAGCTTCAATTCAGTACAACGTATCACCCGCAGACGGATGGTCAGTCGGAGAGGACTATTCAGACCCTTGAAGACATGCTTAGGGCTTGTGTACTTGATTTCAAGAATCAGTGGGACGAGAATTTACCGCTCTGTGTATTTGCCTACAACAATAGTTACCATTCAAGCATAGGAATGGCCCCTTTCGAAGCGTTGTATGGCCGAAAGTGTAGAACCCCAGTGTGTTGGGAAGAAGTCGGAGAACGCAGTTTTCATGGTCCATCTTTGGTTGAAGAAACAAGTGATAAAGTCAGAATTATCCATGAGAGATTGAAGATTTCGAGAAGCCGACAGAAGAGCTATGCTGATGTTTGAAGGAAGGATCTGCAATTCCAAGTGGGAGACAAAGAATTCTTAACGGTATCTCCGGTCAGAGGAACACTGAGATTTGGGCAGAAGGGCAAATTGTCTAAGAGATTCATTGGACCGTATGAGATCTTGAGTTGTATCGGGGAAGTGGCATATCGATTAGCTTTGCCTCTAGAACTGTCGGGTGTGCACAATGTATTTCACGTGTCCATGCTAAGGAAGTATGTTTCGGACCCTTCGCACGTGTTACATCACGAACCGTTGGATGTTAGAGAGGATGCCACATATATCGAGAAACCGGCATAGATTATTGACACCAAAGAGCAAGAACTGAGGAACAGATCAATTCAGTGGGTAAAGATTCGTTGGGAGAATCATGGACCAGAAGAGGCCACCTGGGAACTTCGTGATCAAGTCCAAAAGAAGTACCCTCAGCTATTCCCAGAGGTTAGTGATCATTTGGAGGACCAAATGTGATTTTTAGGGGTGGAGGATGTCAGACCCCGACCCAGGTTTGGAATATTTAATTATGTTTAAATCGTGATTAGTGGATAAGTGGGGTTAGTGGATGATTAGCTTATTTTATTAAGCTAGATTAGAATGTTTGATTAGCCTTGAGAACCTTTGAGAGTCATTGACTTAGGATTGACGCGGGCCGGGGCGCCCGTGGATTTGTGTGTGAAATTGTGGAGTTTAACTTTGATGTTTGTAAAATCTCAATTTTTGTGTATTTTGACTCATTTCATCTAGGTCATCAACTTTCATGTTTTGGCCAACTTGATTTAATGATCAGAAATCACGTTTTTCGAGGAAAAGGGCAAAACTGACCTTTCACACAAAATCTGTACCCAAATTTCGAAAATTTCAGAAATTGACAAAAATATACTTTTTGGAAAGTAGAAATTTCGCTGATCGTTTTTGTCTTCTTCGTCATTTTCGTTCGGGGCCCGCAAATACCATTTTTAGCTTGGTGAAGACCGGGGCCCACAAGACTTATCTTATAAGAAGGGGAACCCTTCTTCTTCTCCTTCATTTCATTTCCAGCAAGAGTTTTGGCTAGGGTTTTTCCCTCTCTTCCCACACTCTCTCTCTCATCTGAAACTCTCACTTGGTGGAGTTTTCTTGGAGGATTGATCTTCTAAAGTCCTTCCTCCCTCTCCAAGCTCTCCAAAGATATACTTTTTGAGGATTTTGAGCTAAGGAAAGGCCCTCATTCAAGCTTCTCTTCTTCATTGGGGTTTCTCAAGGTTAGCAATGGCTTTCCAAACTTGAGATTCTTGTTTTCCTCTCCATTTAGAGTGTTTTTAATCCCATATGCTAGGGTTTTCCTTGGAGATTTACCAATGTTGATTTTTTTAGGGTTTTCCTTGGGAAAATTTTGGGGTTTTTGTAGGTTTGAAGCTTGAGACACTAAAGCTTTGTTTGAAGAGTAATTTCACTCCTATCTTGACTAGAGGCAAGTAGATTTCACAACTAATATGATGATTTCTCTTATTTGGTCCTATTTCATGGTTTTTCTTCTTATGTGCTAATCTTCTGTGATTTAAGGATTTACTTTGATTGAATGAACCAATGTTACATTGATTCCAATTTATCTTATTGACTTATAATGCATTGGAAGTTTGTTTTCACTTTGGCTCTTTAGAAAATTTGGTTTCCTTGTGTTAAAGATGGGTGCTCAAAGAAAAGGGGAAAAACTTTGATTCCCTTAAAAAGTATTGTGTTTGATTTATTGGATAATTATGGATGATGATTTGATGATTTGTGGAGGTTGAGAAAAGGCCCAAGTTATTGTAGAATGGTGCAAGGAAGGAAAGGAATGAAAAATGAACCAAAAAGAATGAAAAAAAAAAGTGGAAAAATCTGCCTGCCGAGCCGGACTGGACAGAGCCCAGTCCGCTCGAGCGACCCAGGTACTGTCTGGGCTCCGCTCGAGCGGACCTGGGGTCGCTCGAGCGAGCCCAGCCCAGCCTGGGGGGCTCGGGTCAGGCCTGTTCTTGGGCCATTTAAAGGCTGTTTTGGGCCTTCTTTTAGGGCTTCTTTGGGCCTGATTCAAGATCAATTTCTGGGCTATTTTGAGACCTAATGTTGGACTGTTTTATGGCTGGAATTCTGGGCCGCTTTAAGGAATGTTTTGGGCTTATTTAATGGACTGTTTGAGCTTGGGTAAGGCCAGTTGTGGGCCTGATTAAAAAGGGGTTTCAATCTACGTTTAATGAGGACTATTGGATATAATTTCAAGCCCACTTCAAGCCTATGTCCAAGCCCAATTCCGCCCCAAACTCTTTTCTATAAGGGAAGCCCATCCAACCCTTTTTCAAGCCTAGAATTTATTGTGAGAAGTGACTTGGACTATGATTAAGACCACTTGGGAAACCTTCAAGTCTAAATGTACACTTCATCCCTTGTGATTGTCAAGGATCTTCGGTGGCACCAAATTACTTTCTATTAATGAAAATAAAGGGGTCAAATGTACATCGAGACTACCCGCTCTAGTCGATTGAATCATCATACATTCATTCCATGTAAAAAGACTTTTGTCCAGATTCTTTCTCCATTCCTTTTGAATGTTTTGAAGTGGTTTACCACATACTTAGATATTGATAAGACAACTCACCTATTTTGCTCGGATTTGCCAATAAACATTTGTTTGGAGTAGCTTTCTTATCGATTTTGGAAATGTATCATATAAACGGATTTGTATTATTTCGAGGTTTCGAACTTTCACTCTAATGGCACCACTAGGCTTAGGTCACCTTATCGGACTGATCATCCGGCTTGGGATCTTTAATTTGTCTGCCAGCTGCAGTTTGGATTCTGTCTGTACCGACCATGGCAACGGTTATATCCGGTCCCACGTGTAGTGGCTACGGTTCTGTTTGATACTGACTATGTCGTTCCGGTCTCACGAGTAGTGGCTACGGTTTGTCTGCTCCGGTTACTTCGGTAACAGGAGAATATAGCCTTACGTGGTTTGCCAATGTTTTCATGCATTAATATTCATCTCATGGTATTTGTTTATTTTACTCATCATAACATTGGATTTGTAAACCATCGAGATGTTCATCTTCTATCTTTACTTCGACATTGTTATTAATCGTGATTTAATCGTGGCTCTCATTTATTAATGTTTTGTTTCGCTATCATCCTATTATTATTGTATTTGCTTGCCAGACCGTCGTGTTTGACCCTTTTTGTTTGGTGCCAGATGTCGAGCCCCTCGCGGTTGAGGCGCACTTCGAGGCGGAATCCATAGTTCCTGTGGAGGGCGAGTGGCAGCCCGATGATGTCATTTAGACGTCGGGTTGCTTTTGGAGCTGCGGTCACATTTTTGGGAATAGATACTTTACATTTTGGGTTTTTGGTTGTGGCCATTGTGGGCTTATACTTTTGGGGAAAAAATTATAATTAATGGCTAACTTTACCTTTGTATCAACTTTAAACTAACTGTGGGGCCTACCAAATGAAATGTTTCTCTTTTTGATGCTAGTTTCGTGCGTTCTCATCTTATACCCGTTTGTGAGAGACCTTTATGTTTGCTACAATGCTTACGCGTAAGTTCTTTGTTATGAAAGTGATCTTTGTTTATCACTGTTTGATCGGATTTTCGGGAATCCTTACCGCGGAAACCTGTGGGAAACTAGCTTGTGCGGGCGGAATTCTCTGGCCCGTCGCGCCGCATCCCCGGATTAAGGCCTCGTTTAGCGGGACCTCGGTCCGGGGGCGTGACAGGTATTATCCCGACACTCCCCTGAGACAGTTGACACAAAGGCTTAAAAGTCAATATACTGACCAGGCCTCAACATCTCAAGTCCATGAAGACATCGATCTCCCTGGGTATATCTTTGATGAGTCACCTGACAAAGATCCAGGAAGCTCATCCAATTGGCACGATTTCTCTGAGAATGAAGAGGAGTTGTCCGATGGTACAGACATGTGGTCTTCTGACCCAGAAGAACCCTCATCTCCAAAAGAAGTAGCCTACTTCGACCCGGTTTCAACAGGCGATTGGGATCATCTCATAGCTAGCCTTGGGAAAATTACCGATCAAGAAGACCCGTGGAAAGGAACAAAACCTTGGTCTGGAAATGCCTTTGAAACCCCAGAAGGTTTCGTTGAGCTGGAAGCCTCCAAAAATATTATGGAGGAACCACCTTCGAACCTTCCAACAGAAGATCCTGTTCAAAAAATAGACTTGGGAACACCAGATAACCCACGTCCTGTATTCATAAGAAAGAATATAAAGGATGATGAGTTACCCGAGTATATCGCCTTTCTTCATGAGTTCGTTGATTGCTTTGCATGGTCTTATGTTGAAATGCCTGGTTTAGACCCCAAAATAGCGGTCCACAAACTCAATCTTCAAGAAGACATCAAGCCTGTCAAGCAAGGCCAAAGAAGATTTCGTCCAGATGTGATGGATAAAATTGAACAAGAAGTTCAAAAACTCAAAAGCGTCGGCTTCATCCGTGAGGAACAACATCCTGAATGGTTGGCCAACATTATCCCCGTGACAAAGAAAAATGGGCAGATCAGGGTCTGTATTGACTATAGAGACCTGAATGGCGCATGCCCAAAAGATGAATTTCCGCTCCCCATACCAGAGGTAATGATTGATAATACCTGTGGATTCGAGCGAATGATATTCATGGATGGTTTCTCTGGCTACAATCAGATAAAGATGCATCCTGAAGATGAAAAACATACATCTTTTCGGACCCCATTTGGCGTGTATTGCTACACTGTCATGCCATTTGGTCTGAAAAATGCTGGTGCCACATATCAGAGGGCTATGATGAAAATATTCCAAGATATGCAGCACAAGACAGTTGAATGTTACATTGATGACCTCGCCGTCAAAAGCAAAAGAAAAGAAGATCATCTCGAAGACCTTCGAGAAGTCTTCCTCTGGCTTCGCAAACACAAACTGCGAATGAATCCTTTGAAATGCTTCTTCGGCGTCTCATCGGGTAAGTACCTCGGATTCTTAGTTCGGAAAGCTGGAATAGAGCTTGACCCTATAAAAGTCAAAGCCATTCTAGAAATGCCCTCTCCAAGAACCTTAAGAGAACTCAAAGGGCTTCAAGGGAGATTGGCCTACATCAGACGGTTCATCTCCAATCTTTCGGGGAAATGCCGTCCATTCTCCCGTTTGATGAAAAAAGATGTAAACTTTGTTTGGGATGCTGACTGTGAAGCTGCTTTCCAAGACATCAAGTCATACCTGACAAAACCTCCAATGTTAGCTGCTCCTACCACTGGAAAACCATTCATCTTGTACACAAGAGCCCTTGATCACTCTTTAGGAGCTCTGCTTGCGCAAGAAAATGATCAAAGAAAAGAAGCTGATCTATATTACCTCAGCCGCATGCTAGTAGGTGCAGAGCATCGCTAATCTCCAGTCGAAAAAGAATGTCTTGCAGTGATGTTCGCCGTACAAAACTTGCATCACTACTTGCTTTCCAACACAGTCTACCTGGTCTCAAGGGTCAACCTCCTGAAGGTCCTTATCACAAAGGCAGGTTCTCTCAACGCTCGACTGGCAAAATGGTCCATCCTTCTGTCATAATTTGATATTAGGTATGTACAACAAAAGGCAATCAAAGGGCAAGCTCTAGCGGACTTCCTCACAGAGCATCCATTGCCTAAAGATTCTCCGCTCAGAGATGATCTCCCAGACGAACCAGTCTACAATGTGGAGACTTTCTCACAAAGTGCCTCCTGGGACATGTACTTTGACGGTGCAACCATGATGAATGAAAAAAGACAGCTGATCTCGGGAGTTGGCATCCTCTTTGTTAGCCCCGACAAATACATGATTCCACACGCTTTCTCGCTACTGGAACCATGCACACACAATGCAGCTGAATATCAAGCTCTGATCCTAGGATTGGAACTCGCCATCGAATCCGGTATCACCATGCTGGAAGTCTTTGGAGACTCTCAACTGATCGTCAACCAGATGAATCAGAAATTTGAAGTCAGGAAGCCAAATTTGCTGCCTTACTACAACAAAGCACAATCGCTTCTGCAAAAGTTTGACATCTGTCACATCACCCACATTCGTAGAGGTGAAAACATACGCGCAGATGCCCTAGCTGGACTTGCCGCATCCATGGTAATCCAGGAAGGGGAAAACATGCAAATCACAGTGTGTGAAAGAAGAATCCTTCCTCCTCTTAACACACACCAAGCAGTTGCTGAATGCCACCAAGTGGTTGGAAGTCGGATTTCAATCCTTCAAACTTCAATCGGCGACTGGAGGGATCCGTTCATTGATTACATTATGTTCGGAATCCTACCTGAAGATCCAAAAGAACGGGTAAGCATCCAAAGGCGAACCCCAAGCTTTCATTTGGATATTCCTTCAAAAATCCTTTATAGGAAATCCTTCAATGGAGTACTTCTACGCTGCTTGTCACAACAAAAGGCTGAAAAAACACTCAAAGAAGTTCATGCTGGTCCTTGCGGAGCTCATCAGGCTGGTCCCAAGCTCTATGATCAGATAAAAAGGTAAGGTTATTACTGGCCTACCATGGTAGCTGACGCAATGCAATTTGCTAAGCGCTGCCAACAATGCCAAGTTCATAGAGTTACATTCACATGCCAGAATGGCTACATCCTATAGCGATTTCATGGCCTTTCAAAGCCTAGGGTATGGACATCATAGGTCCTATTTCTCCCCCTTCGAGCAAAGGTCATCGCTTCATCTTCGCCGCTACGGATTATTTCTCCAAGTGGTCAGAAGCATTTGCGTTCAACGAAATGAAGACCTCATCAGTCCTTCAGTTCCTGTGCACCAACATCATTTGTTGTTTCAGCATACCCAAAAGATTCGTCCATGATAATGGACCACAATTCCGGGATCATCGATTCTACAGGTTCTGCGACAAATACAAAATCCAAAGCTGTCCTTCGACTCCATACAATCCAGCAGCAAATGGGTTAGCCGAAGCTTTCAACAAGACACTCTAAAAAATCCTCAAAAAAATGGTCTCTAGTCACAAAAGAGACTGGAGCGACAAAATGTCTGAAGCTTTGTGGGCTTATCGAACCACCGTTCGAGGACCAACCCATAGCACACCATTCTCCTTGGTCTATGGATGCGAAGCTGTCGTGCCCTTGGAAGTACAAATTCCTTCCTTGAGGGTATCCTTGCAAAATGACATAACTCAAGAAAGCAATGTCAAATTGCGACTCCATGAGCTGGACAATATCGATGAGAGACGGCTCCAAGCTCAACAAAGCATTGAACTTTACCAAGCACGCATGGCAGGATCTTTCGACAAAAAGGTCAGGCAACCTACCTACAAAAAGGGTGACTTGGTCCTTGCGGTAAAAAGACCAATGGTCTTCGCTCACAAGTCCAAAGGCAAATTTGAGCCAAAATGGGAGGGACCCTACGTCATCGATAAGGTTTTCTCCAATGGCGCATACGCACTCCTAAACATGGAAGGTGACAGATGTATGCTGCCCATCAACGGCAAGTTCTTAAAGCGGTACTACCCTTGAAGACTTACCCAACGGGGTAAGAGCAATGCCTGTACGGCCAAAACCGGTTTCCAGGTACACGCTCGCTAAACCCACCTTTTTTTAGAATTTTCATATCAAATGTTGAAATTTCTAGAAATTTAAACAATGCTTACTTCCATCATTTCATTGTTCAAAAAACCCAAGTTTAGGAACCTTTCCCTAACTTGACCAAAATCTTCAACCCTTGAACCCAAAATTCATGGTTTGAAACAAAATTCGGATTCAGGGATTTCCACCCTAGTGCACCCTGCCTTTACCGCCAAAATGGTTTTAGGTCAAAAATTATGACCCTCGTGTCTTTAAACAAAAAAAAAAGGTTTTTAAAAAAAAACCGCGGGGAAGCGACGCTTAGTCGATACTTGCACAAATCAGAAGCATACGAACCACGTTCGACACTTCCAAAATTGCAGGGAGGCGACATTTCGTCGATACTTACAAAATCCAAAACCGTGGAGACGCAACATTTCAATTGATATCCACAACCCAAATTTCAAAGGTTCAGGAAAAAAAAAACCCTAAAAACCGTGGAGACGCAACATTTCAGTTGATATCCACAACCCAAAATTCAAAGGTTCGAAAAAACCTAAAAAAAAAAACCCATGGAGACGCAACATTTCAGTTGATATCCATAACCCAAAGGTTCGAGAAAACCACAAATTTCAAAAAACGTGGGGAAACGACATCAAGTCAGTACCGGTAAAACCAAAATTTTTGAAAAGCAAGGATGCGACATTCCATCGTTACTTGCACCCAAATCCGCGAGGATGCGACATTCCATCGATACTCGTAACCGAATGAAAAGGATGCAACATTCCATCGATACTTGCAAGAACATTCAGCAGGGAGGTGACTTTTAGTCGATACTTGCATTTTTGAAAACCAAAACAGGCTATAAATGCCACAAACCGGCTGTGTGGGGAGATTTCCAGAACCACAGGATTAAGCTAATCGCAGCCATCAGATGAGGCTAAGCACTCTCACGTGCCATCCTCGTGCCATCCACGTGGCACCAAGCTCACCCCGGCCACCAGGGCAGGAGGTCCGGCCGAAGTCAGCGGCTCCGGGCCACTAGCGCCGAACTGGCCACCCCGGGTGCCATCTCGGCAGGGAGCTCCACCTCGGCTGGGCCACCCCGGATGCCATCTCGGCAGAAAGCTCCACCTCGGCTGAAGAAGCCGAGATGGAAGCCGAAGCAAGAAAGGACCTCCACTTGCGCCCCTCATCCCCCACGTCATCAGGCACGTGGAGGGATAGGGGCACGAGCTAGTGGGACAGACACGACATCCAGCCGCTCACAATCTTCGCCATATCCTGACAGGGCGGCATCCAGTGGCTGAGGCCACATCAGGGCAAGGCCCGAGGGCAGATCCCACGATCCCCTACCGCCAAAGGCGTCCGACACGATCTGGCCCAACAAGTCGTGCATTAAATGCGACGTGGGGGCTGACCCGACGCGCATTTAATACAGAGTGGGCTGGATTGGACCGCAATTAATGCAATGTGGGCTGATCGTGACTTCCCAGTCGAATCACGGGACCCACACCACAATATCTCCCAAAGATACGTTCCAAACTCTATAAATAGAGGCCCAAACCACCATCTAAGGTACGCACAATTTCATTCACAGAGCCGTTACTCTGTCTCTCTTCTCCCTCTCCTTCCATTGTTCCAGTTCCCACACTGACTTTGGCATCGGAGAGCCTTGCGCCGCCCAGGTCAGGGTCCTCTGACCGTTTGCTCTTCCCTTTCAGGCTTTCGGACGGCACCCAGTCATCATCATCATCGGATAAGTCCTCTAAGGCTCCCTCCTTATTGTGGGTCATTATTTTCTGCACCTACAATTGGCGCCGTCTGTGGGAAAGTAATATCCCAACCTTCCCAACCTTCCCAACCTCATCTCCCAGAAGCCATGCCTCCGAAAGCTAGGAAGGGCGTAGAGTCCTCAAGAGCAGCGCTCGAGCTGCCACCACCGCCAACGGACGTCCCTCCTCAAGGGCGCTCCCGCACGGTGCATGGCACGTCTGCAGGCGAGGGCCGCTTAGGCTCTCAGGTCTTTGTCGAGTTCCCACTCCAAGAGGGACTCGAGGCCTCGATCTCAGTAGAAGAAGTCATGCCACCCAGACGCGACGAGCGTCGGCATGAGCGTCCTCGGAAGGACAAAGCCGTGGCCGTAGGAGAGACGCACCACGTTCAACCCCCTGCTGCTGGAGAGGTTGTCGAAGCCCAAGCTGCTCTCCTCCAGAAGCAAGAGCAGCTGATTCGCGAGCTCCAGCAGCAGCTGAGGGCAGCGCAAACTGCCTCCTTGAGGCAGGTCTCTGAGCCTCAAGGGAAGAAGAGGGACGCCCCCAGCAGGGCAGCCCAGCCTCCCCGCGAGGACCTCAGAAGTCATCTGGACCATAAACGGAGCCAGATTCATGACGAAGGCTCGAGCAACAGCCGAAGTCACCATAGCCGCGGTGGCCGAGCTCATAGCCATCGAACCCCGAACCACTCCAAGCGAAAGTCCAGAGCCCAGACCCCAGAGGAGGACGACGAGCAAAAGCGGTTCGACAAGCGCGTCAGGCTTGCTCTTCAGCGTAACCTGGACGCCCGGGACCAGAAGCAGATCTGTGGTCACACCGATCTGGGGGGCTCACCCTTCACAAAAGACATCGAGCGCACCCCCTTGCCCAGGAAACTCTCTGTCCCGCGGTTCGTCCCCTACGACGGACTGTCGGACCCATCCGCTCACCTCCGACACTTCTCCCAGAAGATGTCCATCTGGGGGAACGAAGGTCACCTGAACTGCAAAATCTTCTCCTCCAGTTTGGGTGACCTCCCCCTGAAGTGGTTCTGTTCTCTCCCAGTAAAGTCCATCTCGAGTTGGAAGGAGCTCCAGCTCTCCTTCCTGAAGAAGTTCCAGGCCTACAGCGTCGTCCCCAAGAAGGAAGGGGACCGCCTCGCCCTAAGAATGAAGCAGGGTGAGACCCTCGCCAACTTCGCCCAACGATTCTGGGCGGTTACAGCCAGATTGAGGGCACCAGGGAAGGGATAGTAATCTACGCCTTCCAGCATGCCCTGATCCCCGGCCACGACCTGCGGAAGGACTTAGCCGGGAACCCCCCAGAATCCATGCCAGAGTTGATGTCCCGGGTAAAGCGCTACATCACCTAGGAAGAAGATGAGATCCGAGCCCGGGATCAGGACGGGCATCCGGAGCCCGAGCAGAAGAGTAGCCAGCCTCAGCAGGGAGGCGGGAGGCCCTTCCAAAAGCAGGAGCCCAAGCAGGCCTGGGTCTCCAGTTCGGCGAAGCCTGCGACGTCCAGATCTGGGGGCACCTGGCAGCCCAGACCTCCTACCAGTGCCAGTCAGAGTGTCAACATCGTCTTCAAGGAGCCGATATACCGTATCCTGACCAAGATAAAGACCAAGCCATTCTTCAAGTGGCCTCCGCCCTTGAGGAATGAGCCCACCTCCGGCAGCCAGAGCAAGCTCTACTGCTCTTACCACAAAGGTAGCGGGCACAAGACCGTGGACTGCAACTCTTTGCAGAGGTATCTGAAGAAGTTGGCCGAAGAAGGCCACATTCCAGAGTTCGTTGAGGCAGGAGATGCTGGCGGCAGCAAGGGCCGAGCTCACCAGAGCGCAGCCCAGGTTCCAGGCAGTGAGGATTCGGAGAAGATCATTACGTGATCCAGCTGGCGTCCTCAGCTCCCGCTTCCTCGTCTCGGGGAAGCTCCCAGGCCCGCGCCGATGCCAGGCGGGCGTCACGCAGGGAGGAGGTGGCAAAAGCCGAACTCGCGCTAGCGTCCAAGAGAGCCCGCTGACAGCCAAACGAGGGAAAGTTGGCCCCGAACTGGCATGGCCCGTTCAGAGCAGTCTCACCGACAGGAAAATCAGCCTACAAGCTTGAAGACTTGGAGGGCGAGCCGCAGCCGAGACCGTGGAATGTATCCCAAGAAATTCAATTTTCGATTTCTAAAAGATGTAATGAATCTATGAATCAATGGAAATAGCTTTCGCCCCATCATCAATCTATCATCTCTCTTTGATCGACTTCGGCTACAAGGGTTAATAGCCCTGGAAAAGGCCTCGAGTTCGGACACTCGGCCAATTCCTAAACTCAGGGTCTTCACCCATCTCCAAGGGTTAATAGCCCTGGAAAAGGCCTCGAGTTCCGACACTCGGCCAATTCCTAAACTCAGGGTCTACACCCATCTCCAAGGGTTAATAGCCCTGGAAAAGGCCTCGAGTTCGGACACTCGGCCAATTCCTAAACTCAGGGTCTTCACCCATGTCCAAGGGTTATGTCAGACCCCGACCCAGGTTTGAATACTTAATTATGTTTTAACCGTGATTAGTGGATAAGTGGGGTTAGAGGACGATTAGCTTATTTTATTAAGCTAGATTAGAAGGTTTGATTAGCTTTGAGAACCTTTGATTAGTCTTTGACTTAAGTGTGACACGGGCCGGGGCGCCCGTGGATTATGTGTGAGATTGTTGAGTTTGTTCTTGATGCTTGTAAAATCCTCATTTATGTGTATTTTGACTTATTTCATCTAGATCGTCAACTTTCACAAAACCTGTACCCAAATTTCGAAAATTCCAGAAATTGCCAAAAATATACTTTTTGGAAAGTAGAAATTTCGCCGATCATTTTTGTCTTCTTCGTCGTTTCCGTTCGGGGCCCGCAAGTACCATTTTTATGCTTGTGAAGATCGGGGCCCACATTGGCTTGTCTCTTAAGAAGGGACTCTTCCTTCTCCTTCTTCATTCCATTCCAGTAACTTTTCTTGGCTAGGGTTTTCCTCTTCTCCCTTCTCACTCTCTCTCATCTGGAACTCTCACTTGGTGAGGTTTTCTTAGAGGATTGATCTCCTCAAGCTCTTCCTCCCTCTTCTAGCTTCCCAAAGATACCAATCTTGAGGATTTTGAGCTAAGAGAAGCCCTTTCTTCAAGCCTCTCTTCTTTGTTAGGGTTCCTCAAGGTGAGCAACAGTTTTCTAAACCCAAGATCTTTGTTTTCCTCTCCATTTGGAGCATTTTAATCCCATTTGCTTAGGGTTTCATTGAGGATTCACAAGTGTTGACATTTTAGGGTTTCTTGGGAAATTTTTGGGGCTTTTGTAGATTTGGAGCTTGAAGCTCTAAGGTTTTGTCTAAGGAGTGATTTTGAGCTTATCTTGGCTAAGGCAAGTATATTTCAACAATTATATGATGCTTTTCTCACATTGGTTCTATTTCTTGATTTCTTTCTTTTTATGTTAATCTCCTTTAGTTTATGGTTTGCTTTGATTTAATGGACCATCTTAATAGTTATCTTAATGTATGTTATTGCTCTACTATGCATTGGAAGTTTGTTCTCTTTATGTCTTCTTGAAGAGTTGGTTTCATTTGATCAAAAGGGTGTGCAAAGAAGTGGAAAAAGGACTTGAATTCATTCAAAAAGTGTTAAATTTGTGCTAATTAGGTGATTATGGGTGATAGTTTAATGAATTGTGGAGGTTGAGAAGAGGCCCAATATGTTGTAGAAGTGTGTATGGAGGAAGGGAATGGAAGGGAATTGAAATGATCAAGAAAGAAGGAGAAAAATAAAAAAAAATGGAAGTTCTGCACTCTCGGGCTGGACTGGGCAGGCCCAGTCCGCTCGAGCGACCCAGTGGGTCGCTCGAGCGGACCAGGCACTGTCTGGGTCCGCTCGAGCGACCCACTGGGCCGCTCGAGCGACCCAGCTACTGTCTGGGTCCGCTCGAGCGGACCTGGGTCCGCTCGAGCGAGCCCAGCTCAGTCTGGGCTCGGGTTTGGGCTTGTTTCAAGGCAGTTTTTGGGCCTGTTCTCAGGGCTCCATTGGGCCTGTTTTAAGGTCTGTTCTTGGGCCACTTGAGACCTATTAATGGACTGTTTTATGGCCTGAATCCTGGGCTGCTTTAAGGACTGAATTGGGCCTGATTAAGTGGACTGTTTGAGCATTGGGAAGGACAGTTGTGGGCCTGATTAAGAAGGGATTTAAACCCACACTTTTAAGGACATATTATATATAATTTCAAGCCCACTTCGGGCCTATGTCCAAGCTCAATTCAGCCCTAAACTCTCTCCTATAAGTGAAGCCCAATTCAACCCTTTTCAAGCCTAGAATTCATGGCAAGTTGTGTCTTAAACTATGGCCAATACCACTTAGGAAAACCCTTGAGTCTGAATGTACACTTAATCCCTTATGATTGTCAACGATCTTCGGCGACACCAAACTACTTTCTTTTAATGACAATAAAGGGGATCATATGTACATCGAGACTACCCGCTTAGTCATCCGACCCATCATTCATTCTTTTGTATAAAAAGACTTTTGTTTTGGTTCTTTCTCCAATTCTTTCATGTTTTGAAATGGGTTACCCCCATATTTTAGAAATGATGAAACTACTCACTTGTTTTGCTTGGCTTTGACCATATGCATTTGTTTGGAGTAGTTCTCAATTGACTTTGGAAATGTATCTTATAAATAGAATTGCATTTCTTCGAGGTTTCGGATTTTCAATAAAACGGCACCACTAGGCTTAGGTCACCTTGTCGGACTGATCATCCGGCTTGGGGTCTTTACTTTGTTTGCCAGCTGCAGTTTGGATTCGGTTTGTACCGACCATGGCAAAGGTAATTATCCGTTCCCACGAGCAGTGGCTACGGTTCTGTCTGATAACGACTATGTCGTTCCGTCCCACGTTTAGTGGCTACGGTTTGTTTGCTCCGGTTACTTCGGTAACAGGAGAATATAGCTTTATGTGGGTTGCCATTGTTTTTACGCATTGATATTCATCTCATGGCATTATTTATGACTCATCATGACATTGGATTTGTAAACCATCGAGATGTTTCTTTTACCTTTACTTCGGCATTGTTATTAATCGTGAATTTATCGTAACTCTTACTTATCATGTTTTACTCCGCTCTCATCCTATTATTGTTGTAATTGCTTGCCAGACCGTCGTGTCTGACTCTCTCTTGTTTGGTGTCAGATGTCGAGCCCCTCGCGGTTGAGGCGCACTTCGAGGCGGAACCTATAGTTCCAGCGGAGGGCGAGTGGCAGCCCGATGATGTCAATTAGACATCGGGTTACCTTGGAGCTGCGATCACATTTTGGGGATTTCATGTTATACATTTTGGGTTTTTGTCATGGCCATTGTTGGCTTATTTTCTTTTGGGAAAAATTGTAATTAATGCTTAACTTTACTTTTGTATCAACGTTAAACTAACTTTGGGGCCTACAGTAAATGTTTCTCTTTTGATGCTAGTCTCTTGCGTTCTCAATTTATACCCGTTTGTGAGACTTTTATGTTTGCTACAATGCTTCCGCGTAATTCATTGGTATGAAAGTGATCCATATATATATCACTATTTGATCGGATTCCGTGAATCCTTACCGCGGAAACCTGTGGGAAACTAGCGTGTGCGGGCGGAATTTTCCGGCCCGTCGCGCCGCGTCCCCGGATTAAGGCCTCGTTTAGCGGGACCTCGGTCCGGGGGCGTGACAGGTTAACAGCCCTGGAAAAGGCCTCGAGTTCGGACACTCGGCCAATTCCTAAACTCAGGGTCTTCACCCATCTCCAAGGGTTAACAGCCCTGGAAAAGGCCTCGAGTTCGGACACTCGGCCAATTCCTAAACTCAGGGTCTTCACCCATCTCCAAGGGTTAACAGCCCTGGAAAAGGCCTCGAGTTCGGACACTCGGCCAATTCCTAAACTCAGGGTCTTCACCCATCTCCAAGGGTTAATAGCCCTGGAAAAGGCCTCGAGTTCGGACACTCGGCCAATTCCTAAACTCAGGGTCTTCACCCATCTCCAAGGGTTAACAGCCCTGGAAAAGGGCTCGAGTTCGGACACTCGGCCAATTCCTAAACTCAGGGTCTTCACCCATCTCCAAGGGTTAACAGCCCTGGAAAAGGCCTCGAGTTCGGACACTCGGCCAATTCCTAAACTCAGGGTCTTCACCCATCTCCAAGGGTTAACAGCCCTGGAAAAGGGCTCGAGTTCGGACACTCGGCCAATTCCTAAACTCAGGGTCTTCACCCATCTCCAAGGGTTAACAGCCCTGGAAGAGGCCTCGAGTTCGGACACTCCGCCAATTCCTAAACTCAGGGTCTTCACCCATCTACAAGGCTCTACGCCCTGGAAATGGCCTGGAGTTCTTACACTCAGCCTTTCCTAAAGCCCCGTGTTTTGAACACAATCAAGGCTCTACGCCCTGGAAATGGCCTGGAGTTCCTACACTCAGCCTTTCCTAAAGCCCCCGTGTCTTGGACACACTTCGGGTACATACGCCCTGGAAATGGCCTGGAGTTCCTACGCTCAGCCTTTCCTAAAGTCCCCATGTTTGGAACACACTCAAGGGTTAACAGCCCTGGAAAAGGCCTCGAGTTCGGACACTCGGCCAATTCCTAAACTCAGGGTCTTCACCCATCTACAAGGGTTAACAGCCCTGGAAAAGGCCTCGAGTTCGGACACTCGGCCGAATTCCTAAAATCAGGTTTCATCCCACTCTACAAGGGTCTACCGCCCTGGGAATGGTCTGGAGTTCCTACACTCAGCCGTTTCCTAAAGTTCGGGTTCATAGACCCCTCACACCTCGGCGCAAGGCAGTTCGGCCAAGGTCAGCCATTTCGGCCAAGGTCGGATTCCTGAAATCCGGGTTCCTACACCCCTCAGAAGGCCATAGCCGCACTCACTCTCGCCTAGCCGAGTCCAGCGGAACGATGGATCTACCCCGGCGCAAGGCAATTCGGCCAAGGTATGGATCCACCTCGGCGCAAGGCCAGCCATTTCGGCCAAAGCCAGCCATTTCGGCCAAAGTCAGTCTTCAAAAAAGAAAAGAGCTGTGCCATCACTCAAACACAGAAAAGCAGCACAAAAACAAGTGTTCCAGAACAGTGCAAGGAAAGTAAGAAAGAGCTCAAAAGCATTGTACACAGTTTGGGTGATAACAGAACTCCTTTTTATTCATTGTAAACAGCTTCGTTACAAAAGTTACAGAACAGAAAGCAAAGTACAAAAAGGAGGATCGCAGTCCTCTGAAAATAGAAAATGAAGCAAAAACCTTACATACAGAAAGACAAATAAAGAGGAGCCCGGCTACTGCGGCTTCGGCGACTCCACTAGGTCGATCACCGTATCTGCTGGACCAGTGGATTCGGCCGAAACTGCGACCTTGCTGGGAGCGTCGCTGGCAGGAGATTCTTCGACCAGAGCCTCATTTGCTCCAGGAGCAGGAGCAGAAGCTGAAGTAGCGCCAGCACCTCCCGAGCTCGAAGCAGCGCGGGTGCTGGCAGAAGATGGCGTCGCAGACGAAGGAGACCCCCGCCTAAACTTGGCCGCTAGGTTCGACGGTTCCGAACTTGAAGTGGACGCCTCGGAACCGGATGCAGCTCGGCTCGCAATTGGATCGTTCACAGGGATCCCGGCAGACACCGCAATCAGTGAAGAGGCGACGCGTGTAGCCGTCGACTCGCTTCCCAGTACAGGCAAGATAGAGCATTTATCGCTTCAGAGCAGTTGAAGCGACACCAGACGACGATCGCCACATCCCCGGACGGATTCTTCTAGCTTTCAACCCGTAAAGGCTAGCACACTTCAGAGGTCAAAAGCTAGGGGGCAATTGTGTGGGGAGATTTCCAGAACCACAGGATTAAGCTAATCGCAGCCATCAGATGAGGCTAAGCACTCTCACGTGCCATCCTCGTGCCATCCACGTGGCACCAAGCTCACCCCGGCCACCAGGGCAGGAGGTCCGGCCGAAGTCAGCGGCTCCGGGCCACTAGCGCCGAACTGGCCACCCCGGGTGCCATCTCGGCAGGGAGCTCCACCTCGGCTGGGCCACCCCGGATGCCATCTCGGCAGAAAGCTCCACCTCGGCTGAAGAAGCCGGGATGGAAGCCGAAGCAAGAAAGGACCTCCACTTGCGCCCCTCATCCCCCACGTCATCAGGCACGTGGAGGGATAGGGGCACGAGCTAGTGGGACAGACACGACATCCAGCCGCTCACAATCTTCGCCATATCCTGACAAGGCGGCATCCAGCGGCTGAGGCCACATCAGGGCAAGGCCCCGAGGGCAGATCCCACGATCCCCTACCGCCAAAGGCGTCCGACACGATCTGGCCCAACAAGACGTGCATTAAATGCGACGTGGGCTGACCCGACGCGCATTTAATACAGAGTGGGCTGGATTGGACCGCAATTAATGCAATGTGGGCTGATCGTGACTTCCCAGTCGAATCACGGGACCCACACCACAATATCTCCCAAAGATACGTTCCAAACTCTATAAATAAAGGCCCAAACCACCATCTAAGGTACGCACAATTTCATTCACAGAGCCGTTACTCTGTCTCTCTTCTCCCTCTCCTTCCATTGTTCCAGTTCCCACACTGACTTTGGCATCGGAGAGCCTTGCGCCGCCCAGGCTAGGGTCCTCTGACCGTTTGCTCTTCCCTTTCAGGCTTTCGGACGGCACCCAGTCATCATCATCATCAGATAAGTCCTCTAAGGCTCCCTCCTTATTGTGGGTCATTATTTTCTGTACCTACACCGGCTATCAATGCCACAAAACAAAACCGGCTATCAATGCCACAAAATAAAAAAAAATTGGCTTTAAAAAAACCCAGCTATCAATGCCACAAACTCGGCTATCAATGCCACCAAAACCCGGCTATCAATGCCAAAACCGGCTATAGATGCCACCAAAACCGACTCTCATGCCAAAATTCGGCTTCCATGCCACAAATAAAAATCTGGCTTCCATGCCAAAACAATCATTTGACAAAAGATTTTCACAAAATGATAAACTTTTTTATCAAGTCCCATTTAGCAATTACTTTTATCACAAAAAGATTTAAGTGAGCATAGGGAAAACAAAAAAAAAAGCATCCCATTTAGCAATTACTTTTATCACAAAAAGATTTAAGTGAGCGTAGGGAAAACAAAAAAAAAAAGCATCCCATTTAGCAATTACTTTTATCACAAAAAGATTTAATTGAGCCTAGGGAAAACAAAAAAAAAACATCCCATTTAGCAATTACTTTTATCACAAAAAGATTTAAGTGAGCGTAGGGAAAACAAAAAAAAAGGCATCCCATTTAGCAATTACTTTCATCACAAAAAGATTTAAGTGAGCATAGGGAAAACAAAAAGAAAGAGTACAAAAAAAAATACATGTGGTACCAAAAAAAAGAAAGTGTTCACAAGCACTATAAAAAAAGTACAAAAAAAATACAAGTGGTACCAAAAAAGAGAGAAGGATGGTTTCTGTTTTAAAAAAAAAACAGGAGCTCAATCAAAAATGGTCTCCAGCCAAGAGTTCAGCTCCTCAAGCAAACTTTTGGCCTCAGCCATCAGGGATTCCAAGGCACGCTTCTTCAGGAACTTGCCATGAGATGCTGGGGTGGGCTGTAACCCTTCTTTCGCACCGAGAAGCTTCTCCCGAGCAGTTTGCCATTGTTTGTTCTCTTCAGACTTCCTTTTAAGAACTCGATCGGCATCTGCAACCCAGCAAATCAGAGCACTCTCCCTGTCACGAGCCTCTGTTATTGCAGCCCACTTGGCAGCAACTTGTGCCTGCAGATGCTCAAGACGTTTCCTGGCCTCATCGACCTCCCTATCAAGGATGTTAAGGTCATGTGTCAGCCCAATGATGGTTAGCTCTACTAAGTTCTTCTCTCGGACTATCCACTTCCTGCTTTGTGTAGCCTCATCCAGGTTAGACTGAGCCTTATCCGCAGGGTCCAGGAACATCTCCTTGAAGAACTGGTCGTAAGGAAAACCCATGGTCTCAAACCACCTGTCACCCAGCTCAATGATCCTATCAACGATCGCCCTGGCACTTGTGACATCCAGACCAGCCTCTTTGGCATCACCGAAAATCTCAAGCACATGCTAGATCATCCCAAATCCGACATCTAAGTGCCCAGAAAGCAGAGTCTCAATCCAAGAGCTCAGAACCCGCACCACCACCTTCTTCGCAAAAAGAAGAGATGGCCCAGCTGAAGATTCGCCTAACTCCGTTGGTCGGCTGCTCATGTCATCACTCGTTGGAAGAGTAACAAAAGAACTCTTTCCATTTGAAGCTGCTCCTGCTAGGGAAGGAATCTTAGCACGAGCTATCTCCTCAACAGTGTCAGAACTTGTCCCAGGAGTCTCTACCTCTAGATCAACCTCTGGCATCCCTTGCTCTGGTTCTGAAGGAAGCGACGGACTCTCCTCTGTCACTTCAAAACCTGCCAAAGAAACACAAAAAGGTATGAATATAATTCTGTTTGAAAATCATTATCAGGGTTATTACTATAAAATACCTTCTTCGACGACTGGCGGAAGACTCTCTTCCTCCATGAACTCATCGGAAGCATCATCAACATTTGCATCCATCGATGGTTCAAAGTCATCGGAATCCTGTGGCAAGTCAGCTGGCAAGAAAAATGTTAGCAAACCAAGTCACAGACACAAAAAAAAAAGAAAAGAAGTCATACCAGTTGGAGATTCTGGATTCACTCCAGAATCCCTCGGTTCTTCTTCAGGTGCCCCGACAGGATCTGTCACCACCTCATCGGTTGGAACCTCAGGCATCACCAAGTCTTCCTCTGCTAAAAAAAAAGAAAAGAGAAGCTGAAACAAGAAGCAAATCAAAACATGGAAAAATCCCATGAAAAGAAATGGAAAGAGAAAAAGGAAGAATCATACCTTCACCGACGGTCTCTTCTTCTCGGCTTCTCTTCTCTGGAGGCTCGTCAGCATCCACTGGCACATCCTCATTGATAGTAAGAGGGACTTCCAAGTCAGGAGAGTCCTCATGCTGCCCCTTGCTGCGATGATGACTCCTCCTCCTCTTACTCCTGCGGGCTCGCTTCTTAGAGGAACCTGCCCCACTGTCAGAGTCAGGTTTCTCACTCGACTCCTCACTGGATGGTCTACTCTTGCCAGTAGACTCCACGGAAGCTTGCCTCTGTGCCGCTTGCATCCAAGCACCAAGTTCGGCTTCCTCCTGTTCTAGCTGCTCTAAAGCCTCATCAGGTATTTCTCGAACAGCTTCAGAACCAATGACGCCCTGGTCACCGAGAAAGCCTATCTTGTGCTTCTCTCAAGAAAGGAAGGCCCAAACTTCCTTTCACCGGACGCCATCCGACTTTCCAAGGCCCTTTCCAAATGCCAGCTTCACATCAAGCTCCTTCTTGGAAAGCCCCCGATATGCCGAAAAGCTCTCCGCGAACCACTTCGCAAAGCCGGCAGTCCGGGAAGTCAACAACACAGGATAAGAGATCATGGCTATAGTGTCTTCAGCACTATAGAAAGCCCATGCATTTCTCCCCTCCTGTAAACCTCCAAAGCGCTTCACCATGCTTGAAGGCGCTCCAACAACGCCTTGAGAAAAATCCAACTGCAAAGCAAAGCGAGAGGGTACATACGGCTGGATGTCGACGAAAAGATGTCTGCGGTACACCATCTTGCCGACATGTATGCTGAAAAGCCACTCCTTCTCTACATTCGTCAAGGAGTAATGCCTTCCCGACCCCGCCCTGGTAGAGTCTCGAGAGGCACCAAAATCAAAAGCCTTCTTCTGCAACTCTTGAGAAAGCTTCACCGAAGATTGCCCCATCTCGACGTCCCTGAACCGTTGGATCCTCATGCGGGCAAACAAAATTGATTCGGACACGGCTTTACCCTTAGCCAGCCGAATCATCAGAGGATCATCATCCTGTGCAGCACCCAGCCAGTGGAAGCCAGGACAGTGGTACACGTACCACGAATAAAAGTTATGGGCTGAAAATACCCTATTCATGGGAAGCCCAAGCCGAACCAAAAAAGCAGCAGCCTGCAGTTTGGTACACAGGTAAGAGTAAAGAGTTGGCACCAAAGCAGTTGCTCTCCAAACGCCATCTGACAAGCCGGAAAAATACAATGTGGCTTGATGTACGTTCCATCTCCTCGAGCAAAAATAGCCTCACCAAGCCAATAAGTGAGGTAAACAACGAGATCTCTCTGCAGTGCAATGTCAGGACATATGGCATTTGTACTCGCACAGAAATCTCTCAACTCTTCTTGCATAGCCAAGGTCTTCTTCGAACTTGGATCCTGAGCCCTAGCTTCCTGGGTTACACTATCAGAAGACTCCATGCCATCAAAAAAGTTGGGGAACGTAGAGCTAGAACTCTTCCAACTGCTAGATCTAACTTTCAAACCCTCCTTCTCCTTCAAAAATCATAGAAGGCGACGAGCTGAAAGTACAGAAGCCTGAACTCCTCAGACTGCCCCTCAAGGATGCTGTCAATCGGCATAAACTCCTCATAGAGTTTGCCAAGGATGGGCAATCCAGTAATGGCGCTCAGCTCCTTCAAAGAGAAACCAATCTCACCATTCGTCACAACGAAGGTATTGGTTTGTGGGAGGAATGACTCCAGCATAGCCATGAAGGCCTCGTCGGAAAAGATCACGGTCTCCCTAAAGGCGCGGACCGCATCAAAAATCCTGGCTTCCTTCAAAACGGCGCCACCAATCAGCAGGACGCGATCAGTCCATGACTTCCACTCGGAGTCAGCATTGAAATGGCCACGAAGTCGAAAAGGCTTTATCCAATTGCTGCCGTCCCCGCTGAAAATACCAAGGCCCACCGGTCTCAAATCGACCGACGGATAATCAGAGCCCTAGTAGCCGCTGGATGGCATCAACAGGTCCATGTCAGCAGGCGACCTCTCCGTATATCCAGGAGAACCACCAACAAAAACCCCGGTCTTGATTACATTTGTCCTTCTCACCCAGCTTGGAGGATCTTCCCTCTTAGAGCACGTGGGGGCAAGGCTCATGATCGAGACGGTACGATCAAACGTCGACCGGGTAACAACAGTCTTCTTCTCACTATCTACTGTGAAAGAGAGCTGAAAACATCTCCTCTGGTATGTCATGTCATCAGGGACTGCATCACCAAAGAAGAAGGTAGGCTTGGGCAAAACCCTTTGATCTTCCATCACCCATGGACGACTGCTTACCATGATCTTATAGAATTCCTCTCCTTTGAGAGTGATTAGTCGCTGCCTCATCTCATCTCTGTTGAGGGAGTCGCATTCTTCCAGATTTCTCTCAACATACTGGACCTTCTCAAAGGCCTGCTGAACGGCTGGATTAGAAGATCTAACAGATCGATGAGGTACGCTTGTAGCAAGCTCTTTACCCTTGTTCGTTCTGGAGGAACCACCTGCAAAGGATGGAAAAGAAAAAGATCAAACATCAAGATGACAGAATCTCGCAACAAAAAATCTGGCGAAATTTTGACATGATGACGGGGTAATTCCGAAGAAAATGAACTATCCCGAAAGAAATAGAAAGCTTGAAGATGGGCTCAACATTGCTACGAGCTCCGAAACTCCAAACTTTCGAAACCTCAAAGTCTCCGCAAAATCAGGAAGGGCTCAACATTGCTGCGAGCTCCAAATTCCCAAATTTGCAAAAATTTTCAGGTATGCTATCACATCATGCTACGATTCAATTTACAAAAATATACATGCATGAACATCTTGGTTTGCGAAAATAATGCATTATCATGATGAGCAAAAAAAAAAAGAAGAAAAGAAACTTTCTCAAAAAAAAAAAGGTGGAGAAAGAAAAACAAATAAAGAAAAGAAAAGAAAACTTTCTAAAAAAAAAAGAGGGAGAAAGAAAGCAAAAAAAAAAGAAAATAAACTTTCCCGGAAAAAAAAAAGGGAAAAGAAAACATAAAAAAAAGGAAAAGAAAAAGGGGCTGGCCCACAGGCCACATGGCCGTACGGCCAGATCCGTACGGATCTGTCTGTACGGCCCACAAAAGAAAAAAAAACACATGCAAAAAAAAAAGGAAGAAAGCAAAAAAAAAAAACGTGTGCAAAAAAAAAAAGAAGCAAACACGTGGAAAAGAAAAAAAAAAGAAGAAAAGAAAAGAAAGAAACAAAAAAAAGAAAGAACCCTTTTTTCCTATAATGGGGTTTTCTTGAAAAAGGGAACTTACTTGAAGCCATTGATGGAGAAGAAGAAGAAAAGTCTTGAAGATCTTGAAGAAGAAGAACTCTTGGTCTCGAAGCCCTCTTGGGATTGTTGCAAAAGAAAGTAATAAGAGCAAGAGATCCAACCTCCTCCTTGCTTTTATAGAAGAGAGCAAACCAAAGAAGGAAAGAAGAAAGAGGTAAGTGTTACTAAATAGTAACCTTACCAAAAGAAGAGATTAGAAAGATTCTTTCCCAAAAGAAAGATATCTTGAGGGATTCTCTCCCAAAAAGAAATCAATGAGAGATTTTCTCCCAAAAGATAGGATCAATAGAAGATTCTTTCCCAAAGGAGGATATCTTGAGATATTCTCTCCCAAAATAAAGGGAACATGAGAGATTCTCTCCAAGTAAAGATATTCTTAGATATTCTCTATCCAAATGAGATATTTTTGGATATTCTTTACAAAAATGACACCATATTAGATCTAAGCCATTTCAAAAGTTTAAGTTCCCATGGGTTAGCCCATATGAGCCAGGTTTGACCACCTAGGCACTTAACAAAAAAAAAATTGGGCTTTTAGTCAAAGAGAAATCCCTCTTACCAAGAGTATACAAAAATGGTTTCGTGCCTCTTTTGAGTTGATTGGACCATACAAAGCAAATTCCAAGCCCCATGAGCTTCCAAAAATCAAACCATCCAGCCTCATATACTAAATTGAGCCAAAATCTTGAAATTGACATTCCACAAAAATCCAAACCAAATCCTGGTCCCCTAACTTGCCACATACAGCTTGTTAGGTCACAAGGCCAAAACCAAAAATCAAAACCTGATCCCCTAACTTGCCACATACAGCCTGTTAGGTCATAAGATCAAAACCAAAATTGATCCCCCAACATTCCACATACAGCTTGTTGGGTCACACGGTCAAAACCATACCTGACCCCCTAACCTGCCACATACAGCCTGTTAGGTCAGAAGGTCAAAACCCAAATCCACATCCCTGATGTTATCTTAAAAACCTTGCCTCGAGATGGTACGTGATCCCTTTCACTACCATAAAATTCCCCTGGAAGCTCAAAAGGCTACAAATACCAAAAAAAAGACTGCTCAAAGACTCTTGGTCAAGTCACAAGCTCTCCTTCACAAATCTCTTCGAGGCACATCGACTACAAAAGTTAAGCAACTCGTTGCTGCACCTCGAGGGGGCAGTTGTTGACACCAAAAGTATCACTTTGCCTCTTCAAGATCCAAAGAGCTACATGAAGTCGCAACCTGCCATAAAGAGGCAATGCTTCTTCCAAAAAATCAAATCTTGTCAGAATCAAACAAAAACTGCAAGATCCTTCAAGACAGCCAAAAGAGGAGTACACAAGAAGTTTCGGGCCATTTCAAAATCACTTGGCCTAACTTCGCTTCTCCGGCAGCTAAAAAGGAGCTCCCGGCGGCGAAAGCATCGGAGACACCAAATCTTCAATCAGAGCCGATGGATGGTCTCAAAATACATCCAAAAGGCTCCACGTCAAGTTCCGAGTCAAACCGACAACGTTTGACCCTACATCAACCCTTGAACAGCTAAATCAAGCCTCTCGCGGTGAGAACCACCGAGGCCATCACTCATCAGATAGAGCACATGGACGGCTTCAAAATGCTTACAAAGGGCTACACGTCAAATTTCAGGTCATTTCGACAACATTTGACCATACTTTGACGCTCGGAAGCCAAATCAGGCCTCTCGGCGGTGAAGCTCCTCGGGACCATGGTTTCCAAGATAGAGCCTATGGATCATCTTAAAATGACTCCAATAGGTTCCCTGTCAAATTTCAAGTCAATCGGACATCGGTTGACCGCACATCAAGCCGCGACATCTTCATCGCGACAAAAGTAAGTCTACTGGTGATAGGACCCCAAACGGCTTCAAAACTCAAACAAAGGTCTATGGTTGGTCTTATTTATTGCTCAGCAGGCTTCACCCCAAATTTTAGGTCATTCCGACATCGTTTGACCCAGTTTCAGCTTCTGAAGGAAAATCGGCAGCTCTGCGCAACAAAGTCTTCGGCTTTCTCAGAAAATTGGAAACTTTGCAAAATAAAATGCAAGGATTCTCATCAGGTTTTCTACAGGGAAATCAGGCCAATAAATGATCAAAAATGTCAAGGAAAAATACAGAAGAAAAAAGAATCGAAAAACAGCAAAAACGGATACAAAATGGGACAAAAGGGGGAAAACCCCCCCCCCCCAAGGTCGCAGGCCCCTGCGAACCTGGGCCAGGGACGCCGGCGACCCTGGGGCCCGGGATCGCCCAATGGGCCCCGAAAACCCCTTTTTTCGCCGTATTTTCGCGATTCGAAGCGTCCGGCCTCTGGTATTTTCCAAAATTCATACTTTTGAGATACCAAATGCTCTGACATCCGTCAAAAACATGGGTTAATCACCAAGAGTATCGAAAACAACATTGATCGCCACCGGTCAACCAAAAAAGTGTGATTTCTACCCGACCGATCGAGAAATCGACAGGACAGATGGCACCGACCAGCTGTTGGTAACCAACACCTGAAGTTACATGGTCATCCGATCTCGATCTACATGAAGATCCATCGATGATCATCGCCAGAAGAATCCCAAAAGACGCGGCACGGCCCGCGACTCTTCAACTGCTCAGCGACCACTTAATGCGATTAATTGACTAGCTTTATTACAGTCATCAATCCATTTCTTTGGATGGACCAATCAGAAGCAAGCATCCGGGAGTTACAAGTCAAGAGATTCATGGCATTTAACCCATGAAACTCCTCCCATCATGGCGATTAAAGGCGATTAAATGCCCTCAATCTCCTCCGGCCAATCAGAAGCCAAGAAAAAGGAATTACAAAATAAAGAATTCAATCTTGTAACTCCTCCCTTTATGTAGCTTTATGACAATTAAGGCTCATAAACCCTCCTAAATGGCTACCTAAAAGCCTATAAATAGGAGAGCTCTCCAAGAAGAAAAAGGAGACACAGAGAGACGGACAAAGCACAGAAATTCAGAGAAGGAAAAGAGAAAAAACTCTGCGGAAGTTCTACACCGACCACCGCTACAAGGTGACAAAAGTCCCTTGGGGGGTACCCCCCCCCCAAGGTCCTTGCCTTCTCCTTCTGCCTCCAAATGGCTTAGACGTGGCTTTTCAGCCCGTCTACTCGGCTTTTTATTGGACATAGGACCTCCTTTTGGTCTTTGTTCTCTAAAAACCTGAGGTTATAGCCAAGCTAAGCGAATCAATAGCATCCTCTGTTCTCATCTGCATGGATGATGGTGAAGTCCACATATGGCTTGCATCTGAACGGGTCCCCCACAATCTCCTGAGAAGTTAGATCCTCCTTTTCTTGCTTTTCATTGTAGTTTGTATTTTTTTAAAAAGAGACAAAAATCAAAAATCTTGTCTTTCATTATTGATAAGGATTGTAAATCGGCTATAAACGCCAAAAAATCGGCTATAAACGCCAAAATCGGCTATAAATGCCAAAAATCGCCTTTCACTGCAAATCAAGAAAATGTCGCTTTTCTTAAATATATGTGCAATGGAAAACTTGAAAGAAGTTGATTTCTTTTTTTCTTGCGAAGGTTGATCTACGGATCACCACTGAAATGTTGACACCAAAAATGTCAATTTGCTTCTTCAACATCAAGATAGCTACATGAAGTCGTGGCCTACCAAAAATGGGCAATGATACTTCGAAAAAAAATGAAATCTTGTCAGAATCAAACAAAAAACTGCACGATCCTTCAGATAGCCAAAAGAGGAGTACACAAGAAGTTTCGGGCCATTTCAAAATCATTTGGCCTAACTTTGCTTCTCCGATAGCTGAACAGGAGCTCTCAGCGGTGACAGCATCAGAGACACCAAATCTTCGATAAGAGCTAGGGCTGTAAGCGGCCGGTTTTCGGTCGGTTTAACGACATATGACACCCGGGCCGAAACTTTAAGTTTTACAATGTTGCGATAACCGAAACCGACCAAAGTACATATACTGGACATTGGAAACTGACATTTTGGTTCTATCGGTCTTCGGTTAATTGGGTTTTTTTTTTTGGTTGGGGGGTGTTCAGGAAAAAGAGAAAATAATCACTCAAATTGAAGATGACAGTATAATTTATGAGTAGTTTACAATGAAGAGATGGGCCCTACTGATGGATACAAGGCTAGCCTCAAAGATTCTGTGAGGGCTGGCTTGAATGATCCAAATTCCTACAATTACAAGCAATCCACATGGAGACAATAATGTCACTTTAGAAACATAAAAAAAAATGGTGTGTTCAATGTAATCATACAAGTATGTACACAAATCACGGTCTGTTTTTCAGTTCTACAAATTAATAACTTTTGTTGTTATTTCGTCATGTGCCAGCCAACCACACTACTCAACTATCATGGCCTCAAGTGATGTTTTGATAAAAGACTTTGTTCGGTCAGTTCGGTTTTAACCGAATGGTTTCTACGTAATTATAAAAACCAACCGTTGAAAAAAAAACTTATAAAAATCGTTCGGTCGGTTTTGTTTTTAAAAAAATCTATAAACCGACCAAACGGTCGGCTCGGCCGGGCGGTTCGGTTTTCACGGTTAATTTTGACAGCCCTAATCAGAGCCTATGGATAGTCTCAAAATACATCCAAAAGGCTCCACGTCAAGTTCCGAGTCAAACCGACAATGTTTGACCCTCGATCAACCCTCGAACAGCTAAATCAAGCCTTTCAGCGGTGAGAACCACCGAGGCCATCACTCATCAAAAAGAGCACATGGGCGGCTTCAAGATTTATAAAGGGCTACACATCAAGTTTTAGGTCATTTCAGCAACATTTGACCCGGCTTTGACTCTCGGAAGCCAAATCAAGCCTCTCGGCGGTGAAGCTCCCTTGGACCATGGTTTCAAAGACAGAGCCTATGGATTATCTCAAAATGACTTCAAGGTTCCCTGTCAAATTTCAAGTCAATCGGACATCGGTTGACCGCACATCAAGGCGCGACATCCTGCTCGCGGTAAAATCAATTCTACTGGCGACAGGACCCCATACGGGTTCAAAACTCAAAGAAAATCCTATGGTTGGTCTTATTTATTGCTCAGGAGGCTTCACCTCAAATTTCAGGTCATTCCGACTTCGTTTGATCCAATTTCAACTTCTGACGGAAAATCGGCAGCTCTACGCGACAAAGTCTTCGGCTTTTCCGAAAAATTGGAAACTTTGCACCCCAAAATGCAAGGATTCTCATCATGTTTTTTGCAGGGAAATCAAGCCAACAAATGTGCAAAAATGACAAGAAAAATACAGAAGAAAAAAGAATCAGAAAAGACCTCAAAACGGCCGCGAAACGGGACCAAAAGGGGATAATTCCATTAAGAGTCGCATCCCGCGACCCTGACCCATGGTCGGCAGCGACCATGGAGCTCCGGATCGCCGGATTTGCCCCGGAAAGGTCCATTTTTCATCATTTTTCGCATTTCAAAGCTTTGAACCCCTGTGATTTTCCAAAATGCATACTTTTGAGGCACCAAATTTTTCGACATCTGTCAGAATCATGGGTCCGTCTTCAAAAGTATCAAAATCAACATTGATCGCCAACTGGTCTACCAAAAAGTGCACTTTCTAGCCGATCGATCGAGCAATCAACAGGACAGATGTCACTGGCCAGCTGTTAGCTATCAATGTTTGAAGTTACATGATCATATGATGTTGATCAGCATATAGATCCATCGATGATCATCGTCAAAATAACTCCAAAAGACGCAGCACGGCCCGCGACTCTTCAACTGCTTGGCGACCAGTTGATGCAGTTAATTGACTAGCTTTATTGCAGTCATTAATTCATTACTTTGGATGGCCCAATTAAAAGCAAGCAAATAGGAGTTACAAGTCAATTGATTCATGGCATTTAACCCATGAAACTCCTCCCATCATGGTGATAAAATGCCCTTAATCTCCACCGGCCAATCAGAAGCCAAGACCCAAGAGTTACAAAATAAAGGAATTAAACCTTGTAACTCCTCCCATTATGTGGCTTTAAAGCCCATAAACACTTTTAAATGACTACCAAAGGCCTATAAATAGGAGAGCCTTCCAAAGAATTCAGGATCCAGAAAAACCACTTCCTTAAATCAAAGAAAACTACTTCAAAAGCATCAGACAATCCAAAAATCTGAGAGAAAGAAAAAGAGAGAAAACTCTACTGAAGTTCTACACCGGCCACCACTACAAGGTGACTTACCCCCCAAGGTCCTTGCCTTCTCCTTCTGCCTCAAATGGCTTAGACGTAGCTTTTCAGCTCGTCTACTTAGCTTTTTATTGGACATTGGACCTCCTCTTGGTCTTTGTCCTCCAAAAATCTGAGGTTATAGCCAAGCCAAGCGAATGAATCAAGAGCATCCTCTATTCTCATCTGCATGGATGATGGCAAAGTCCACACATGGCTTGCGGCCGTCAATCTGAACGAGCCCCCCACAATCTCCTGAGAAGTTAGATCCTCCTTTTCTTGCTTTTCATTGTATTTTGTATTTTTCTAAAAGAGACAAAAATCACAACTCTTGTCTTTCATTATTGATAAGAATTGTAAATCGGCTATAAACGCTAAAAATCGGCTATAAATGCCAAAAAATTGCCTTTCACGGCAAATCAAGAAAATGTCTTTTTTCATAAATATATGTGCAATGGAAGACTTGAAAGAAATTGATTTTCTTTTTTACTTGCGAAGGTCGATCTTCGGATCTCCACTTGCAATTCCAAGTAAAAATAGAAAATCTGGCACACCCACAAAAAAAAATGTTGATATCCACTTTGCCACTGGTAACAAAAGGGTCGTACCCCACGGGCTCCCACGTCCGCCGACCTCAGTAGAACAGTGCGCAGATAGCGCGGTCCATCAAGCTGGCACACCCGGTGGGACTCGTTCATTTGAGAACACGATGCTTGGAAATGAAATATTTGCATATCATATATTTTGCTCTATGCTTATACTTCTTTCCTGGATTCCTTGGCTACTATCGTTCATCGTGCTTGCAGAAATATTGAGCCTGTTCGAGTTGGGATTTGGGCTATCATTTCTCTTCGATGAGTTCATTAGAGATCTTTAAAAAAAATCAGATTTGCTCAGTTTGGATTCAAAATTGAGAAACTTTGATCCTTTCCTATCATTCATCATGCTTGCAGAAATGTTGTGCCTGTTCGAGTTGGGTTTTGGGCCATCGTTTCTCTTCAATGAGTTCATTAGAGATCTAAAAAAAAGAATTAAAAAAATAAAAAAAAATCAAATTTCTCGTTTTGGATTCAAAATTGAGAAGCTTTGATCCTTTCGCTTCTGGGCACTGGCGCTTGCGAAAATCGTTGAGCCCGTGTTTGGATCAGGGATTGGGCCATCGTTTCTCTTCGATGAATCTGTCAGGGATAAATATATATATATAAAATAAAATATCAAATTTCTCATTTTGGATTCAAAATTGAGAAGCTTTGATCATTTCCCTTTTGGGCACTGGCGCTCATGGAAATGGTTGAGCCCGTGTTCGGATCAGGGATTGGGCTATCGTTTCTCTTCGATGAGTCTATTTGGAAAAAAAAAAAGACAGACCACTAAGGTTAAACCAATTGCGTTCTTTGATCACGGTTGATTCAAGAAAAGCCTTGTCCAGAGTGTGGAGATAGCTTGACTGTTCTAGGCAAGGGTCCTCCAAACGGGTTAATTAAGTAATCCTACCCGTACCTAGGGGCAATTCTTTCAATTGAGATTTCATAAAATCGGGTTAGGAGGCCTTTGTGCACTCTCTCGTCTTTTACAAAAAAAAATCTTTAAAATAAAAGTTTTTTAAATAATAAATAAAAAATAAAAAAAGGATTTTAAAAAAAAAAATTAAAAAAATAAGTAATAAAAAATAAAAAAAAGGATTTAAAAAAAATTAAAAAAAATAATTAGAGAAATAAATAAATAAAAATTGTCAAAAAAAATCTTTAAAAAAAAACTTTCGTCATTTTTGGGTTCAGAATTGAGAAACTTTGGTATCTTCTCTTTTGAGCACTGGCGCTCACGGAAATCGTTGAGCCCGTGTTCAGATTGGAATGCCTTTTGCTCTCTTTGATGAATCCGATCTTGACCTTTCAAAAAAAAAAAAAAAAAACTATCGTCATTTTTGGGTTCAGATTCGAGAAATTATGGTTCCTTCCCTTCTGGGCACTGGCGCTAGCAGAAATCGCTGAGCCAGTGTTTGGATCGGAATACCATCTGCTCTCTTTGATTAATCCAATCTTGAACTTTCAAAATAAGAGAATGCCGTCTCATGGACGCGATCTCCAAACATTTGTGCCTAGCGGTACTGGTACGCCCTTTCAGGGTCTACTGTATTTGCGACCGGCACGTTTGTAACTCCAACCTTGTATTCATCTTATCTCAAGCAAGCCCTGCTTCTCGATAAGTCGAATTTACGTTTACAATTGCTTCTAGCAGTCACTGGAATGCTCATTCTAGGCTCACCATACATGCAATCAGAAAAGTTGTACCATCTATGGTCTTTTGCCTTCTTCATGTCGCTTGGGTCATGTCCCTCGAGCGATTTGAAAAGACAAAACCATAGAATTTCCCATTTATGATCATTATATTCTTGTGATTACTATTGGATGTGGTCTTGTTTCAGAAATTCTTAAAACTAACAATGGCAGCTTCCTTGACCATTACTTTTGATGAGAACAAGCACAAACTCATGCTTCAACAGAAGCAAACCACGCGCACTTACAAGCGCCCTGTCAGCTGCCGAAGCATCAACTCCCTCGGTAACTCTCTGAACTCCAGGTCGACCTTGATTCCCCGGACTATCGTCTTTGGGACGCTGGGACCATTCCCACTTCCCAAAGAAAAAACTGCTCCTTCCAAGAAGCAGAAGGCCGCCTTTCAATGTGTCACTACCGGGACACCAAAGGCGAACACCAAAAAGCCTGAAGCCCGCGTCCCCCCACGAAGCCTCAACCCACAAACAACTAGGTCTATCCCAAGACTTGTTCCCCAAGACCTTCACCAAAACAAAGAAGGTCCTAAACATCTCCCAAGCCAACATACCTGGCCACACTTAAGGAGAACCGGTTCTACCCTCTTGCTTACATGAAAGAGGAGAGACCCATCTCCAACCTGATAACCAAGTCAACCCAGCATGAGCCGGCTTGTTCCTACAACTCCAAAATCAGATCATGCATCACTAGGCCTCTACGAGCACCTGCTAAGGCCTACAATCCTGCCATTCGACCCTTTATCTCTACAGGGGCCGAACTCGAAAAATTCAAAGTTTCGCTGCAACAGGTGAAGGACCGGGTTTGCATCCTGTCCTTGCGTAGCTACAAAGAAGATAGGCTTGGCTGCTGCGCCAGAGGGAGCACATCCTTCACTGTCAAAGCCTAGCCAGAGCTGACCGAAGCTCAAATTGCTCGTCGTTTACGCCGCCGCACGTCGTATCGATAAAAGAGACTAGAGAAGAAAAGGACCCAGCCTCCTATGCTTCAAGTCTCCCATAAATTGGGTCGAAAAAGAAAGACCCGACCGAATTGCTGCTATCCATATGGCTGGAAAAACCAGAAGACGCCAAAAGTCAACATCCAAAATCCATGTCCAACGTCCGGTGACCCACAGCGTCTCCAGGACAAGAAGACATCTCGAAGAATCCACTGCTCCTTCAAGTCAAGGGCGGCGGAGTAATCCTTCCTCAAGCTCATCATTAAAAAGAATGAGCCCCAGCTCAGTCACCAGGATAATTTTTTCGTTTGAATCCTGAAGGATGAACATCCTAGCTACAAATTCTGAGCCACCACCTCGTAACCCACCTCAAGATGATGCGACCACACGCATCCAGCAGTTGGAACAAGGCCACTAGGATTTGAAACTCTGATGGAAAACCTTCTCCTTGCCTTTCAAAACAGGTGAACAATGAACCTCCTCTGAATCTTCAAGATGATGAGGTAAATGGAGAAGAAAATGAGTCACGCGCCCTTACTTAAAAGGATGTAGATAGTATCCTCACCAAAGCAAAAGAAGAGGATATACTCAAGGAGCATGGGATCAAGCCACCATATCCCTTATGGATGGACTCGGTCCCGTTCCCTACAAAATTCAAGCATCATACTCTCCAAACATATACGACGAAAGGATCAGCCAGACAGCACGTCATCCACTTTAAGATCCTGACGGGAGCTATCGCGGATCAAGATGCACTCAAGATTCGCCTCTTTACAAGTACCCTAAAAGGTACGGCCTTTGACTGGTACTCCACATTTCCGAAGGACTCCATCCAAATTAGGCCATGCTAGAGACACGCTTCCTGATTCACTTCAAAGGTGAGGACATCCCGCTACTATGGCTCAGCTTTACAGCCTAAAACAGGGGGAGAATGAGTCAACATACGACTTCATTCACAAGTGGAAAGCAATGGCGTACAAATGCTCAGATGTACTGCCACAAGCGTCACTAGTCGACATATGCCGAAACAACATGAGAGCTAGAATCCGCTCCATGATCATCAACAACAAATGAAAAAACCTAGGAGAACTCCTAGAAACTTCCATGGAGTTTGAAACGGTGATCAAAGACCTCAACAGACAGAAATCATCAAGAAAAGAGTCAATCGCCATTGCAACCTCAAAGCCAAAGAAAAAAGAGGTCCTCAATATGCAAACCAAGTCAGCTCCTCAGCCACCAAAGAAAGCTGAAAACAAAGCTGTAGGTAAAAGACCTGAACTCTCAGATGCCTTTAAAGAGCGAGTAGAAAAGAAATACCCGTTTGATGAAGATGTTGATGAAATCTTCGGGGCCCTCGTGGCAAACGGCAAGCTCACCTTACCTGAACCAAAAAGACCGGGAGATGTTGGCAAAACAACGATCCTCGGTACTGTCCATACCACCAGATGATCTTGCATCCTCTCAATCAATGCTTCGTTGTGAGAGAGAAAATAAACGAGATGTGGAAAAACGGAGTCATTACCTTTGACAAAAACTATGGGTCTGCCTCTGTCAACATGGTGTCATGTGGACAAACATCAAAATCACCGAAGAAGAAAATCACTGCTTCCTTCAAGGTGATAAACACAATCCAAGTGTCCGAAGAATTGGTTCCTTACCCGACACCAGACGGACAACCCATATGGGTACATCCCGATCTCCTGGAAGATGAAAACTTGGAGGTCGTGAAAACAAAGCAGACAGCTCTGCAACGAAGGCTAGATAGGAAACATCTCCTCAAGCTCAAACGGCAAGAAAAGACCCAGCCAAAACAAGAAGTCCAAGAAAAGGCAAAGGCCTCCTCTACCGCTTCACTGGGGGTAACAAAAACGTCCCTTCCAGAGACTTCAAAGGGGGTAAGAAACTCTCAGTGATTTCATGCCACCTCAATTCAAAGAAAAGCCACGCAGGGGGCATCATACTCTTGCAATTCGGTAGTTAGATTCTCCATTGATGGATACGAGTCCAGGACACTGATGATGGATTCAAATCCAACTACACCGACAAGTGGGAGGAATCCCTTAAAATAGGAGAATATCTCTCCGATGAAGAATGGGTTCCTAAAACTCACCTTATTCCGGTAATCTGGTATAACCCCTTACAGCCACAAGGATCCTGGTCTGATGATGAAGAAGACCTAGAGGCTGTACAAGAAAATGTTGTTGGCCCAGCACCAGCCGCTGCTCCAGTGGAAATGAACCAAGTTGAACCACAAGGAGCAGACGAAGAAGAAGATTTGGCTCAAATGCCTGATCTTGAAGAATATGCGAGGATTTTACAGCATCTCGCTCAAGAACAAGAGTAAGCCTGTGTCAATGAGCTTCCTCGCAATCCAAAGCCGGAAATCCCTGAAGACCACCAGGTACCTCCTCCCTTAACTCCTGAAAATGGAGAAAATTACTGGATAGATGATCCTCTTACATCCGAGGATGAGTCTGACTCCGAGCAGGCAACGTCTCCTGTCAGAGCTTCCTGAAGTGTGATAATTCGGGAATATAGCTCTTCCGAAGCATCGTCTGATGAGATCACTTATACTCCGACGACGCCTAGCAATGTATCTTCTGGAGCAACCTCGTCTCACGTGACTTACACAGAGATGTCACCTTCATAGGTTTGTTCTCCTGAGACTGTGACTTCAGAATCCACATTCTTCCCGAGTGTTCATCATGAAGAAAACCCAGCTATTCATGCTTGGGATGATGAATTAGTCGACACAGAAGAAGAGTTTCTCGATGCTGTTTAGGACTTGATCCTGGAAAATGCTATGTGCAACACAGTTACTGAGGATGGCAACTCTACTGCAGACACATCCCCGAGTAAATGAAAAACGACAGCCTCTTGATCCTTAGGACAATCTTCCAAATGGAGACCCTTCTCAAAAAGTTCTCGAAGTTAGTAGAGGGACCCACTCTAGCCGGGACTACCATAAAAATTACAACCAATCTTCATTTACTTACGTAAATCCTTCTGGAAAAGATGTTGTAAGCACTGCTTCTGGAAGAAAACTGAGGGATCATGCATTGAATGCTTCTCGGTTAAAAAAGCAGCAACTGCCACCATCGCCTTCACAAAGGAAGACCTCCTACTTGGCGAAACAAGGCACAACCGACCCCTGTACTTCACAGGGTACATCAAGGAAATGCCTATACACAGAGTTCAGATCGACCGAGGTTCTACACTCAACCTCATCTACACTTTGGCTCTCAAAGAGTTAGGCATCGCACCCAGCAAGCTGAGCCACACATCTGTATCTATCTTTGGATACGATGGGAGTACTAAAAGGCCTATCGGCAAAACCATCAAAACCCAGTCGGTTTGGGAGAAGGTCGTGGTATTCTCACGCCATTGAGGCCCGCCTTAACCAAAAAGCCAACTAGAAGACTGGAGACTCTATGGTTATGTAGAAAAGTCTTCACATGGGTTAGGGTTATGATCCCGACACCCCTACGAGACAGTTGACAAAAAGGCTTAAAAGTAGACTTACCGACCAAGCCTCAACATCTCGTATCCATGAAGACATCGATCTCCCTGGATATCTCTTGATGAGTCACCAGACAAAGATCCAGGAAGGTCATCCAATTGGTACAATTTCTCTGATGATGAAGAGTAATTGTCCGATGGCACAGACTTGTGGTCTTTAACCCAGAAGAACCCTTGTCTCCAAAAGAAGTACCCTACTTCGTCCCAGTTTCAACAGGCGATTGGGACCATCTCATAGCAAGCCTTGAGAAGATCACCGATCAAGAAAACCCATGGAAAGGAACGAAGCCTTGGTCTAAAAATGCCCTTGATACCCCTAAAGGTTTTGTTGAGTTGGAAGCCTCTGAAAATATTATGGAGGATCCTGCATCCTACAGTGATCTCATGGCCTTTCGAAGCCTGGGGTATGGACATCATAGGTCCTATTTCTCTCCCTTTAAACAAAGGTCAACGCTTCATCTTCGCCGCTACGGGTTATTTCTCTAAGTGGTCAGAAACATTTGAGCTCAACGAAATGAAGACCTCATCAGTCCTTCAGTTCCTGTGCACCAACATCATTTGTCATTTTGGCATACCCAAAAGATTCGTCCATGATATCGGACGACAATTCTAGGATCGGACCACAATTCTAGGATCATTGATTCTACAGGTTCTGCGACAAATACAAATCCAAAGCTGTCCTTCAACTCCATACAATACGGCTGTAAACGGATTAGCAGAAGCTTTCAACAAGACACTCTGCGAAATCCTCAAGAAAATGGTCTCTAGTCACAAAAGAGATTGGAGCGACAAACTGTCTGAAGCTTTGTGGGCCTATCGAACCACCGTTCGAGGACCAACCCATAGCACACCATTCTCCTTGGTCTATGGATGCGAAGCTGTCGTACCCTTAGAAGTACAAATTCCTTCCTTGAGGGTATCCTTGAAAAATGACAAGACTCAAGAAAGCAATGTCAAATTGCGACTCCATGAGCTGGACAATGTCGATGAGAGATGGCTCGAAGCTCGACAGAGCATTGAACTTTACCAAGTACGCATGGCAGGATCTTTCTACAAGAAAGTCAGGCAACGTGCCTACAAAAAGGGTGACTTGGTTCTCACGGTAAAAAAGACCAATGGTCTATGCTCACAAGTCCAAAGGCAAGTTTGAACCAAAATGGGAGGGACCCTACGTCATCGACAAGGCTTTCTCCAACGGTGCATACGCACTCCTAAACCTGGAGGGTGATAGATGTATGCAGCCCATCAGCGGCAAGTTCTTAAAGTGATACTACCTTTGAGGACTTACCCAACTGGGTAAGAGCAATGCCTGTACGGCCAAAACCTATTTCCAGGTACTCGCTCACCAAACCCACTCTTTTTAGAGTTTTCATATCAAATGTTGGAATTCCTAGAAATTCAAACAATGCTTACTTTCATTGTTTCATTGTTCAAAAACATCCAACTTTAGGAGCTTCTCCCAGACTTGACCAAAATTCTCGATCCTTGAACCCAAAATTCATGGTTTGAAACAAGAACCGAATTCAGGAATTTCCACCCTAGTCCACCCAGCCTTTTACTGCCAAAATGGTTTTAGGTCAAAATTTACGACCCTCGTTTCTTTAAACAAAAAAAAAAAATAAGAAAAGGGTTTAAAAGAAAAACGCGAGGAAGCGACGCTTAGTTGATACTCACACAAATCGGAAGAATGCGAACCATGTTCGACACTTCCAAAATCGTAGGGAAGCGACATTTTGTCGATACTTGTAAAACCCAAAAAACCGTGGAGACGCAACATTTCAGTTGATATCCACAACCCAAATCTCAAAGGTTCAAAAAAACCTAAAATTGTGGAGATGCATCATTGCAGTTGATATCCACAACCCAAAGGTTCGAGAAAACCACAAATTTCAAAACTCGTGGAGAAACGACATCGCGTCGGTACCCATAAAACAAAATTTTTGAAAAGTGAGGAAGCGACGCTTAGTCGATACTTACACTTAAATCCGCAAGGATGAGACATTCCATCGCTAGTCGCAACCGAATGAACAAGGATGCGACATTCCATTGATACTTGTAAGACCATTCAGCAGGGAGGCGACTTTTAGTCGATATTTGTATTTTTTGAAAACCAAAATCAGCTATAAATGCCACCAAAACTAGCTATAGATGCAACCAAAACCGGCTACCAATGCCGCCAAACCGACTATCAATGCCACAAAACAAAATCGGCTATCAATGCCACCAAACCGGCTATCAATGCCACAAAACAAAACCGGTTATAGATGCCACAAACCGGCTATCAATGCCAAAAAATAAAATCGACTATCAATGCCACAAACCAAAACTTGGCTTTAAAAAAATCCGGCTATAAATGCCACCAAAACTGGCTATAGAGGCCACCAAAATCGGATATCAATGCCACCAAACCAGCTATCAATGCCACAAAAACTGGCTCTCATGCCAAAATCGGCTTTCATGCCACAAACAAAATTTGGCTCCCATGCCAAAACAATCATTTGACAAAAGATTTTCATCAAATGACAAGCTTTTGATAAATCTCATTTAGCAATTGCTTCATCACAAAAAGATTTAAGTGAGCGTAGGGAAAAAAAAACAAAAAAATACATTTGGTACAAAAAAAAAAGAAAGTGTTCACAAGCACTGCAAAAAAGTACCAAAAAATACATGTGTACCAAAAAAATAAAAAGAGAAGAAATCAGGAGCTCAACCAAAAATGGACTCCAGCCAAAGTTTCAGCTCCTCGAGCAAACTTTTGGCTTCCGCCTTCAGAGTTTCTAAGGCACGCTTCTTCAGGAACTTGCCATGAGATGCTGGAGAATGTCGTAATCCTTCTTTTACACTTTGAAGCTTATCCCAGGCAGTTCGCCATCATTTGTTTTCCTCAGTCCTCCTTTTGAGAACTCGATCGACGTCTGCAACCTGGCAAATCAGGGCACTCTCCCTGTCGCGAGCTTCTATCATAGCAACCCACTTGGCCGCGACTGGATCATGACAAATCCGACATCCAAGTGTCCAGAAAGGAGTCTCGATCCAAGAGCTCAAAACCCATGCCAGCACCTTCTTTGCAAATAGAAGAGATGGCTCACTTTTGACTGCTCATATCATGCCCCATTGGAAAACTAACAAAAGAACTCTTTCCAATTGGAGCCACAAGAGAAGGAATCTCATCACGAGGTCTCACCTCTGCCATGTCAGAACTGGTTGTAGGAGTCTTTACCTTCGGATCAACCTCTGGCATCCCTTGCTCTGGTTCTGAAGAAAGCGATGGATTATCTTCTGTCACTTCAAAACCTGTCAACGAAACACAAAAAGGTATGAATATGATCCTGTTTAAAAAACTTTATCAGGGTTATTACTATAAAATAACTTCTTCGACGACTGGCAGAACACTTTCTTCCTCCTTGAACTCATCGGAAGCATCGTCAACATTTATGTCCATCAATGGCTCAAAGTCATCAGAATCCCGTGGCAACTCCGCTGACACAAAAAAAATGTTAGCAAATCAAGTCACAGACACAAAAAAAAAAGAAAGCAAAAAGAAGTTATACCAATCGGAGATTCTGGATTCACTCCAGAGTCCCTCGGTTCTTCTTCAGGTGCTCCCACAGGATCTGTCGCCGCCTCATCAGTCGGAACCTCAGGCATCGCCAAGTATTCTTCTTCTACTAAAAAAAAGGAAAAGCAGAAACAGAAACAGGAATGGAAAAAGAAAAAGGAAGAATCACACCTTCATCCACGGTCTCTTCTTCTTGGCTTCTCTTTTCTGGAGGCTCGTCAGCATTCTGTGGCACCTCCTCATTAACAATAAGAGGAACTTCCATATCAGGAGAGTCTTCATGTTGCCCTTTGCTGCGATGATGACTCCTCTTCCTCTTGCTTCTGCGGGCTCACTTCCTAGAAGAACTTGCCCCACTGTCAGAGTCAAGTTTCCCACTTGACTCCTCACTGGATGGTCTGCTCTTGCCAATAGACTCACGGAAGCTCGCCTCTGTGCCACTTGCATCCAAGCATCAAGCTCAGGTTCCTTTTGTTCTAGCTGCTCTAAGGCCTCACCAGGTACTTCCCAAACAGCTTCAGAACCAATGACACCCTGCTCACCGAGAAAGCCTATCTTGTGTTTCTCTATAGAAAGGAAGGCCCAAACTTCCTTTCGCCGGACGCCATCTAAGTTTCCAAGGCCTTTTCCAAACGACAGCTTAACATCAAGAACCTTCTTGGAAAGCCCCCGATATGCCAAAAAGCTCTCCACGAACCACTTTGCAAAGCCGACAGTCCGAGAAGTTGACAATAAAGGATAGGAAATCATGGCAGTAGTGTCTTCAGCACTATAGAAAGCCCATGTGTTTCTCCCATCCTGCAAACCTGCAAAGAGCTTCACAATGCTTGAAGGCGCTCCAACAACGCCTTGAGAGAAGCCCAACTAAGGTGCAAAGCGAGAAGGCACATACGGCTGGATGTCGATGAAAAGATGTCTACGATGTACCATTGTGCTGACACGTATGCTAAAAAGCCACTCCTTCTCTGCATTTGTCAAGGAATAATGCCTTTCCGACCCCGCCCTGGTAGAGTCATAGGAGGCACCAAAATCAAAAGCCTTCTTCCGCAACTCCTGAGAAAGCTTCAGTGAAGATTGCCCCATCTCGACGTCCCTGAACCGTCGGGTCCTCATGCGGGCAAACAAAAGTGATTCAAGCACGGCTTTACCCTTAGGCAATCGAATCATCAGAGGACCATCATCTCGTGCAGCACCCAGCCGGTGGAAGCCAGGACAGTGGTATACAAACCACGAATAAAAAATGTGGGCTGAAAATACCTTGTTCATGGGAAGCCCAAGCCGAACCAAAAAAGCAGCAGCCTAGAGTTCGGTACACAAGTAGGAGTAAAGAGCTGGCACCAAAGCAAGCCACTCCGCAAACGCCATCTGACAAGCTGAAAAATTACAATGTGGCCTGTGAGTGAGGTAAATAATAAGATCTCTCCGCAGTGTGTTGTCAGAGCAAATGGCGTCTGTACTCACGAAGAAACCCCTCAACTCTTCTTGCATGGCCAAAGACTTCTTCGAACCCGGATTCTAACCTCTGGCTTCCCGGGTCATGCTATCAGAAGACTCCCAACTTGGAGGATCTTCTCTCTTAGGGCACGTGGAAGAAAGGCTCATGATCGAGATGGTATGATCAAACATCGACTGGGTAACAACAGTTTTCTCTTCACCACCAGCTGTGTAAGAGAACTGAAAACAGCTCCTTTGGTATGTCACGTCGTCAGGGACTGCATCACGAAAAAAGAAGGTAGGCTTGGGCAAAACCCTCTGATCATCCATCACCCAAGGACGGTTGCTTACCATGATCTTATAGAACTCTTCATTCTTGAGAGCGACCAGTCACTGCCTCATCTCATCTCTGTTGAGGGAGTCGCACTCTTCAAGGTTTCTCTCAACATACTGGACCTTCTCTCAGGTCTGCTGAATAGCCGGATTGGAAGATCTAGCAGATCGATGAGGTATGCTTGTAGCAGGCTCTTCACCCTTGTTCGTTCTGGAGGAACCACCTGTAAAGGTTGGAAAAGAAAAAGACCAATCATCAAAATGACAAGATTTCGCAAAAAGAAAATCTGGCGAAATTTTGGCATGATTACGAGGCAGTTCCGAAGAAAATGGAAATATCCCGAAAGAAATAGAAAGCTTGAAGATGGGCTCAACATCGCTGCGAGCTCCGAAACTCCAAACTTTCGAAACCTCAAAGTCTCCGTAAAACTAGGAAGGGCTCATCATCACTGCGAGCTCTAAATTCCCAAATTTGCAAAAATTTTCAGGTATGCTATCACATCATGCTACCAATTCAATTTACAAAAAATGCATGCATGAACATCTTGGTTTTCCAAAAAAAAAAAGCATTATCATGATGAACAAAAGACAAAAAGAAGAAACTTTCTAAAAAAAAAGGGAGAAAGAAAAGAACAAAAAAAAAAGAGAAACTTTCTTTTAAAAAAAAGATAAAAAGAAAGAAAGAAAGAAGACTGTCCCACAAGCTACGTGGCCGTATGGCCAGATCCGTACGGATCTGTCCGTACTACCGACAAAAAAAATGTGAAAAAAAGGCAAGAGAAAAAAAAAAAGAAGAAAAACACGTGGAAAAAAAAACACGTGGAAAAAAAAGAAAAGAAACGAAAGAAACAAAAGAATATTTTTTTTACCATCCTATCTTCTACAAATAGGGTTTTCTCGAAAAAGAGAACTTACTTGAAGTGATTGATGGAGAAGAAGAAGAAAAGCTTGAAGATCCTTGAAGAAGAAAAGTTCTTGGTCTTGAAGCCCTCTTGAGATTTTTGCAAAAGAAAGCAATAAGAGCAAGAGATCCATCCTCCCCTTCGTTTTATAGAAGAGAGCAAACCAAAGAAGGAAAGAAGAAAAAGGTAAGTGTTACTTACCAAAAGAAATAAATTAGAAAGATCTTTCCCAAAAGAAAGATATCTTGAGGGATTCTCTCCCCAAAAGAACGCAATGAGAGACTTTCTCCCAAAAGATAGAAGATTTGAGATATTCTCTCCCAAGGAAAGATACTTTGAGATATTCTCTCCCAAAATAAAGGGAACATGAGATTCTCTTCAAGTAAAGATATTTTTAGATATTCTCTATCCAAATGAGATATTTTTAGATATTCTTTACAAAAATGAAACCATATGAGATCTAAGCCATCTTCAAAAGCATAAGGTCCCATGGGTTAGCCCATATGAGTCAGGTTTGACCACCTAGGCACTAAAAAAAATGGGCTTTTAGTCAAAGAGAAATCCCTCTTACCAAGAGCATACAAAATGGTTCCATGCCTCTTTAGAGTTGATTGGACCATACAAAAAAAGAATTCCAAGCCCCATGAGCTTCCAAAATTCAAACCATCCAGCCTCATATACCAAATTGAGCCAAAATCTTGAAATTGACATTTCACAGAAACCCAAGCCACTCCAATGGACCCAAATAGTCCCAAAGAGTGACCAAAAACCACATCCTGGTCCCCTAACTTGCCACATACAGCTTGTTAGGTCACGAGACCAAAACCAAAAAACCAAATCCTGATCCCCTAACTTGCCACATACAGCTTGTTAGGTCACACGATCAAAACCAAAATCGACCCCCCAACATTCCACATACAGCTTGTTGGGTCACACATTCAAAATCAAACCCGACCCCCTAACCTGCCACATACAACTTTTTAGGTCACAAGGTCAAAAAAAAAAAAAAAAAACCAAATCCACATCCTTGATGTCATTTCCAAAACTTTGCCTCGAGATGGTACGTGATTCCTTTCACTACCATAAAATTCCCCTGGAAGCTCAAAAGGCCACTCTACCAAAAGAAAGACTGCTCAAAGACTCTTAGTCAAGTCACAAGCTCTCCTTCAGAAATATCTTCGAGGCACATCGACTACAAAAGTTAAACAACTCGTCGCTGTACCTCGAGGGGGTATTTGTTGACAACAAAAATGTCACTTTGTTTCTTCAACATCAAGAAAGCTACATGAAGTCACGGCCTACCACAAATGGGCAATGCTACTTTTAAAAAAAATCAAGTCTTATCAGAATCAAACAAGAAACTGCAAGATCCTTTAAGACAACCAAAAGAGGAGTACACAAGAAGTCTCGGGCCATTTCAAAATCATTTGACCTAACTTCGCCTCTCCGATAGCTGAACAGGAGCTCTCAGTGGCGACAGCATCGAAGACACCAAATCTTTGATCAGAGCCTACGGATAGTCTCAAAATACATCCAAAAGGCTCCACGTCGGGTTCCGAGTCAAATCGACAACGTTTGACCCTCCATCAACCCTCAAACAGCTAAATCAAGCCTCTCGGTGGTGAGAACCACCGAGGCCATCACTCATCAAAAAGAGCACATGAGCGTGTTCAAGATGCTTACGAAGGGCTACACGTCAAGATTCAGGTCATTTCAGCAACATTTGACCCGACTTTGACTCTTGGAAGCCAAATCAGGCCTCTCGGCGGGCGAAGCTCCCCGGGACCAAGGTTTCCAAGACAGAGCCTATGGATCATCTCAAAATGACTCCAATAGGTTCCCTGTAAATTTCAAGTCAATCGAACATCGGTTGACCGCACACAAGGCGCGACATCCTCCTCGCGACAAAATCAAGTCTACTAGTGACAGGACCCCATACGGCTTCAAAACTCAAAGAAAAGCCTATGGTTGGTCTTATTTATTGCTCAGGAGGCTTCACCTCGAAATTCAGGTCATTCCAACATCGTTTGGCCCAATTTCAACTTCTGACGGAAAATCGGCAGCTCTACGCGATAAAGACTTCGGCTTTCCGAAAAATTGGAAACTTTGCACCCCAAAATGCAAGGATTCTCATCAAGTTTTCTGCAGGGAAATCAAGCCAATAAATGTGCAAAAATGACAAGAAAAATAAAGAATAAAAAAGAATCAGAAAAGACCTTGAAACGGTCGTGAAACGGGACCAAAAAGGGATAATTTCCCCCAGTGTCGCTCGCGACCATGGAGCTTCGGATGGCCGGAATCACCCCGGAAAGGTTCGTTTTCGCATTTCGAAGCTTCCAACTCCTGTGATTTTCCAAAATGCATACTTTTGAGGTACCAAATCCTTCAACATCCGTTATAATCATGGGTCCGTCTTCAAGAGTATCAAAATCAAAACCAACTGGTCGACCAAAAAGTGCACTTTCTAGCCGATCGATCGAGAAATCGACAGGACAGATGTCACCGGCCTACTGTTAGCTATCAATGTCTGAAGTTACATGGTCATCTGATGCTGATCAGCATGTAGAACCATCGATGATCATCGCCAAAAGAACCCCAAAAGACGCGGCACGGCCCGTGACTCTTCAACTGCTCTGCGACCACTTAATGCTGTTAATTGACTAGCTTTATCGCAGTCATTAATTCATTACTTTGGACGACCCAATTACAAGCAAGCAAATGAGAGTTACAAGTCAATTGATTCATGGCATTTAACCCATGAAACTCCTCCCATCATGGTGATTAAAGGTGATTAAATGCCCTTAATCTCCACCGGCCAATCAGAAGCCAAGATCCAAGAGTTACAAAATGAAGGAATTAAACCTTGTAACTCCTCCCATTATGTGGCTTTAAAGCCCATAAACTCTCCTAAATGGCTACCAAAGGCCTATAAATAGGAGAGCATTCCAAAGAATTCAAGATCCAGAAAAACCACTTCCTCAAATCGAAGAAAACCACTTCAAAAGTATCAGACAATCCAGAAATATGAGAGAAAGAAAAAGAGAGAAAACTCTGCTAAAGTTCTACACCGGCCACCACTACAAGGTGACAAAAGTACCCCCAAGGTCCTTGCCTTCTCCTTTTGCCTCCAATGGCTTAGACGTGGCTTTTCAGCCCGTCTACTTAGCTTTTTATTGGAGATAGGAGCTCCTCTTGGTCTTTGTCCTCTAAAAAACTGAGGTTATAACCAAGCCAAGCGAATCAAGAGCATCCACTATTCTCATCTGCATGGATGATGGCGAAGTTCACACATGGCTTGCGATCGTCAATCTGAATGAGTCCCCCATAATCTCCTGAGAAGTTAGATCCTCCTTTTCTTGCTTTTCATTGTATTTTATATTTTTCTAAAAGAGACAAAAATCACAACTCTTGTCTTTCATTATTGATAAGAATTGTAAATCGGCTATAAACGCCAAAAATCGGCTATAAATGCCAAAAAATCGGCTTTCACGACAAATCAAGAAAATGTCTCTTTTCATAAATATACGTGCAATGGAAAACTTGAAAGAAGTTGAATTCCTTTTTACTTGCGAAGGTCGATCTCCACTTCCAGTTCCAAGTAAAAATAGAAAAGCAGACAGCTCTGCAACGAAGGCTAGATAGGAAACATCTCCTCAAGCTCAAACTACAAGAGAAGACCCAGCCAAAACAAGAAGTCCAATAAAAGGCAGAGGCCTCCTCTACCGCTTCACTGGGGGTAACAAAAACGTCCCTTCCAGAGACTTCAAAGGGGGTAAGAAACTCTCAGTGATTTCATGCCACCTCAATTCAAATAAGCCACGCAGGGGGCATCATACTGTTGCAATTCGGTAGTTGGATTCTCCATTGATGGATATGAGTCCAGTGACACCGATGATGGATTCGAATCCAACTACACCGACGAGTGGGAGGAATCCCTTGAAATAGGAGAATATCTCTCCGATGAAGAATGGGTTCCTAAAACTCACCTTATGCCGGTAATCTGGTATAATCTCTTACAGCCACAAGGATCCCGGTCTGATGATGAAGAAGACCAAGAGGCTGTACAAGAAAATGTTGTTGGCCTAGCACCCGCGGTGCTCCAGTGGAAATGAACCATGTTGAACCACAAGGAGCAGACGAAGAAGAAGATTTGGCTCAAATACCTGATCTTGAAGAATATGCAAGGATTTTGCAGCATCTCGCTCTAGAACAAGAGCAAGACTGTGTCAACGAGCTTCCTCGTAATCCAGAGCCGGAAGTCCCTGAAGACCACCAGGTACCTCTTCCCTTAACTCCTGAAAATGGAGAAAATTACTGGATAGACGATCCTTTTACATCCGAGGATGAGTCTGACTTCGAGCAGGCAACATCTCCTGTCAGAGCTTCCTGTAATGTGATAATTCAGGAATATAGCTCTTTCGAAGCATCGTCTGATGAGATCACTTATACTCCGACGACGGCTAGCAATGTATCTTCTAGAGCAACCTCGTCTTACGTGACTTACAGAGAGATGTCACCTTCTTAGGTTTCTTCTCCTGAGACTGTGACTTCAGAATTCACATTCGTCCCGACTGATCATCATGAAGAAAACCCAAGTATTGATAATTGGGATGATGAATTAGTCGTAATAGAAGAAGAGTTGCTCGATGTTATTCAGGACTTGATCCCAGAAAATGCTCAGTGCAACACAGTTACTGAGGATGGAAACTCTACTGTAGACACATCCCCCAGTAAATGAAAAACGATAGCCTCTTGATCCTGAGGACAATCTTCCAAACGAAGACCCTTCTCAAGAAGGTCTCGAAGTTGGTAGAGGGCACCCGCTCTGGCCGGGACTACCACAAAAATTACAACCAATCTTCATTTACTTATGTAAATCCTTCGGGAAAAGATGTTGTAAGCACCCCTAGTGGCAACAAGGATGAACATGCAGGCCCCAAGGAGGCTTTCAAGTATTACTTGATCGAACACTTTAAGCACATACCTGCACGTCTGCACATCCTAGATTTATTGCGAATGTCTCCATGCACTCGTGATAATCTCATTTCAGAATTACAAAAACAGAATGAAGATGTCGACAAACATGCCCCGCAAGTCCTCCAAATTGAAATGGACTACCGGGTCAAAAATTCAGAAACTTCCTCAAAGGGAGAAAAGAAGAAAACTGAGGGATCATGAATTGAATGCCTTTCGGTTAAAAAAGCAGCAAGTGCCACCATCGCCTTCACAAAGGAAGACCTCATACTTGGCGAAACAAGGCACAACCAACCCCTGTACTTCACAGGGTACATGAAGGAAATGCCTATACACAGAGTTCAGATCGACCAAGGTTCTGCACTCAACCTCATCTCAACTTTGGCTCTCGGAGAGTTGGGCATCCCACCCAACAAGCTGAGCCACACATATGTATCTATCTTTCGATACGATGGGAGTACTGAAAGGCCCATCGGCAAAATCAGGTTTAAATTGCGAATCGATGATCTTATCTTTGAAGTCACTGTGTATGCAATAAAAACCCCTTCATGCTACAACATCCTTCTCGGACGCCCCTGGATCCACGAGAATGGTGTTGTCCCTTCAACTCTACATCAATGCATCAAGTTTGTTGGCGACAACGCTTTGCGGACAGAAAACCCTTCAAAGGTAAAGAAGTCCACTTCGCAGACTCCCAAATGTATGAAGGTGAAAAAGAAGAAAAGGAGATTGTATTCTTTGCCAAAGATCTCCAGAAAGATAAAGGCAAGGCTCCACGTCCGCCGACCTCTGTAGAATTATGCGCAGATAGCGCGGTCCATCAAGCTAGCACACCCGGTGGGACTCGTTCATTTGAGAACACGATGATTGGAAATGAAATATTTGCATATCATATATTTTGCTCTATGCATATTCTTCTTTCCCGTATTCCTTGGCTACTTTCTAGTTGGTGGCCTATGTTGGATTTCGCATCTAAAAATGAGATAGGATTTTTTGGGAATTTCTAATTCTTAGTTTATTTCTACTCTTTCTCTTTTCAAAACAAAAATCAGATTTCTCAGTTTGGATTCAAAATTGAGAAACTTTGATCATCTCCTATCGTTCATCGTGCTTGCATAAATGTTGATCCTGTTCGAGTTGGGATTTGGGTCATCATTTCTCTTCGAGGAGTTCATTAGAGATTTTTAAAAAAATCCGATTTCTCAGTTTGGATTAAAAATTGAGAAACTTTGATCCTCTCCTATCGTTCATCGTGCTTGCAGAAATGTTGAGCCTGTTCGAGTTGGGTTTTTTGCCATCGTTTCTCTTCAATGAATCTGTCAGGGATAAAATATATATATAATAAAAAATCAAATTTCTCGTTTTGGATTCAAAATTGAGAAGCTTTGATCTTTTCCCTTCTGGGCACTAGCGCTTGCAGAAATTGTTGAGCCCGTGTTCGGATCAGGGATTGGGCCATCGTTTCTCTTCGATGAGTCTATTTGGGACCCAAAAAAAAAAGAAGACATAGACCAATAAGGTTAAACCAATTGCGTTCTTTGATCACGGTTGATTCAAGAAAAGCCTTGTCCAGAGTGTGGAGACAGCTTGACTGTTCTAGGCAAGGGTCCTCCAAACGGGTTCATTAAGTAATCCTACCCTAACCTGGGGGCAGTTCTATCAATTGAGATTTCATAAGATCGGGTTAGGAGGCCTATGTATACTCTTTCGTCTTTTAAATAAAAAAATCTTTAACCTAATTTTTTTAAATAAAAAAAATTTTTTGAAAAAAATCTTAAGAAAATATAAATAAAAAAATAAAGAAAGACTTTTCTAAAAAAATTTTAAAAAAATTAATAAATAAATTGTCAAAAAAATCTTCAAAAAAAAAAAACTTCCGTCATTTTTTAGTTCGGAATTGAGAAACTTTGGTCTCTTCCCCTTTGAGCACTAGCGCTCGTGGAAATCGTTAAGCCCGTGTTCAGATTGGAATGGCTTTTGCTCTCTTTGATGAATCCGATCTTGACCTTTAAAAAAAAAAAAAGAAACTCTCGTCATTTTTGGGTTCAGATCCAAGAAATTATGGTTCCTTCCCTTCTAGGCACTGGCGCTCGCGGAAATCATTGAGCCCATGTTTGGATCGGAATACCATCTGCTCTCTTTGATGAATCCAATCTTGACCTTTCAAAACAAGAGAATGTCATCTCATGGATGCGATCTCCAAACATTTGTGCCTAGCGGTACTGGTACGCCCTTTCAAGGTCTCCTGTATTTGCGACCGGCACATTTGTAACTCCAACCTTATATTCATCTTATCTTGAGCAAGCCCTGCTTCTCGATAAGTCGAATTTACATTTATAATTGCTTCTAGCAGTCACTGGAACTCTCATTCTGGGCTCACCATACTTACAATCAGATCAGTTGTACCATCTATGGTCTTTTGTCTTCTTCATGTCGCTTGGGACATGTCCCTCGAGCGATTTGAAAAGACAAAACCATAGAATTTCCCATTTATGATTATCATATTCTTGTGATTACTAATGGATGTGGTCTTGTTTCAGAAATTTTCAAAACTAACAATGGCAGCTTCCTTGGCCATTACTTTTAATGAGAACAAGCACCAACTCATGCTTCAACAGAAGCAAACCACACACACTTACAAGCGCCTTGTTAGCTGCCGAAGCGTTAACTCCCTCGGCAACTCTCTGAACTCCGGGTCGACCTTGACTCCCCGGACTATCGTCTTTGGGACGCTGGGACCATTCCCACTTCCCGAAGAACAAACTGCTCCTTCTAAGAAGCAGAATGTCACCTTTCGACGTGTCACTACCGGGACACCAAAGGCGAACACAAAAAAACCTAAAGCCCACGGAACCCCCGCGAAGCCTCGACGCACAAACAACCAGGTCTATCCCAAGACTTGGTCCCCAAGACTTTCACCAAAATAAAGAAGGACTGAAACATCTACCAAGCCAGCATACCTAGCCCCACTCAAGGAGAACCAATTCTACCCTCTTGCTTACATAAAAGAGGAGAGACCATCTCCAACCTGACAACCAACTCAACTAGCATGAGCCGGCTTGTTCTTACAAGCCCAAATTCAGATCATGCATCACTAGGCCTCTACGAGCACCTACTAAGGCCTACAATCCTGCAGTTCAACCCTTCATCTCTACAGGGGCCGAACTCTAAAAATTCAAAGCTTCGCTGCAACAGGAGAAGGACCGGGTTCGCATCCTGTCCTTGCCCAGCTACAAAGAAGATAGGCTTGGCTGCTGCGCCAGAGGGAGCACATCCTTCATTGTAAAAGCCCCGCCAGAGCTGACCGAAGCTTAAATTGCTCGTCGTATACGCCGCCGTGCATCGTATTGACAAAAGAGACTAGAGAAGAAAAGGACCCAGCCTCCTACACTTCAAGTCTCCCAGTCGAGAAAGAAAGACCCGACCGAATTGATGTTGTCCATATGGTTGGAAAAATCAGAAGATGCCAAAAGTCAGCATCCAAAATCCATGTCTGACGTCTGGTGACCCGCACCGTCTCCAGGACAAGAAGACATCTCGAAGAATCCCCTGCCCCTTCAAGTCAAGGACGGCAGAGTAATCCTTCCTCAAGCTCTTCATCAAAAAGAATAAGCCCCAGCTCAGTCACCAGGACAACTTCTTCATTTGAATCCCGAAGGATGAACATCCTGGCTACAAATTCTGAGCCCCACCTCGCAACCCACCTCAAAATGATGTGATCACACGCATCCAGCAGTTGGAACAAGGCCACCAGAGGACTGAAACTCTGATGGAAAACCTTCTCCTTGCCTTTCAAAATAGGCGAACAATGAACCTCCTCCGAATCTTCAATATGATGAGGTAAATGGAGAAGAAAATGAGTCACGCGCCCTTACTAAAAAGGACGTAGACAGTATCCTCGCCAAAGGAAAAGAAGTGGATATACTCAAGGAGCATGGGATCAAGCCACCATATCCCTTATGGATGGACTCAGTCCCATTCCCTACAAAATTCAAGCATCCTACTCTCCAAACATATACAGGGAAAACGATCAGCAAGACAGCACGTCATCCACTTCAAAATCCTGACGGGAGCTATCGTGAATCAATATGCACTCAAGATTCGCCTCTTTGCAAGTACCCTAAAAGGTACTGCCTTTGACTAGTACTCCACTCTTCCGGAGGACTCCATCCAAAATTGGGCCATGCTAGAGACACGCTTCCTGACTCACTTCAAAGGTGAGGATACGAGTCCAGGACACCGATGATGGATTCGAATCCAACTTCACCGACAAGTGGGAGGAATCCCTTAAAATAGGAGAATATCTCTCCGATGAAGAATGGGTTCCTAAAACTCACCTTATGCCGGTAATCTGGTATAACCCCTTACAGCCACAAGGATCCTGGTCTGATGATGAAGAAGACCGAGAGGCTGTACAAGAAAATGTTGTTGGCCCAGCACCAGTCGCTGCTCCAGTGGAAATGAACCAAGTTGAACCACAAGGAGCAGACGAAGAAGAAGATTTGGCTCAAATGCCTGATCTTGAAGAATATGCGAGGATTTTATAGCATCTCGCTCTAGAACAAGAGCAAGCCTGTGTCAATGAGCTTCCTCGCAATCCAAAGCCGGAAATCCCTGAAGACCACCAGGTACCTCCTCCTTTAACTTCTGAAAATGGAGAAAATTACTGGATAGACGATCCTCTTACATCTGAGGATGAGTCTGACTCCGAGCAGGCAACGTCTCCTGTCAGAGCTTCCTGTAGTGTGGTAATTCGGGAATATAGCTCTTCCGAAGCATCGTCTGATGAGATCACTTATACTCCGACGACGCCTAGCAATGTATCTTCTGGAGCAACCTCGTCTCACGTGACTTACACAGAGATGTCACCTTCTTAGGTTTCTTCTCCTGAGACTGTAACTTCAGAATTCAAAATCGTCCCGACTGATCATCATGAAGAAAACCCAACTATTGATGCTTAGGATGATGAATTAGTCGACACAGAAGAAGAGTTACTCGATGTTGTTCAGGACTTGATCCCGAAAAAATGCTCCGTGTGACACAGTTATGGAGGATGGCAACTCAACTGTAGACACATCCCCCAGTAAATGAAAAATGACAGCCTCTTGATCCTGAGGACAATCTTCCAAACGAAGACCCTTCTCAAGAAGGTCTCGAAGTTGGTAGAGGCACCACCCGCTCTGACCGGGACTACCACAAAAATTACAACCAATCTTCATTTACTTATGTAAATCCTTCGGGAAAAGATGTTGTAAGCGCCCCTAGTGGCAACAATGATGAACATACAGGCCCCAAGGAGGCTTTCAAGTATGACTTGATCGAACACTTTAAGCACATACCTTCACGTCTGCACATCCTAGACTTATTGCGAATGTCTCCATGCACTCGTGATAATCTCATTTTAGAATTACAAAAACAGAATGAAGATGTCGACAAACATGCCCCGCAAGTCCTCCAAATTGAAATGGACTACCGGGTTAAAAATTCAGAAACTTCCTCAAAGGGAGAAAAGAAGAAAACCGAGGGATCATGAATTGAATGCCTTTCGGTTAAAAAAAGCAGCAAGTGCCACCATCGGCTTCACAAAAGTGGACCTCCTACTTGGCGAAACAAGGCACAACCAAGCCTTGTACTTCACAGGGTACATGAAGGAAATGCCTATACACATAGTTCAGATTGACCCAGGTTTTGCACTCAACCTCATCTCCACTTCGGCTCTTGAAGAGTTGGGCATCCTACCCAATAAGCTGAGCCACACATCTGTTAGATATCGCGATCACTGAGAGGGGGGGGTGAATCAGTGTTTCCTTAAAAATAGGTCCAATTTAACAACAAAAGCAAATCAAATCACACAAGGACACCAGATTTAACGTGGTTCACCAAAAGGCTACGTCCACGGTTCAAAGACTGTCCGAACACCGATCCGGAACAGGTCTGAATCTATTTAGTCACACCAACGACAAAGAGCACCAACCCTTAAGTTTCAGATAGCACCAACTATCTAGGAAGCACCTACCCCCTTTACAATTTATCTGCACCAACAGATAGGATCACCAAACCCCTAACACCAAGCACCAACTTGATGTTCTACAGAATTAAAGTAGAAAACTTTTCTACAGCCCTTCCCCTCTACAATCTCTCTCTCTCAATCCCTTACAAATTGAAATTTAAAGCATAAAAAGAGAGACACTTATCTATGGACGAATCACCATCTTCATGAGCATATTTTCGTCCAACTTGCTGTAGAAACTTGCAGCACAACATCACACAGCAGCACCTTCTTCTCCAATCACTCTTCTCTCCAAAATCCTCACTTTTGTTCTCTCTTCTCTTCTATACTCATGAAAACGAACTTAGCAGCCTTTATATAGGTTATGGTAACCCTAAAGAGTGTTCAAATTAGGCTAGAATTCGTTTAGAAAGAGTCCCAAACGAAATACATAAGATTCCTGAATTTTCGTGCAAAACTTCTATTTCTGCGCAAATCTGATTTCCCGTGCTCGGTCGACCGCGTGGGGTCCCCGGTCGACCGGCGACACACTGTAGCAACAAATAACTGGGAGCTAACTGAAACTGTCTTCTGCAGAGTTCTCTTCCCGGTCGACCGCGTGGGGTCCCCGGTCGACCGACCACACTGCTTCAGGAATTCTGAATTCCTGTACTGTTTCAGCTCTGTTTTTTTCTTTGAAGCTTTATCAACACCACACTATCAACACCACACTTGTGACATTGTGTTGACAATAATTCCAACACAAAATGATACTTGAGATACTAAACACTTCAATGCTTCATAAGACTTCTCAAGGCATCTCAAATTCCAACAATCTCCCCCTTTGGAATTGTTGGCAACACTTGGAACTTCAACACTTGGAACACTTTGAACCAGTTGACCTTCATGAAGCTTCTTCAGAACCATAGACTCCCCCTGTCTTAAAAAAAACCAACAGAATCAAGATCTTCACATTCACATTCTTGATACCAATCTCCCCCAAGCTATCATAGCATAACTTCTTCGCATAACTTCTCCTAGCATAGCTTTCTCCTAGCATAAGACTTTCTCCCCCTTTGACAACAAGTCCAAAGGGACCAACCAAGGAGCGAATAGGATATTCAAGGAATACATTGCTCCCCCTTTCAAGCACAACTCCTAAGGATTAGGAGAGTGAGTAACTCCTAATTTTTTCCGGAGATACTCGAAGACTTCCTTGGCAGAAGTTTTGTGAAGATATCAGCAACTTGCTCAGTAGTTAGAACATATTCCAACTTTACCTCACCGTCTGCAACCTTTTCCTTGAGAAAGTGATAGCGGATTGCAACATGCTTCGTTCTAGAATGCTGAACAGGATTCTTAGAGATGTGAATTGCACTTGTGTTGTCACAGAGGATCGGCGTAGGATCCGTTGTCGGAACTCCTAGATCAGAGAGCATTTGCCGCATCCATAACACTTGCGTACAATAAGTTGCCGCTACAATATATTCTGCTTCCGCTGTAGAAAGGGATACTGAATCTTGTTTCTTACTGTGCCATGACACCAACCTTTCACCGAGATAGAATGCACCACCGCTTGTACTCTTGCGATCATCTATACATCCAGCCCAATCGGCGTCAGAGTATGCAACAAGAGTGAAGGATTTGCCTTTAGGATACCAAATGCCAAGCTCCATGGTACCTTTCAGATATCGAAATATCCTTTTTACTGCTGTAAGGTGCGTCTCAGTTGGTGATGCTTGAAATCGAGCCACCATACATACTGCTTGCAGAAGATCCGGTCTTGTAGCAGTCAAATAAAGCAAGCTTCCTATCATAGAACGATAAGTGGTGTGATCAACGGACGAACCCTTATCATCTTTGCTTAGCTTTGTGTTCGTTGTCATTGGTGTGCTCACTGGCTTGCTGTCTTCCATGTTAAAACGCTTCAGCATTTCCTTGATGTATTTCATCTGTGACATGAAGATACCATGTTTCAGCTGCTGAACTTGTAAACCAAGGAAGAACTTTAGTTCGCCAAGCATTGACATCTCAAATTCTTTCTTCATCTCGTCAGCAAAATTCCTGCACATTTCCTCATCATTGCCACCAAAGATTATGTCATCGACATAAACAATGACAACCAGCTGTTTGCTCAACTCTGTTTTGACATAAAGATTGCTATCAACCAGTCCTTTTCCAAAGCCGATCTTGCGGAGATAGAGGTCCAGCCTTGCATACCACGCCCTTGGCGCTTGTTTCAGTCCATAAAGAGCCTTTTTTCAACTTGCACACTAGGTCTGAATTTTTGCTAATGAGAAAACCATCAGGTTGCTCAATGTAGACCTCTTCTTCAAGTAATCCATTCAAGAAGGCTGACTTTACATCCATCTGAAATACCTTGAAGGTTTTGTATGCAGCCAATGCAAGAAACATACGAATGGCTTCCAGACGAGCCACCGGTGCAAAGGTCTCTTCAAAATCTATGCCTTCAACTTGAGCATAGCCTTTACAAACCAACCTTGCTTTGTTTCGTATGACCTGACCATCTTCGTTCAGCTGATTCCGAAAGACCCATTTAGTACCAATAACATTCTTATCGGTAGGTCTAGAAACTAGTTCCCATGTGGAGTTCTTCTCAATTTGCTCCAACTCCTCATGCATAGCTTTCAACCAACTTTCATCAAGACTGGCTTCAGCCACAGTCTTGGGTTCAATGGTGGACACAAGTGAGTAATTGCTAACTACACTTTGTCTTGTTTTAACACCGGCCTCAGGATCTCCAATGATTTGATCCTTAGGGTGTTGCTCTACCCAAGTGCTTTTCTTTCTAGGTGTAGCATCCTCTGAGTCATCCTTTGATTTCTCAGAATCATTAGGTTCAGCCACTTCATCATCAATCTCACTCGAGTCCTCATAAACTGGACTGTCATTATGAGTTACACTCTTTGATTCATGGTTTTCATCAATTCTAACATCGGCACTTTCTATGATTTTTCTGGTCCTTTTGTTAAGACATCTGTAAGCCTTACTAGAGGAGGAGTAACCCAGAAATATACCTTCATCAGCTCTTTCATCAAATTTGCCTGGATTTTGTTCAAGACGCTTGATGTAACACTTGCTACCGAAGACTCTGAAGTGCTTGACTGTTGCTTTTCTCCCAAACCATAGCTCATAAGGAGTTTTGTCTTCATGTGGCCTGATCAAGCATCGATTCTGAATGTATACAGCCGTATGGATTGCCTCCTTCCAGTATTTGTCAGCTAGCTTGCTCTCAGTTAGCATTATGCGAGCCATCTCTTGCACGGTGCGATTTTTCCGTTCCACAACTCCATTTTGCTGTGGAGTTCTAGGGGCTGAATATTGTCTTTGAATGCCATGGTGCTCACAATAGTTAGTGAACTCTTCAGATGTGAATTCACCTCCTCGATCAGACCTTAAAATCTTGATACGTTTTCCAAGCAGATTTTCAACCTGTGCTTTAAACACTTTAAAACGATCAAGTGCTTGATGTTTATGCTTAAGAAACAATACCCATGTCATACGAGTATAATCATCAATGCTTAACATAAAATACTTATCTCCATTGGTGTTTTGAGTTCGCATCGGTCCACAGAGATCAGTGTGCACTAGCTCAAGAGGTTTCTTTGAATGATGCTCCTTTGACTTGAACATTACCCTCGTTTGCTTTCCCTTTTGGCAAGAATCGCAAATGGGGTTGGAAGGCTTTTCAACTATAGACATACCTCTGACAGCCTTTGAATTGCAAATCTTTGACATGTTATCAAAGTTTAGATGCCCAAGGCGTTTGTGCCACAACCAACTTTCCTCTGTCTGACTCGTCAAGTAAGTCTTTTCAGCTCCATCTGACAATGTATAGAGATTTCCAGCAGTCCTAGATCCAGTAGCCACTGTTTTGCCGTTGCTACACTTCTTGATAGCAAACCCATTCTTAGTGAAGACAACTTCGTGGCCTTTGTCACAGATCTGGCTCACACTAAGTAAGTTGTGTCTCAGTCCAGACACATACAAGACCTCTTCTGATCTGATCTTGTTTGCCTTTAGCTGAACAACACCTCTTCCGCAGATTTTGGGACCATCATTGTTACCAAACTTCACTGATCCGCCTTCATAGAGCTGTAATTTGACGAATTTTTCCTTATCACCTGTCATATGGCTTGAACAGCCACTATCAAGGACCCATGGTGCTACCTTCTTTTGTGCATTGAATGTCATTTGCACAATGAGAGATTCCTTGGAGTTATCTTCCCTTTTCTTTGCCCTCCATGCCTTAACTAACTTGGGTTTCTTTTCAACCTGAAATTGGTTAGCAATAGGCAACCTACAATCCCTAGTCAAGTGTCCATAATTATGACACTTATAGCACTCAATTTCGTGGCTGTTTAGGATTTAAAAAGGGTTCCTAGTCACAAATGGGCTGTTTCTAACATAGAATTTGCATTTAGCCCTTTTATGTCCATATCTATTGCAATGATAACAGTAACCATAAAATTTGAATCTTCTTTGTGGCTAGTTAGACTTCATTTCCTTTCTCACATGAATGGACTCTTTTCTAGGCTGGGTGGGCTTCACAGGTTTTGTCTTTTCAGGAGGTGTAATCTTAGAGGATTCTCCATTCTCAAATCCTAGACCAAATTTGAAGCGAGGAGGCCTTTGAACTTTCAGTATTTCATTTAGCTTCAATGTACCATTGATTGCTTGGAATTCCTTGAGCTTTTGATTCATTTGTATATTTTCAGTCCTTGCTCCAAGGATTTCATTCTCAAGTTTCACCACTTCCTCAGTTTTGGAACTGATTTGTATTTCTAGGACTTCTACCATTCTTTTATATTCTTCAACTTGAGTTTTCAAAGCAATAACTGAACTTTCAGATTCATGAAGAAGTTTCAGATTTTTCTTACTTGTTTTTCGTTCCATGCTAAGCTCCTCAAGTGCTACAATGAGTTCTTCTTCAACATTGACCTCGGCCTCCTCTTCCTCTTCCGGCTCTTGCTCCTCTTCTTCTTCAACAGTAACCATGAAGAGAGCTTCAGTTGCCTCGGCTGATTCATCATCGTCTGAAGTTTCAGACGTGCTGTCATTATATTGACTGATGAAGCTTTTTGCTTTGCCCCTCTTTCTGAAATTTTTCTTCCATTTACTCTTATCAACGTAAGAGTCATCATCATTGTTTTCTTTCAGCGGACACTTCGCAGCAAAGTGACCAACATCGCCACAATTGAAGCATTTAAAGGGTAGCTTCCCTTTGTACTTTCCATTGCTTCCTTTCTTCAGCTTTCTAACTAATTGAGCCTCAAGCTCATCATCATCAGTATCAGCATCATGACCAGCAGTCTCTTTTCCCTTTTTCTGAACTTTGAAGGCCGCTTCTCTATCAGATGAAGACGTCTTACCTATGCGCATCTCATAGGCAGTGAGTGAACCATGCAACTCATCCATGGTAAATTCATTCAGATCCTTGGCTTCTTCTATGGCTGAGACTTTTGAATCAAACCGGGGAAGAAGAGATCTTAGAACCTTTTTGACGATGACTGATTCTTTAATCTCCTCCCCTAGTCCACGAATGTCATTCGTGACTTCATTCACTCGTTGCATATACAAGTCAACATTCTCGCTTTCCTCCATGCGAAGAGACTCGAATTAAGAGCGATGAGTTTGCAATTTTGCTTCTTTGATCTTCTCATCTCCTTCATGAATGCTTTTCAACTTGTCCTATATTTCCTTGGCTGTTTTGCATGCAATTACTTTGACCAGCTCGCTGTCCACAAGGCCATTAAAGAGTGCATTCTGCGCCTTGGAGTCGTTGTCTGCTAACTTCTTCGTTGCAGCATCAGTGGGTACGATGGCAGTATTGTAACCGACTCTGACAGTCTCCCAGACATCATAGCCAAGTGATTTGATGAAGGCCTGCATTCTGATCTTCCAGAAGGAGTAATTAGAACCATCAAACCAAGGTGCTTTCATATTCCCTGTATTGGATGCCATGTGATTTGACAAGAGATCACCCTTAGCGTGTTAAGCTTATCAAGGGAGCCTTGGCACTCTGATACCAATTGTTAGATATCGCGATCACTGAGAAGGGGGGTGAATCAATGATCCCTTAAAAACAGGTCCAATTTAACAACAAAAGCAAATCAAATCACACAAGGACACCAGATTTAACGTGGTTCACCAAAAGGCTACGTCCACGGTTCAAAGACTGTCCGAACACCGATCCGGAACAGGTCTGAATCTATTTAGTCGCACCAACGACAAAGAGCACCAACCCTTAAGTTTCAGATAGCACCAACTATCTAGGAAGCACCTACCCCCTTTGCAATTTATCTGCACCAACAGATAGGATCACCAAACCCCTAACACCAAGCACCAACTTGATGTTCTACAGAATTAAAGTAGAGAACTTTTCTACAGCCCTTCCCCTCTACAATCTCTCTCTCTCAATCCCTTACAAATTGAAATTTAAAGCATAAAAAGAGAGACACTTATCTATGGACGAATCACCATCTTCATGAGCATATTTTCGTCCAATTTGCTGTAGAAACTTGCAGCACAACAGCACACAGCAGCACCTTCTTCTCCAATCACTCTTCTCTCCAAAATCCTCTCTTTTGTTCTCTCTTCTCTTTTATACTCATGAAAACGAACTTAGCAAGCCTTTATATAGGTTATGGTAACCCTAAAGAGTGTTCAAATTAGGCTAGAATTCGTTTAGAAAGAGTCCCAAACGAAATACATAAGATTCCTGAATTTTCGTGCAAAACTTCTATTTCTGCGCAAATCTGATTTCCCGTGCTCGGTCGACCGCGTGGGGTCCCCGGTCGACCGGCGACACACTGTAGCAACAAATAACTGGGAGCTAACTGAAACTGTTGTTGACACCAAAAATGTCACTTTGCCTTTCCAAGATCCAAAGAGCTACATGAAGTCGCAACCTGCCATAAATAGGCAATGCTGCTTCCAAAAATCAAATCTTGTCAGAATCAAACAAAAACTGCAAGATTCATCCAGACAGCCAAAAGAGGAGTACACAAGAAGTTTCAAGCCATTTCAAGATCATTTGGCCTAACTTCGCTTCTCCAACAGCCAAATCAAGCCTCTCGGCGGTAAAGCTCTCCGGGACCATGGTTTCCAAGACAGAACCTATGGATCATCTTAAAATGACTCCAATAGGTTCTCTGTCAAATTTCAAGTCAATCGGACATCGGTTGACCGCACATCAAACCGCGACATCTTCATCGCGACAAAAAGCAAGTCTACAGGTGATAGGACCCCAAACGGCTTCAAAACTCAAACAAAAGCCTATGGTTGGTCTTATTTATTGCTCAGCAAGCTTCACACCAAATTTCAGGTCATTCCGACATCGTTTGGCCCAGTTTCAGCTTTTGACAGAAAATCGGCAGCTCTGCGCGAAAAAGTCTTCGGCTTTCTCAGGAAATTAGAAACTTTGCAAAATAAAATGCAAGGATTCTCATCAGGTTTCCTACAAAGAAATCAGGCCAATAAATGATCAAAATGTCAAAGAAAAGTACAGAAGAAAAAAGAATCAAAAAAGAGCAAAAACGGACGCAAAACGGGACCAGAAAGGGGGAAAACCCCCCCAGGGTCGCAGACCCCTGCGACCCTGGGCCAGGGTCGCCGGCGACCATGGACCCCGGGGTCGCCGGGAAAGCCCCGGAAACCCCGGTTTTCGCCATTTTTTTCGCGATTCGAGGAGCCCAGCCCTTGGTACTTTCCAAAATTCATGCTTTTGAGACACCAAGTCCTCTGACATCCGTCCAAAACACGGGTAAATCATCAAGAGTATCGAAGACAGTATTGATCGCCACCCGGTCAACCAAAAAAAGTGTGCTTTCCACCCGACCGATCGAGAAATCGACAGGACAGATGGCACCGATCCGCTGTTGGCAACAAACACCTGAAATTACATGATCATCTGATGTCGATCTACATGAAGATCCATCGATGATCATCGACAGAAGAATTCCAAAAGACGTGGCACGGCCCGCGACTCTTCAGCTGCTCGGCGACCACTTAATGCGATTAATTGACTAGCTTTATTACAGTCATTAATCCATTTCTTTGGACGGCCCAATCAGAAGCAAGCATTCGGGAGTTACAAGTCAAGAGATTCATGGCATTTAACCCATGAAACTCCTCCCATCATGGCGATTAAAGGCGATTAAATGCCCTCAATCTCCTCCGGCCAATCAGAAGCCAAGAAAAAGGAGTTACAAAATAAACAATTCAATTTTGTAACTCCTCCCATTATGCGGCTTAATGACATTAAAAGCCCATAAACCCACCTAAAAGGCTACCTAAAAGCCTATAAATAGGAGGGCTCTCCAAGAAGAAAGGACAATCAGAAAGCATCAGAAAAATCAGAGAAAAAAGCACAGAAATCCAGAGAAAGGAAAAAGAGAGAAAACTCTGCGGAAGTTCTACACCGGCCACCGCAACAAGGTGACAAAAGTCCCTTGGGGGGTACCCCCCCAAGGTCCTTGCCTTCTCCTCCTGCCTCCAATGGCTTAGATATGGCTTTTCAGCCCGTCTACTCGGTTTTTTATTGGACATAGGACCTTCCTTTGGTCTTTGTCTTCTAAAAACCTGAGGTTATAGCCAAGCCAAGCGAATCAAATAGCATCCTCTGTTCTCATCTGCATGGATGATGGCGAAGCCCACACATGGCTTGCGACCGTCAATCTAAACGAGTCCCCCACAATCTCCTGAGAAGTTAGATCCTCCTTTTCTTGCTTTTCATTGTAGTTTGTATTTTTTTAAAAGAGACAAAAATCACAATTCTTGTCTTTCATTGTTGATAAGGATTGTAAATCGGCTATAAACGCCAAAATCGGCTATAAACGCCAAAGTTGGCTATAAACGCCAAAAATCGGCTATAAACGCCAAAATCGGCTATAAATGCCAAAAAAATCGCCTTTCACGGCAAATCAAGAAAATGTCTCTTTTCTTAAATATATGTGCAATGGAAAACTTGAAAGAAGTTGATTTCCTTTTTACTTGCGAAGGTTGATCCCCGGATCACCACTTGCAATTCCAAGTAAAATAGAAAATCTGGCACACCCACAAAAAAAAGAAATGTTGATGCACGCCCTTTTGCCCCCCGGTCACGAAAGGGTCGGAACCAAACGGACTCCCACGTCCGCCGACCTCGGTAGGAACCCGGGCATCGGGAGCGCGGTCCATCAGGCTGGCACACCCGGTGGGACTCGTTTATTTGAGAACACGATGCTAGAAATGAAATATTTGCATATCATATATTTTGCTCTATGCTTATATTTCTTTTCATGATTCCTTGGCTACTTTATAATTGGTGGCCTATGTTGAATTCCGCATAAAAAAAAAATGAGATGAGATTTTTTGTTTGGAAATTTCTAATTCTTTGAATTTATTTCCACTCTTTCTCTTTTCAAAAAAAAAAAACAAAAAAACAAAAAAAAAATCAGATTTTTCATTTTTGGATTCAAAATTGAGAAACCTTGATCCTTTCCCTTCTGGGCACTGGCGCTCGCGGAAATCGCCGAGACCGTGTTCGGATCGGGGGTTGGGCCATTGTTTCTCTTCGATGAGTTCATTAAAAATCTAAAAAAAAAAAACAAAAAAATAAATCAGATTTTTCATTTTTGGATTCAAAATTGAGAAACTTTGATCCTTTCCCTTCTGGGCACTGGCGCTCGCGGAAATCGCCGAGACCGTGTTCGGATCGGGGGTTGGGCCATTGTTTCTCTTCGATGAGTTCATTAAAAATCTAAAAAAAAAAAAAAAACAAAAAAATAAATCAGATTTTTCATTTTTGGATTCAAAATTGAGAAACTTTGATCCTTTCCCTTCTGGGCACTGGCGCTCGCGGAAATCGCCGAGACCGTGTTCGGGTCGGGGGTTGGGCCATTGTTTCTCTTCGATGAGTTCATTAAAAATCTAAAAAAAAAAAAAAACAAAAAAATTAATCAAATTTTTCATTTTTGGATTCAAAATTGAGAAACTTTGATCCTTTCCCTTCTGGGCACTGGCGCTCGCGGAAATCGCCGAGACCGTGTTCGGATCGGGGGTTGGGCCATTGTTTCTCTTCGATGAGTTCATTAAAAATCTAAAAAAAAAAAAAAACGAAAAAAAAAATCAGATTTTTCATTTTTGGATTCAAAATTGAGAAACTTTGATCCTTTCCCTTCTGGAAACTGGCGCTCGCGGAAATCGCCGAGACCGTGTTCGGATCGGGGATTGGGCCATTGTTTCTCTTCGATGAGTTCATTAAAGATCTAAAAAAAAAAAAAAAAAAAATTTTTTTTAGATTTCTCATTTTTGGATTCAAAATTGAGAAACTTTGATCCTTTCCCTTCTGGGCACTGGCGCTCGCGGAAATCGCCGAGACCGTGTTCGGATCGGGGATTGGGCCATTGTTTCTCTTCGATGAGTTCATTAAAATCAAAAAAAAATATCTATATAAAAAAAATTTTTCAGATTTCTCAATTTGGATTCAAAATTGAGAAACCTTGATCTGTTCCTATCGTTCATCGCGCTTGCAGAAATGTTGAGCCTGTTCGACTAAGGTTTTGGGCCATGGTTTCTCTTCGATGAATTCATAAAAATAAAAACAAAATAAAAATATATATAAAAAAAAAGACATAGACCACTAAGGTTAAACCAACTGCGTTCTTTGATCATGGTTGATTCAAAGAAAAGCCTTGTCCAGAGTGTGGAGACAGCTTGACTGTTCTAGGCAAGGGTCCTCCAAACGGGTTCATTAAGTAATCCTACCCTTACCTGGGGGCAATTCTATCAATCAAGGTTTCATAAGACCGGGTTAGGAGGCCTATGTGTACTCTCTCGTCTTTTAAATAAATTTTTTTTCAAAAATAAAATTTTTAAAATAAAAATTTTAAAATAAAAAATAAAAATAAAAAAAATTTCAAAAAAAAATCTTAAAAAAAAATAATAAAAAAAAATAAAAAATAAAAAAAAAAGAGGATTTTTAAAAAAAAAAAAAAATCTTCAAAAATCTTCAAAAAAAAAAAAAAAAAACTTCCGTCATTTTGGGTTTAGATTGGAGAAATCTTGGTCTTCTCCTTTCTGGGCACTGGCGCTCGCGGAAATCGCCGAGACCGTGTTCAGATTGGAGTGCCTTTTGCTCTCTTTGATAACCCGATATTGGCTTTTCAAAAAAAAAAAAACTCGTCATTTTTAGATTCAGATCCGAGAAATCATGGTTCATTTCTTTCTGAGCACTGGCGCTCGCGGAAATCGCCGAGACCGTGTTCAGATTGGAATACCATCTGCTCTCTTTGATGAATCCAATCTTGACCTTTCAAAACAGAGAATCTCATCTCATAGATGCGGTCTCAAAACATTTGTGTCTAGCGGTACTAGTACGCCCTTTCAGGGTCTACTGTATTGCGACCGGCACATTTGTAACTCCAACTTTATATTCTTCTTACCTCGAGCAAGCTCTGCTTCTCGATAAGTCGAATTTAAGTTCACAATTGCTTCTAGCAGTCACTGGGATGCCCATTCTGGGCTTACCATACCTGCGATCAGAACAATTGTACCTTCTATGGCATTTTGTCTTCCTCATATTGCTTGGGTCATCTACCTCGAGCAATTTGAAAAGACGAAACCATAGAACTTCCCATTATGATCATTATATTCTTGTGATTACTAATGGATGTGGTCTTGTTTCAGAAATTTTCGAAAAAACTAACAATGGCAGCTTCACTAACCATTACTTTCGACGAAAGCAAGCACCAACTCATGCTTCAACAGAAGCAGACCACGCGCACCTACAAGCGCCCCATCAGCTGCCGAAGCGTCAACTCCCTCGGCAACTCTGTGAACTCCGGGTCGACCTCGACTCCCCGGACTATCGTCTTCGGGACGCTGGGACCATTCCCACTTCCTGAGGAACAAGCTGCTCCCTCCAAGAAGCAGAACTCGCCTCTCAACGTGTCACTACCGTGACACCAAAGGCGAGTTACCAGAAGACCTGAAGCCCATGGCAGCCCCACGAAGCCTCAACCTGCAAAACAACCAGGTCTACCCCAAGACTTGGTCCCCAAGACCTTCACCAAAACAAAGAAGGTCCCAGACATCCACTAAGCCAGCATTCCTGGCCCCACTCAAGGAGAACCAGTTCTATCCTCTTGCTTACATGAAAGAGGAGAGACCCATCTCCAACCTGACTTCCAAGTCATCCCAGCATGAGCCGGCTTGTTCCTACAAGCCCAAATCAAGTCATGCATCACAAGGCCTCCACAAGCATCTGCTAAGGCCTACAAATCTGCAGTTCGACCCTTCATATCTACAGGGCCGAACTTCACAAATTAAAGCTTCGCTGCAACTGGCGAAGGATAGGGTTCGCATCCTGTCCTTGCCCAGCTACAAAGAAGACAGACTCGGCTGCTGCGCCCGAGGGAGCACATCCTTCATCGTCAGAGGCCCAGTTAGAGCTGACCGAAGCTCAAATTGCTCGTCGTATACGCCGCCGCGCGTCGTACCGACAAAAGAGACTACAGAAGCAAAGGACCCAGCTTCCCACACTTCAGTCTACTCCCAAATGGGTCGAAAAAGAAAGGCCAACCAAGTTGCTGCCGTCCATATTGTTGGAAAAAACCAGAAGACGTCAAAAAATCAGCAACAAAAATCCATGTCCGACGTCCATATGACCCGCAGCGTCCTCCAGGACAAGAAGACATCAGAAGAATTCCCCTGCTCCTTTAAGCAAAGGACTGCAAGTGATTCCTTCCTCAAGCTCTTCTTCAAAAGAATGAGCCCCAGCTCAGTCACCAGGACAGTTTGTCTTCGTTCGAATCACGAAGGATGAATGTCTTGGCTACAAATTCTGAGCCACCACCCCACAATCCACCTCCAGAAGAATGCGATCACCCGCATCCAGCAGTTGGAACAGGGCCAGCAGAGGATTGAAACTCTGATGGAAAACCGTCTCCTCGCCTTCCAAATCAGGCGAACAATGAACCTCCTTCGAATCATCAAGACGACGAGGGAAATAGAGAAGAAAATGAGTCACGCGCCCTTACCAAAAAGGACGTAGACGGTATCCTCGCCAAAGCAAAGAAGAGGATATACTCAAAGAGCATGGGATTAAGCCACCATATCCCTTATGGATGGACTCGGTCCAGTTCCCCGACAAATACATGATTCCACACGATTTTCTCGCTACTGGAACCATGCACAAACAATGCAGCTGAATATCAAGCTCTGATCTTAGGATTGGAACTCGCCATCGAATCCGGTATCACCATGCTGGAGGTCTTTGGAGACTCTCAACTGATCGTCAACCAGATGAATCAGAAATTTGAAGTCAAGGAAGCCAGATTTGCTGCCCTACTACAACAAGGCACAATCACTTCTGCAAAAGTTTGACATCTGTCACATCACCCACATTCGTAGAGGTGAAAACATACGTGCAGATGCCCTAGCCGGACTTGCGCATCCATGGCAATCAGGAAGGGGAAAACATGCAAGTCACAGTGTGCGAAAGAAGAATCCTTCCTCCTCTTAACACACACCAAGCAGTTGCTGAATGCCACCAAGTGGTCGGAAGTCGGATTTCAATCCTTCAAACTTCAATTGGCGACTGGAGGGATCCGTTCATTGATTACATTATGTTCGGAATCCTACCCGAAGATCCAAAAGAACGGGTAAGCATCCAAAGGCGAACCCCAAGCTTCCATTTGGATATTCCATCAAAAATCCTTTACAGGAAATCCTTCAACGGAGTACTTCTACGCTGCTTGTCACAACAAGAGGTTGAAGAAAACACTCAAAGAAGTTCATGCTGGTCTTTGTGGAGCTCATCAGGCTGGACCTAAGCTCTATGATCAGATAAAAAGGTTAGGATATTACTGGCCTACCATGGTAGCTGACGCAATGCAATTTGCTAAGCGCTGCCAACAATGCCAAGTTCATGGAGATTACATTCACATGCCTCCAGAATGGCTACATCCTACAGCGATCTCATGGCCTTTCGAAGCCTGGGGTATGGACATCATAGGTCCTATTTCTCCCCCTTCAAGCAAAGGTCATCGCTTCATCTTCGCCGCTACGGATTACTTCTCCAAGTGGTCAGAAGCATTTGCGTTTAACGAAATGAAGACCTCATCAGTCCTTCATTTCCTGCGCACCAACATCATTTGTCGTTTCGGCATACCCAAAAGATTCGTCCATGATAACGGACCACAGTTCCGGGATCATCGATTCTACAGGTTCTGCGACAAATACAAAATTCAAAGCTGTCCTTCGACTCCATACAATCCGGCAGCAAACGGGTTAGCAGAAGCTTTCAACAAGACACTCTGCAAAATCCTCAAAAAAATGGTCTCTAATCACAAAAGAGACTGGAGCGACAAAATGTCTGAAGCTTTGTGGGCCTATCGAACCACCGTTCGAGGACCAACCCATAGCACACCATTCTCCTTAGTCTATGGATGCGAAGCTGTCGTGCCCTTGGAAGTACAAATTCCTTCCTTGAGGGTATCCTTGCAAAATGACATGACTCAAGAAAGCAATGTCAAATTGCGACTCCATGAGCTGGACAATCTCGATGAGAGACGGCTCGAAGCTCAACAAAGCATTGAACTTTACCAAGCACGTATGGCAGGATCTTTCGATAAAAAGGTCAGGCAACGCGCCTACAAAAAGAATGACTTGGTTCTTGCGGTAAAAAGACCAATGGTCTTCGCTCACAAGTCCAAAGGCAAATTTGAGCCGAAATGGGAGGGACCCTACGTCATCGACAAAGTTTTCTCCAACGGCGCATACGCACTCCTAAACATGGAAGGTGACAGATGTATGCTGCCTATCAATGGCAAGTTCTTAAAGCGGTACTACCCTTGAAGACTTACCCAACTGGGTAAGAGCAATGCCTGTACGGCCAAAACCGGTTTCCAGGTACACGCTCGCTAAACCCACCCTTTTTAGAATTTTCATATCAAATGTTGAAATTTCTAGAAATCTAAAACAATGCTTACTTTCATCGTTTCATTGTTCAACAAAAATCCAAGTTTAGGAACCTTTCCCTAACTTGACCAAAATTTCAACCCTTGAACCCAAAATTCATGGTTTGAAACAAAATCCGGATTCAGGGATTTCCACCCTAGTCCACCCTGCCTTTTACCGCCAAAATGGTTTTAGGTCAAAACTTATGACCCTCGTGTCTTAAAAAAAAAAAAAAAAAAAAAATGGTTTTTCAAAAACCGCGAGGAAGCGACGCTTAGTCGATACTCACACAAATCGGAAGCAAACGAACCACGTTCGACACTTCCAAAATCGCAGGGAAGCGACATTTCGTCGATACTTGCAAAATCCAAAACCGTGGAAACGCAACATTTCAGTTGATATCCACAACCCAATTTCAAAGGTTCGAAAAAACCTAAAAAACTGTGGAGACGCAACATTTCAGTTGATATCCATGACCCAAAGGTTCGAGAAAACCACAAATTTCAAAAATCGTGGGGAAACGACATCAAGTCAGTACCCGCAAAACCAAAATTTTTGAAAAGCAAGGATGCGACATTCCATCGATACTTGCACCCAAATCCGCGAGGATGCGACATTCCATCGATACTCGCAACCGAATGAGCAAGGATGCGACATTCCATCGATACTTGCAAGAACATTCAGCAGGGAGGCGACTTTTAGTCGATACTTGCATTTTTTGAAAACCAAACAGGCTATAAATGCCACAAACCGGCTATAAATGCCACAAACCGGCTATCAATGCCACCAAAACAAAACCGGCTATCAATGCCACACAAACAAAAAACTTGGATTTCAAAAAAAAAAAATGGCAATCAATGCCACCAAAAACAGGCTATAGATGCCACAAACAAACCGGCTATTAATGCCACCAAAATTGGCTATAGATGCCACACACAAAAAAAAAACTCGGCTATCAATGCCACAAGAAAAGCTGGCTCTCATGCCAAAATTGGCTTCCATGCCACAAACAAAAAACCTGGCTTTCATGCCAAAACAATCATTTGACAAAAGATTTTCACAAAATGACAACCTTTTGATCAAATCCCATTTAGCAATTACTTTTATCACAAAAAGATTCAAGTGAGCGTAGGGATAACAAAAAAAAAATCAATCCCATTTAGCAATTACTTTTATCACAAAAAGATTAAAGTAAGCGTAGGGATAACAAAAAAAAAGTGTTCACAAGCACTACAAAAAGAAAAGAGTACCAAAAAAAATACATGTGGTACCAAAAAAAAAGAAAAGAGAAAGTGTTCACAAGCACTACAAAAAATAAGTACCAAAAAAAAAATAATACAAATGGTACCAAAAAAAAAAAAGAAAGAAGGATGGTTTCTGTATACAGGAGCTCAATCAAAAATGGTCTCCAGCCAAGAGTTCAGCTCCCCAAGCAGACTTTCAGCCTCAACCGTCAAGGATTCCAAGGCACGCTTCTTCAGGAACTTGCCATGAGATGCTGGAGTGGGCTGTACCCCTTCTCTCACACCAGGAAGCTTACCTCGAGCAGCTTGCCATTGTTCATCCTCATCAGACTTCCTTTTGAGAACCCGTTCGGCCTCTGCAACCTGGTGAATCAAGGCACTCTCCCTGTCGCGAGCTTCTATTATGGCAGTCCACTTGGCAGCGACTTGTGCTTGCAGATGCTCAAGACGTTTCCTGGCCTCATCGACCTCCCTATCAAGGATGTTAAGGTCATGTGTCAGCTCGATGATGGTTAGCTCTTCTCTATTCCTCTTTCGGACTGCCACCTTCCTGCTTTCTGTAGCCTCATCCAGGTCAGACTTAGCCTTATCAGCAGGATCCAGGAACATCTCCTTGAAGAACTGGTCATCAGCCAAACTCACGGTCTCAAACCATTTGTCACCCAGTGCAATGATCCTACCAACGATCGCCCTGGCACCTGTGACATCCAGACCAGCCTCTTCAGCATCACTGAGAATCTCCTGCACATGCTGGATCATGCCAAATCCGACTTCCAAGTGCCCAGAAAAGAGGGTCTCAATCCAAGAGCTCACGACTCGCAACACCACCTTCTTCACAAAAAGAAGAGATGGCCCAGCTGAGGATTCGCCCAACTCCGTTGGTCGGCTACTCATGTCATCATCTGTTGAAAGAGTAACAAAAGAACTCTTTCCAGCTGAAGCTGCTCCTGCTCGGGAAGGAATCTCAGCGCGAGGAATCTCCTCAATATTGTCAGAGCTGGTCCCAGGAATCTCCACCTCTGGATCAACCTCTGGCATCTCTTGCTCTGGAAGCGACGGATCTCCTCTGCCACTTCAAAACCTGCAAAGGAAACACAAAAAGGTATGAATATGACCCTGTTTGAAAATCATTATCAGAGTTATAACTACAAAATACCTTCTTCGACGACTGGCGGGACACTTTCCTCCTCCATGAACTCATCGAAAGCATCATCAACATTTGCGTCCATCGATGGTTCAAAGTCATCAGAACCCTGTGGCAAGTCAGCTGGCAACAAAAAAATGTGTTAGCAAGCCGAGTCACAAATAAAAAAAAAAGGGATCAAAAGAAGTCATACCAATTGGAGATTCTGGATTTACTCCAGAGTCCCTCGGTTCTTCTTCAGGTGCCTCAACAGGATCCATCACCACCTCATCGGTTGGAACCTCAGGCATCACCAAGTCTTCCTCTGCTAAAAAAAAAAGAAAAGAAGAAAAGCAGAAACAAGAAGCAAATCATAACATGGAAAAATCCCATGAAAAGAAATGGAAAGAGAAAAAGGAAGAATCATACCTTCAACCGACGGTCTCTTCTTCTCGGCTTCTCTTCTCTGGAGGCTCGTCAGCATCCACTGGCACATCCTCATTGATAGTAAGAGGAACTTCCAAGTTAGGAGAGTCCTCATGCTGCTCCTTGCTGCTATGATGACTCTTCCTCCTCTTACCTCTGCGGGCTCGCTTCTTAGAAGAACCTACCCCGCTGTCAGAGTCAGGTTTCCCACTTGACTCATCACTGGATGGTCTGCTCTTGCCAGTAGACTCCACGAAAGCTTGCCTCTGCGCCGCTTGCATCCAAGCGCCAAGTTCGGCTTCCTCCTGTTCTAGCTGCTCCAAAGCCTCGTCAGGTATTTCTCGAACAGCTTCAGAACCGATGACGCCCTGGTCACCGAGAAAGCCTATCTTGTGCTTCTCTCCAGAAAGGAAGGCCCAAACTTCCTCTCGCCGGATGCCATCCGACTTTCCAAGGCCCTTTCCAGATGCCAGCTTCACATCAAGCTCCTTCCTGGAAAGTCCCCGATATGCCGAGAAGCTCTCCGCGAACCACTTCGCAAAGCCGGCAGTCCGGGAAGTCAGCAACACAGGATAAGAAATCATGGCTGTAGTGTCTTCAGCACTATAAAAAGCCCATGCATTTCTCCCGTCCTGTAAGCCTCCAAAGCGCTTCACCATACTTGAAGGCGCTCCAACAACGCCTTGAGAAAAGCCAAGCTGCAAAGCAAAGCGAGAGGGTACATACGGCTGGATATCGACGAAAAGATGTCTACGGTACACCATCGTGCCGACACGTATGCTGAAAAGCCACTCTCTCTCTGCATTTGTCAAGGAATAATGCCTTCCCGACCCCGCCCTGGTAGAGTCTCGGGAGGCACCAAAATCAAAAGCCTTCTTCCGCAACTCCGGAGAAAGCTTTACTGAAGATTGCCCCATCTCGACGTCCCTGAACCGTCGGATCCTCATGCGGGCGAACAAAAGTGATTCGGACACGGCTTTGCCCTTAGCCAGTCGAATCATCAGAGGATCATCATCCTGTGCAGCACCCAGCCGATGGAAGCCAGGACAGTGGTATACATACCATGAATAAAAGATATGGGCTGAAAATACCCTATTCATGGGAAGCCCAAGCCGAACCAGAAAAGCAGCAGCCTGCAGTTCGGTACACAGGTAGGAGTAAAGAGCAGGCACCAAAGCAAGCTGCTCTCCAAACGCCATCTGACAAGCCGGGAAAATACAATGCGGCCTGATGTGCGTTCCATCTCCTCCAGCAAATACAGCCTCACCAAGCCAATAAGTGAGGTAAACAGCGAGATCTCTCCGCAGTGCAATGTCAGGACATATGGCGTTTGTGCTTGCACAGAAACCTCTCAACTCTTCTTGCATGGCCAAGATCTTCTTTGAACTTGGATCCTGAGCTGCAGCTTCCTGGGTCATGCTATCAGAAGGCTCCCTACTATCAAAGAAGTTGGGGAATGAAGAGCAAAAACTCTTCCAACTGCTGGATCTAACTTTCGAACCCCCCTTCTCCTTCAAAAAATCATAGAAGGCGACGAGCTGAAAGTATAGAAGCCTGAACTCCTCAGACTGCCCCTCGAGGACGCTGTCAATCGGCATAAACTCCTCATAGAGTTTGCCGAGGATGGGCAATCCGGTAATGGCGCTCAACTCCTTCAAAGAAAAACCAATCTCACCATTCGTCACAACGAAGGTATTGGTTTGAGGGAGGAACGACTCCAGCATAGCCATGAAGGCCTCGTCGGAAAAGATCACGGTCTCCCCAAAAGCGCGGACCGCATCAAAAATCCCGGCTTCCTTCAAAACGGCGCCACCAATCAGCAGGACGCGATCAGTCCACGACTTCCACTCGGAGTCAGCATTGAAACGACCTCGAAGTCGAAAAGGCTTGATCCAATTGCTGCCGTCACCACTGAAAATACCAAGGCCCACCGGTCTCAAATCGACCGACGGATAATCAGAGCCCTGGTAGCCGCTGGATGGCATCAACAAGTCCATGTCAACAGGCGACCTCTCCGTATATCCAGGAGAACCGCCGACAAAAACCCCGGTCTTGATTACATTTGTCCTTCTCACCCAACTTGGAGGATCTTCCCTCTTAGGGCACGTGGGGGCAAGGCTCAGAATCGAGACGGTGCGATCAAACATCGACCGGGTAGTAACAGTCTTCTTCTCACCATTTGCTGTGAAGGAAAACTGAAAAGATCTCCTCTGGTATGTAATGTCGTCAGGGACTGCATCACCAAAGAAGAAGGTAGGCTTGGGCAAAATGCTCTGATCTTCCATCAGCCATGGACGACTGCTTACCATGATCTTATAGAATTCCTCTCCCTTGAGAGTGATCAGTCGCTGCCTCATCTCATCTCTGTTGAGGGAGTCGCACTCTTCCAGGTTTCTTTTAACATACTGGACCTTCTCGAAGGCCTGCTGAACGGCCGGATTAGAGGATCTAGAAGACCGACGAGGTACGCTTGTAGCAGGCTCTTTACCCTTGTTCGCTCTGGAGGAACCACCTGAAAGGATGGAAAAGAAAAAGATCAAACATCAAAATGACAGAATCTCGCTAAAAAAAATCTGGCGAAATTTTGACATGATGACGGGGCAATTCCGAAGAAAAGGAACTATCCCGAAAGAAAATAGAAAGCTTGAAGATGGGCTCAACATCGCTGCGAGCTCCGAAACTCCAAACTTTCGAAACCTAAAAGTCTCCGCAAAATCAGGAAGGGCTCAACATCACTGCGAGCTCCAAGTTCCCAAATTTGCAAACAACTTTCAGGTATGCAATCACATCATGCTACAAGTTTAATTTACAAATTAAAGGCATGCGTGAACATCTAGATTTGCAAAAAAAAAAAAAAAAAATGCATTATCATGATGAGCAAACAAAAAAAAAAGAAAAGAAAAGAAACTTTCTCAAAAAAAAAAGGAAAAAAAAAAAGAAGAAAAAAAAGGAGGGGGCTGGCCCACAGGCCGTGGCCCACAGGCCACGTGGCCGTACGGCCAGATCCGTACGATCTGTCCGTACGGCCCACACAATAAAATAAAAAATAAAAAATAAAAAAAAAAAAAAACATAAAAAAAAAAGAAAGAAAAGAAAGCAAAAAAAAAAAAACGTGTGAAAAAAAAAGGGGAAAACACGTGGAAAAGAAAAAAAAAGAAAAGAAAGAGAAGAAAAGAAAAAGAAAGAAACAAAAAAAGAGAAAGAACTTTTTTTCCTACAATGAAGTTTTCTTGAAAAAAAAGGAGAACTTACTTGAAGCCATTGATGGAGAAGAAGAAGAAAACTCTTGAAGATCTTGAAGAAGAAAAGCTCTTGGTCTTGAAGCCCTCTTGAGATTATTGCAAAAGAAAGTAGTAAGAGCAAGAGATCCAACCTTCTCCTTGCTTTTATAGAGGAGAGCAAACCAAAGAAGGAAAGAAGAAAGAGGTAAGTGTTACTAATTAGTAACCTTACCAAAAGAAAGAAATTAGAAAGATCCTATCCCAAAATAAAGGGATATTGAGAGATTTTCTCCTAAAATCAATCTATGACGGATTCTTTCCCAAAAGAAAGATATCTTGAGATATTCTATCCCAAAATAAAGGGATCATGAGAGATTCTCTCCAAGTAAAGATATTCTTAGATATTCTCTATCCAAATGAGATATTTTGGATATTCTTTACAAAAATGACACCATATGAGATCTAAGCCATTTCAAAAGCTTAAGGTCCCATGGGTTAGCCCATATGAGCCAGGTTTTGACCACCTAGGCACACACAAAAAAAAAAAAGAGAAAAAAAAAAAATTTTGGGCTTTAGTCAAAGAGAAATCCCTCTTACCAAGAGCATACAAAAATGGTTCCATGCCTCTTTTGAGTTGATTGGACCATACAAAAGAAAATTCCAAGCCCCATGAGCTTCCAAAAATCAAACCATCCAGCCTCATCTACCAAATTGAGCCAAAATCTTGAAATTGACATTCCACAAAAATCAAACCAAATCCTGGTCCCCTAACCTGCCACATACAGCCTGTTAGGTCACAAGACCAAAACCAAAAACCAAAACCTGATCCCTAACTTGCCACATACAGCCTGTTAGGTCACAAGATCAAAACCAAAATTGATCCCCCAACATTCCACATACAGCTTGTTGGGTCACACGATCAAAACCAAACCCGACCCCCTAACCTGCCATATATAGCCTGTTAGGTCACAAGGTCAAAACCCAAAAATCCACATCCCAGATGTCATCTTCAAAACTTTGCCTTGAGATGGTACGTGATCCCTTTCACCGCCATAAAATTCCCCTGGAAGCTCAAAAGGCTACAAATACCAAAAAGAAAGACTGCTCAAAGACTCTTGGTCAAGTCACAGGCTCTCTTTCAAAAAATCTCTTCGAGGCACATCGACTACAAAAGTTAAGCAACTCGCCGCTGTACCTCGAGGGGGCATTTGTTGACACCAAAAATGTCACTTTGCCTTTCCAAGATCCAAAGAGCTACATGAAGTCGCAACCTGCCATAAATAGGCAATGCTGCTTCCAAAAATCAAATCTTGTCAGAATCAAACAAAACTGCAAGATTCATCCAGACAGCCAAAAGAGGAGTACACAAGAAGTTTCAAGCCATTTCAAGATCATTTGGCCTAACTTCGCTTCTCCAACAGCCAAATCAAGCCTCTCGGCGGTAAAGCTCTCCGGGACCATGGTTTCCAAGACAGAACCTATGGATCATCTTAAAATGACTCCAATAGGTTCTCTGTCAAATTTCAAGTCAATCGGACATCGGTTGACCGCACATCAAACCGCGACATCTTCATCGCGACAAAAAGCAAGTCTACAGGTGATAGGACCCCAAACGGCTTCAAAACTCAAACAAAAGCCTATGGTTGGTCTTATTTATTGCTCAGCAAGCTTCACACCAAATTTCAGGTCATTCCGACATCGTTTGACCCAGTTTCAGCTTTTGACAGAAAATCGGCAGCTCTGCGCGAAAAAGTCTTCGGCTTTCTCAGGAAATTAGAAACTTTGCAAAATAAAATGCAAGGATTCTCATCAGGTTTCCTACAAAGAAATCAGGCCAATAAATGATCAAAATGTCAAAGAAAAGTACAGAAGAAAAAAGAATAAAAAAAGAGCAAAAACGGACGCAAAACGGGACCAGAAAGGGGGAAAACCCCCCAGGGTCGCAGACCCCTGCGACCCTGGGCCAGGGTCGCCGGCGACCATGGACCCCGGGGTCGCCGGGAAAGCCCGGAAACCCCGGTTTTCGCCATTTTTTCGCGATTCGAGGAGCCCAGCCCCTGGTACTTTCCAAAATTCATGCTTTTGAGACACCAAGTCCTCTGACATCCGTCCAAAACACGGGTAAATCATCAAGAGTATCGAAGACAGTATTGATCGCCACCCGGTCAACCAAAAAAAGTGTGCTTTCCACCCGACCGATCGAGAAATCGACAGGACAGATGGCACCGACCCGCTGTTGGCAACGAACACCTGAAATTACATGATCATCTGATGTCGATCTACATGAAGATCCATCGATGATCATCGACAGAAGAATTCCAAAAGACGTGGCACGGCCCGCGACTCTTCAGCTGCTCGGCGACCACTTAATGCGATTAATTGACTAGCTTTATTACAGTCATTAATCCATTTCTTTGGACGGCCCAATCAGAAGCAAGCATTTGGGAGTTACAAGTCAAGAGATTCATGGCATTTAACCCATGAAACTCCTCCCATCATGGCGATTAAAGGCGATTAAATGCCCTCAATCTCCTCCGGCCAATCAGAAGCCAAGAAAAAGGAGTTACAAAATAAACAATTCAATTTTGTAACTCCTCCCATTATGCGGCTTAATGACATTAAAAGCCCATAAACCCACCTAAAAGGCTACCTAAAAGCCTATAAATAGGAGGGCTCTCCAAGAAGAAAGGACAATCAGAAAGCATCAGAAAAATCAGAGAAAAAAGCACAGAAATCCAGAGAAAGGAAAAAGAGAGAAAACTCTGCGGAAGTTCTACACCGGCCACCGCAACAAGGTGACAAAAGTCCCTTGGGGGGTACCCCCCCCAAGGTCCTTGCCTTCTCCTCCTGCCTCCAATGGCTTAGATATGGCTTTTCAGCCCGTCTACTCGGTTTTTTTATTGGACATAGGACCTTCCTTTGGTCTTTGTCTTCTAAAAACCTGAGGTTATAGCCAAGCCAAGCGAATCAAATAGCATCCTCTGTTCTCATCTGCATGGATGATGGCGAAGCCCACACATGGCTTGCGACCGTCAATCTAAACGAGTCCCCCACAATCTCCTGAGAAGTTAGATCCTCCTTTTCTTGCTTTTCATTGTAGTTTGTATTTTTTTAAAAGAGACAAAAATCACAATTCTTGTCTTTCATTGTTGATAAGGATTGTAAATCGGCTATAAACGCCAAAATCGGCTATAAACGCCAAAGTTGGCTATAAACGCCAAAAATCGGCTATAAACGCCAAGATCGGCTATAAATGCCAAAAAAATCGCCTTTCACGGCAAATCAAGAAAATGTCTCTTTTCTTAAATATATGTGCAATGGAAAACTTGAAAGAAGTTGATTTCCTTTTTACTTGCGAAGGTTGATCCCCGGATCACCACTTGCAATTCCAAGTAAAATAGAAAATCTGGCACACCCACAAAAAAAGAAATGTTGATGCACGCCCTTTTGCCCCCCGGTCACGAAAGGGTCGGAACCAAACGGACTCCCACGTCCGCCGACCTCGGTAGGAACCCGGGCATCGGGAGCGCGGTCCATCAACTGTCTTCTGCAGAGTTCTCTTTCCCGGTCGACCGCGTGGGGTCCCCGGTCGACCGACCACACTGCTTCAGGAATTCTGAATTCCTGAACTGTTTCAGCTCTGTTTTTTCTTTGAAGCTTTATCAACACCACACTTGTGACATTGTGTTGACAATAATTCCAACACAAAATGATACTTGAGATACTAAACACTTCAATGCTTCATAAGACTTCTCAAGGCATCTCAAATTCCAACAACATCTGTATCTATCTTTGGATACGATGGGAGTACTCAAAGGCCTATCGGCAAAATCAGGTTTAAATTGCAAATCGGTGATCTTATCTCTGAAGTCACTGTGTATGCAATAAAAACCCCTTCATACTACAACATCCTTCTCGGACGCCCCTGGATCCTTGAGAATGGTGTTGTCCCTTCAACTTCACATCAATGCATCAAGTTTGTTGGCGACGATGGCATGATACATCGAGTCTTTGTGGACAGAAAACCCTTCAAAGGTAAAGAAGTCCACTTCGCATACTCCCAGATGTATGAAGGTGAAAAAGAAGAAGAGGAGATTTATGCTTTGCCGAAAATCTCTAGAAAGATAAAGGCAAGGCTGCTTAACAATCATCGGAAGAAAAAAAACCCTCCGATAAATCCGAAGAAAGCAGTCAATCTCCATTTGTCATCTCCCTCAAGACTTCAAAGCCTTTGTTGTCTCTTTCGTGTCTATCATGCGAGACACGGATTTGGATTCAGAGCCAGAAGACGACACATCATCGAGCCAAGCTGACACTCAACAAGTCCAGCCTGCTTTTACTCTAATGGAGACACTTTCTGACATAGAAGATCCTACGTCAGCTTCCTTCGTTGTTCCAGCAACTTCAGCAAAGGAAAAGCCGATCTTCTTCCATAGATCGGATGCTTCATCAAACTCCATGCTTGAACCTTTTCAAAACGAAGGTATACCCCAACTATCTCTATAGTCATGTGGCGCAAGCTATTATGAAGAAAATGGGCTATGATGCTCAAAACCCAGTCGGTTGGGTGAAGGCCGTGGTATTCTCACGCCATTGGGGCTCGTCTTAACCAAAGCCCAACTGGAAGATTGGAGACTCTACGGCTATGTAGAAAAATCTTCACATGGGTTAAGGTATGATCCTGACACCCCTATGAGACAGTTGACACAAAGGCTTAAAAGTCGACTTACAGACCAAGCCTCAACATCTCGTATCCATGAAGACATCGATCTCCCTTGATATCTCTTTGATGAGTCACCTGACAAAGATCCAGGAAGCTCATCCAATTGGTACGATTTCTCTGACGATGAAGAGGAATTGTCCGATGGCACAGACATGTGGTCTTCTGACCCAGAAGAACCCTCGTCTCCAAAAAAAGTACCCCACTTCGACCCAGTTTCAACAGGCGATTGGGACCATCTCATAGCAAGCCTTGAGAAGATCCGTTCAAGAAGACCCATGGAAAGGAACAAAGCCTTAGTCTGAAAATGCCCTTGAAACCCCTGAAGGTTTCGTTGAGTTGGAAGCCTCCGAAAATATTGTGGAGGAACCACCTACAAACCTTTCAACAAAAGATCCTGCATCCTACAGCGATCTAATGGCCTTTTGAAGCCTGGGGTATGGACATCATAGGTCCTATTTCTCCCACTTCAAGCAAAGGTCATCGCTTCAACTTCGCCGCTACGGATTCTTTCTCCAAGTGGTCAGAAGCATTTATGCTCAATGAAATGAAGACCTCAACAGTCCTTCAGTTCCTGCGCAACCAACATCATTTGTCGTTTCGGCATACCCAAAAGATTCGTCCATGATAACGGACCACAATTCCGGGATCATCGGTTTCTATAGGTTCTGCGACAAATACAAAATCCAAAGCTGTCCTTCGACTCCATACAATCCGGCAGCAAACGGAATAGCAGAAGCTTTCAACAAGACACTCTGCAAAATCCTTAAGAAAATGGTCTCTAGTCACAAAAGAGATAGGAGCAACAAATTGTCTGAAGCTTTTTGGGCCTATCGAACCACCGTTCGAGGACCAACCCACAGCACACCATTCTCCTTTGTGTATGGATATGAAGCTGTCGTACCCTTGGAAGTACAAATTCCTTCCTTGAGGGTATCCTTGCAAAATGACATGACTCAAGAAAGCAATGTCAAATTGCGACTCCATGAGCTGGACAATCTCGACGAGAGATGGCTCGAAGCTCGATAGAGCATTGAACATTACCAAGCACACATGGTAGGATCTTTCTACAAGAAAGTCAGGCAACGCGCCTACAAAAAGGGTGACTTGGTTCTCGCGATAAAAAGACCAATGGTCTTCGCTCACAAGTCCAAAGGCAAGTTTGAGCCATAATGGGAGGGACCCTACGTCATCGACAAGGTTTTCTCCAACGGCGCATACGCACTCCTAAACATGGAGGGTGACAGAAGTATGCTGCCCATCAGCGGTAAGTTCTTAAAGCGGTACTACCCTTGAGGACTTACCCAACTGGGTAAGAGTAATGCATGTACGGCCAAAACCTATTTCCAGGTACTCGCTTGCCAAACCCACTCTTTTTAGAGTTTTCATATAAAATGTTGAAATTTCTAGAAATTCAAACAATGCTTACTTTCATCGTTTCATTGTTCAAAAAAATCTAAGTTTAGGAGCTTATCCCTAACATGACCAAAATTCTCGATCCTTGAACCCAAAATTCATGGTTTGAAACAAGATCCGGATTCAGGGATTTCCACCCTAGTCCACCCAGCCTTTTACCGCCAAAATGGTTTTAGGTCGAAATTTACGACCCTTGTGTCTTTAAACAAAAAATGGTTTTCAAAAAAAAAAAAAAAAAACCGTGAGGAAGCGATGCTTACTTGATACTCGCACAAATCAGAAGAATGCAAACCATGTTCGACACTTCCAAAATCACAGGGAAGCGACATTTCATCGATACTTGCAAAGCCCAAAAAACCAAGGAGACACAACATTTCAGTTGATATCCACAACCCAAATTTCAAAGGTTCGAAAAAACCTAAAATCGTGGAGACGCAACATTGTAGTTGATATCCACAACCCAAAGGTTCGAGAAAATCATAAATTTCAAAACTCGTGGAGAAACGACATCAAGTCAATACCCACAAAACAAATTTTTGAAAAGCGAATAAGAGACGCTTAGTCGATACTTGCACCCAAATCCGCGCGGATGCGACATTCCATCGGTACTCGCAACCGAATGAGCAAGGATGCTACATTCCATCGATACTTGTAAGACCATTCAGCAAGGAGGCGACTTTTAGTGATACTTGCATTTTTTTCAAAACCAAAACCCACTATAAATGCCACCAAAACTGGCGATAGATGCCACCAAAACGAACTATCAATGCCACCAAACCGACTATCAATGCCACAAAACAAAACTGGTTATCAATGCCACCAAACCAGCTATCAATGCCACAAAACAAAGCCAGCTATAGATGCCAAAAACCAGCCATCAATGCCACAAAACAAAACCGGCTATCAATGCCACAAACCAAAACTTGGTTTTCAAAAAACCCGGCTATAAATTCCACCAAAACTGGCTATAGATGCCACCAAACCGGCTATTAATGCCACCAAACCGGCTATCAATGCCACAAACCAGCTATAAATGCCACAAAAACTGGCTCTCATGCCAAAATCGGCTTTCATGCCACAAACTAAATCTGGCTCCCATGCCAAAATAATCATTTGACAAAAGATTTTCACAAAATGAAAAGTTGTTTATCAAATCCCATTTAGCAATTGCTTTCATCACAAAAAGATTTAAGTGAGCGTAGGGAAAACCAAAAAAAAAAAGAGTACCAAAAAATACATGTGGTACAAAAAAAAAACAAAAGAACGTGTTCACAAGCACTACAAAAAAGTACCAAAAAATACATGTGGTAGCAAAAAAAAAAAAAACAGAGAAGAAATCAGGAGCTCAACCAAAAATGGACTCCAGCCAAAGTTTCAGCTCCTCGAGCAAACTTTTGGCCGCCGCCGTCAGAGTTTCCAAGGCATGCTTCTTTAGGAACTTGCCATGAGATGCTGGAGAATGTCGTAATCCTTCTTTTACACCGGGAAGCTTATCCCAGGCAGTTTGCCATCGTTTGTTTTCCTCAGTCCTCTTTTTGAGAATCAGGGCACTCTCCCTGTCGCGAGCCTCTGTCACAGCAACCCACTTGGCCGCGACTGGATCATGCCAAATCTGGCATCCAAGTGTCCATAAGGAGTCTCGATCCAAGAGCTCAAAACCCGTGCCAGTACCTTCTTCGCAAATAGAAGAGATGGCCCGGTTGAAGATTCGCCCCACTCCATCGGTCGGCTACTCATATCATGCCCCATTGGAAGAGTAACAAAAGAACTCTTTCCAATTGGAGCCACAAGAGAAGGAATCTCATCATGAGGTCTCAACTCTGCCGTGTCAGAACTGATTGTAGGAGTCTCTACCTCCGGATCAACCTCTGGCATCCCTTGCTCTGGTTCTGAAGAAAGCAATGGATTCTCTTCTGTCACTTCAAAACCTGCCAACAAAACACAAAAATGTATGAATATGATCCTGTTTAAAAAACATTATCAGGGTTATTACTATAAAATACCTTCTTCGATGACTGGCGGAACACTTTCTTCCTCCATGAACTCATCGGAAGCATTGTCAACATTTGCGTCCATCGATGGTTCAAAGTCATCAGAATCCTGTGGCAAATCAGCTGACACAAGAAAAAAATGTTAGCAAATCAAGTCATAAACACAAAAAAAACAAGAAAGCAAAAATAAGTTATACCAATTGGAGATTCTGGATTCACTCCAGAGTCCCTCGGTTCTTCTTCGGGTGCCCCCACAGGATCTGTCACCGCCTCATCGGTCGGAATCTCAGATATCGCCAAGTCTTCTTCTTCTGCTAAAAAAAGAAAAGAAAAGCAAAAAACAGAAAGCAAATCAAAACAAGGAAAAATCCCATGAAAGGAACAGAAAAGGAAAAAGGAAGAATCATACCTTCATCCACGGTCTCTTCTTCTCGGCTTCTCTTTTCTAGAGGATCGTCAGCATTCTCTGGCACCTCCTCATTAACAGTAAGAGGAACTTCCATATCTGGAGAGTCTTCGTGTAGCCATTTGCTGCGACGATGACTCCTCTTGCTCTTGCTTCTGCGGGCTTGCTTCCTAGAAGAACCTGCCCCACTGTCAGAGTCAGGTTTCCCACTTGAGTCCTCACCGGATGGTCTGTTCTTGCCAGTAGACTCCACGGAAGGTCGCCTCTGTGCCACTTGCATCCAAGCATCAAGCTCAGGTTCCTCCTGTTCTAACTGCTCTAAGGACTCACTAGGTACTTCCCGAAGAGCTTCAGAACCAATGACGCCCTGGTCACCGAGAAAGCCTAGCTTGTGCTTCTCTCTAGAAAGGAAGGCCCAAACTTCCTCTCGCCGGATGCCATCCGACTTTCCAAGGCCTTTTCCAGACCGTAGCTTCACATCAAGCTCCTTCTTGGAAAGCCCCTGATATGCCAAAAAGCTCTCCGGGAACCACTTCGCGAAGCCGGCAGTCCGGGAAGTTGACAATACATGATAGGAAATCATGGCAAGATTGTTTTCAGTACTATAGAAAGCGCTTCACAATGCTTGAAGGCGCTCCAACAATGCCTTGATAGAAGCCCAATTGCAGCACAAAGTGAGAAGGCACATGCAGCTGGATGTCGATGAAAAGATGTCTACGGTATACCATTGCGCCGACACGTATGCTAAAAAGCCACTCATTCTCTACATTTGTCAAGGAATAATGCCTTCTCGACCCCTCCCTGGTAGAGTCACGGGAGGCACCAAAATCAAAAGCCTTCTTCCGTAGCTCCGGAGAAAGCTTCACTGAAGATTGCCCCATCTGGACGTCCCTGAACCGTCGGATCCTCAAGCGGGCAAACAAAAGTGATTCGAGCACGGCTTTACCCTTAGCCAATCGAATCATTAGAGGATCATCATCATATGCAGCACCCAGCCGGTGGAAACCAGGACAGTGGTATACAAACCACGAATAGAAAATGTGGGCTGAAAATACCCTGTTCATGGGAATCCTAAGCCGAACCAAAAAAGCAGCAGCCTGCAGTTCGGTACACAAGTAGGAGTAAAGAGCTCGCACCAAAGCAAGCCGCTCCCCAAACACCATCTGACAAGCCGGAAAAATACAATGCGGCCTGATGTGCGTTCCATCCCCTCCAGCAAAAACAGCCTCACCTTGCCAGTAAGTGAGGTAAACAGCAAGATCTCTCCGCAGTGCATTGCTAGAGCAAATGGTGTCTGTACTCGCGAAGAAACCCCTCAACTCTTCTTGCATGGCCAAAGACTTCTTCGAACCCAGATTCTGACCTCTGGCTTCCCGGGTCATGCTATCAGAAGACTCCTAATTTGGAGGATCTTCTCTCTTAGGGCACGTGGAAGAAAGGCTCATGATCGAGATGGTATGATCAAACGTCGACTGGGTAACAACAGTTTTCTCTTCACCAACAGCTGTGTAAGAGAGCTGAAAACATCTCCTCTGGTATGTCACGTCGTCAGGGACTGCATCACCAAAAAAAGAAGGCAGGCTTGGGCAAAACCCTCTGATCGTCCATCACCGAAGCACGGTTGCTTACCATGATCTTATAGAATTCTTCATTCTTGAGAGCGATTAGTCGCTGCCTCATCTCATCTCTGTTGAGGGAGTCGCACTCTTCAAGGTTTCTCTCAACATACTTGACCTTCTTCCAGACCTGCTGAACAGCCAGATTGGAAGATCTAGCAAATCCACGCGATACGCTTGTAGCAGGCTCTTTACCCTTGTTCGTTCTAGAGGAACCACCTGCAAAGGTTGGAAAAAAAAAGATCAATCATCAAAAGGACAAGATTTCGCTAAAAGAAGATCTGGCAAAATTTTGACATGATTACGGGGCAATTCCAAAGAAAAAGGAAATATCCCGAAAGATAAAGAAGGCTTGAAGATGGGTTCAACATTGCTGCGAGCTCCAAAACTCCAAACTTTCGAAACCTCAAAGTCTCCGCAAAATCAGGAACGGCTCAACATCACTGCGAGCTCCAAATTCTCAAATTTGCAAAAACTTTCAGGTATGCTATCACACTATGCTACCAATTCAATTTACAAAAATGCATGCATGAACATCTTGGTTTGCCAAAAAAAAGCATTATCATGATGAACAAAAAAAGAAGAAGAAACTTTCTCAAAAAAAAAGGGAGAAAGAAAAGAACAAAAATAAATGGAAACTTTCATTTAAAAAAAAAGATAAAAAGAAGAAAGAAAGAGGATTGGCCCATAGGCCACGTGGCCGTATGGCCAGATCCATACGGATCTGTCCGTACGGCCCACAAAAAGAATAAAAACAAAACATGCAAAAAAAAGCACAAGAAAAAAAGAATAAAAACACATGGAAAAAAAACACATGGAAAAAAAAAGAAAAGAAAAGAAAGAAACAAAAAAATCTTTTTTTTTTACCATCCTATCTTCAACAAATAGAGTTTTCTTGAAAAAGAGAACTTAGTTGAAGCCATTGACGGAGAATAAGAAGAAAATCTTGAAGATCCTTGAAGAAGAAAAGTTCTTGGTCTTGAAGCCCTCTTGAGATTTTTGAAAAAGAAAGCAATAAGAGCAAGAGATCCAACTTCCCCTTGCTTTTATAGAAGAGAGCAAACCAAAGAAGGAAAAAAGAAAGAGGTAAGTGTTACTAATTAGTAACCTTACCAAAAGAAAGATATTAGAAAGATTCTTTTCCAAAAGAAAGATATCTTGAGGGATTCTCTCCCCAAAAGAAAGCAATGAGAGATTTTCACCCAAAAGATAGGAGATTTCAGATATTCTCTCCCAAAGAAAGATACTTTGAGATATTCTCTCCCTAAATAAAGGGAACATGAGAGATTCTCTCCAAGTAAAGATATTTTTAGATATTCTCTATCCAAATGAGATATTTTTAGATATTCTTTACAAAAATGAAACCATATGAGATCTAAGCCATCTTCAAAAGCTCAAGGTCCTATCGGTTAGCCCATATGAGTCAGGTTTGACCACCTAGGCACTAAAAAAAATAAAAATTGAGCTTTTACTCAAAGAGAAATCTCTCTTACCAAGAGCATACCAAAATGGTTCCATGCCTTTTTAGAGTTGATTCGACCATACAAAAAAAGAATTTCATGCCCCCATGAGCTTCTAAAATTCAAACCATCCAGCCTCATATACCAAATTGAGCCAAAATCTTGAAATTAACATTTCACAGAAACCCAAGCCACTCCAATGGACCCAAATAGTCCCAAAGAGTGACCAAAAACCACATCCTGGCCCCCTAACTTGCCACATACAACTTGTTAGGTCACAAGATCAAAACCAAAAAACCAAATCCTGATCCCCTAACTTGCCACATACAGCTTGTTAGGTCACAAGATCAAAACCAAAATCGACCCCCCAACATTCCACATACAGCTTGTTGGGTCACACGTTCAAAATCAGCCTGTTAGGTCAGAAGGTCAAAACCCAAATCCACATCCCTGATGTTATCTTAAAAACTTTGCCTCGAGATGGTACGTGATCCCTTTCACTACCATAAAATTCCCCTGGAAGCTCAAAAGGCTACAAATACCAAAAGAAAGACTGCTCAAAGACTCTTGGTCAAGTCACAAGCTCTCCTTCACAAATCTCTTCGAGGCACATCGACTACAAAAGTTAAGCAACTCGTCGCTGTACCTCGAGGGGGCATTTGTTGACACCAAAAATGTCACTTTGCCTCTTCAAGATCCAAAGAGCTACATGAAGTCGCAACCTGCCATAAAGAGGCAATGCTACTTCCAAAAAATCAAATCTTGTCAGAATCAAACAAAAACTGCAAGATCCTTCAAGACAGCCAAAAGAGGAGTACACAAGAAGTTTCGGGCCATTTCAAAATCACTTGGCCTAACTTCGCTTCTCCGACAGCTAAAAAGGAGCTCCCGGCGGCGAAAGCATCGGAGACACCAAATCTTCAATCAGAGCCGATGGATGGTCTCAAAATACATCCAAAAGGCTCCACGTCAAGTTCTGAGTCAAACCGACAACGTTTGACCCTACATCAACCTTCGAACAGCTAAATCAAGCCTCTCGGCAGCGAGAACAACCGAGGCCATCACTCATCAGATAGAGCACATGGACGGCTTCAAAATGCTTACAAAGGGCTACACGTCAAATTTCAGGTCATTTCGACAACATTTGACCATACTTTGACGCTCGGAAGCCAAATCAGGCCTCTCGGCGGTGAAGCTCCTCGGGACCATGGTTTCCAAGACAGAGCCTATGGATCATCTTAAAATGACTCCAATAGGTTCTCTGTCAAATTTCAAGTCAATCGGACATCGGTTGACCGCACATCAAGCCGCGACATCTTCATCGCGATAAAAGCAAGTCTACTGGTGATAGGACCCCAAACGGCTTCAAAACTCAAACAAAAGTCTATGGTTGGTCTTATTTATTGCTCAGCAGGCTTCACCCTAAATTTCAGGTCATTCCGACATCGTTTGACCCAGTTTCAGCTTCTGACGGAAAATCAGCAGCTCTACGCAACATAGTCTTCGGCTTTCTCAGAAATTGGAAACTATGCAAAATAAAATGCAAGGATTCTCATCAGGTTTTCTACAGGGAAATCAGGCCAATAAATGATAAAAAATGTTAAGGAAAAATACAGAAGAAAAAAGAATCGAAAAACAGCAAAAACGGACACAAAACGGGACAAAAGGGGGAAAACCCCCTGCGACCCTGGCCCAGGGTCGCCAGTGACCCTGGGGCCCGGGATCGCCCGGTGGGCCCCGAAAACCCCATTTTTCGCCTTTTTTTCGCGATTCGAAGCGTTTGGCCTCTGGTATTTTCCAAAATTCATACTTTTGAGACACCGAATCCTCTGACATCCGTCAAAAACATGGGTTAATCATCAAGAGTATCGAAAACAACATTGATCGCCATCCGGTCAACCAAAAAAGTGTGCTTTCTACCCGACCGATTGAGAAATCGACAGGACAGATGGCACCGACCCACTGTTGGCAACCAACACCTGAAGTTACATGGTCATCCGATCTCGATCTACATGAAGATCCATCGATGATCATCGCTAGAAGAATCCCAAAAGACGCGGCACGGCCCGCGACTCTTCAACTGCTCAGCGACCACTTAATGCGATTAATTGACTAGCTTTATTATAGTCATTAATCCATTTCTTTGGACGGACCAATCAGAAGCAAGCATCCGGGAGTTACAAGTCAAGAGATTCATGGCATTTAACCCATGAAACTCCTCCCATCATGGCGATTAAAGGCGATTAAATGCCCTCAATCTCCTCCGGCCAATCAGAATCCAAGAAAAAGGAGTTACAAAATAAAGAATTCAATCTTGTAACTCCTCTCTTTATGTAGCTTTATGACAATTAAGGCTCATAAACCCTCCTAAAGGGCTACCTAAAAGCCTATAAATAGGAGAGCTCTCCAAGAAAAAAAAGGAGACACAGAGGGAGACGGACAAAGCATAGAAATTCAGAGAAGGAAGAGAGAGAAAACTCTGCGGAAGTTCTACACCGACCACTACTACAAGGTGACAAAAGTCCCTTGGTGGGTCCCCCCCCCAAGGTCCTCGCCTTCTCCTTCTGCCTCCAAATGGCTTAGACGTGGCTTTTCAGCCCGTTTACTCGGCTTTTTATTGGACATAGGACCTCCTTTTCGTCTTTGTTCTCTAAAAACCTGAGGTTATAGCCAAGCCAAGCGAATCAATAGCATCCTCTGTTCTCATCTGCATGGATGATGGCGAAGTCCACATATGGCTAGCGACCGTCAATCTGAGCGGGTCCCCCACAATCTCCTGAGAAGTTAGATCCTCCTTTTCTTGCTTTTCATTATAGTTTGTATTTTTTTAAAAGAGACAAAAATCACAACTCTTGTCTTTCATTATTGAAAAGGATTGTAAATCGGCTATAAACGCAAAAATCGGCTATAAACGCCAAAAAATCGGCTATAAATGCCAAAATCGGCTATAAATGCCAAAAAAAAAATCGGCTTTCACGGCAAATCAAGAAAATGTCTCTTTTCTTAAATATATGTGCAATGGAAAACTTGAAAGAAGTTGATTTCTTTTTTACTTGCGAAGGTTGATCTACGGATCACCACTTGCATTCCAAGTAAAAAATAGAAAATCTGGCGCACCCACACAAAAGAAATGTTGATGCACGCCCTTGCCCCCCGGTTACGAAAGGGTCGGACCCAACGGACTCCCACGTCTGCCGACCTCGGTAGAACCAGGCAGGAGCGCGGTCCATCAAGCTGGCTCCACCCGGTGGGACCCGGTCATTTGGAAACACGATGCTAGAAATGAAATATTTGCATATCATATCTTTTGCTCTATGCTTATATTTCTTTTCTCGATTCCTTGGCTACTTTCTAATTGGTGGCCTATGTTGGATTCCGCATCTAAAAAAAATTGAGATGAGATTTTTTGGAAATTTCTAATTCTTTGAATTTATTTCCACTCTTTCTCTTTTCAAAAACAAAAAAACAAAAAATCAGATTTTTCATTTTGGATTCAAAATTGAGAAACCTTGATCCTTTCCTATCGTTCATCGCACTTGCAGAAATGTTGAGCCTGTTCGACTAAGGTTTGGGCCATCGTTTCTCTTCGATGAGTTCATCAAAGATCTAAAAAAATATATAAAATAAAAAAATTCTCGGTTTGAATTCAAAATTGAGAAACCTTGATCCTTCCTTATCGTTCATCGCGCTTGCAGAAATGTTGAGCCGATTCGACTAAGGTTTTGGGCCATCGTTTCTCTTCGATGAGTTCATTAAAGATCTAAAAAAATATATAAAATAAAAAATCAGATTTTTCATTTTGAATTCAAAATTGAGAAACCTTGATCCTTCCCTATCGTTCATCGTGCTTGCAGAAATGTTGAGCCTATTCGACTAAGGTTTTGGGCCATCGTTTCTCTTCGATGAGTTCATTAATGATCTAGAAAAAAAACAAAAAAAGAATAGATTTCTCAGTTTGGATTCAAAATTGAGAAACCTTGATCCTTTCCTATCGTTCATCATGTTTGCAGAAATGTTGAGCCTGTTCGACTAAGGTTTTGGGCCATCGTTTCTCTTCGATGAGTTCATTAAAAATAAAAATATATATATATATATATAAAAACAAGAAAATAGACATAGACCACTAAGGTTAAACCAACTGCGTTCTTTGATCATGGTTGATTCAAGCAAAGCCTTGTCCAGAGTGTGGAGACAGCTTGACTGTTCTAGGCAAGGGTCCTTCAAACGGGTTCATTAAGTAATCCTACCCTTACCTGGGGGCAATTCTATCAATCAAGATTTCATAAGACCGGGTTAGAAGGCCTATATGTACTCTCTCGTCTTTTAAATAAATTTTTTCAAAAATAAAATTTTAAAAATAAAAATTTTAAAATAAAAAATAAAAATAAAAAAAATTTAAAAAAATCTTTAAAATAAATAAATAAATAAATAATAAATAAAAAGATTTTTTTTAAAAAAATCTTCAAAAAAAAAAACTTCCGTAATTTTAGGTTTAGATTGGAGAAATCTTGGTCTTCTCCTTTCTGAGCACTGGCGCTCGCGGAAATCGCTGAGCCCATGTTCAGATTGGAGTGCCTTTTGCTCTCTTTATTGAACCCGATATTGGCTTTTCAAAAAAAAACTCGTCATTTTTGGATTCAGATCCAAGAAATTATGGTTCATTTCTTTCTGAGCACTGGCGCTCGCGGAAATCGCTGAGTCCGTGTTCAGATCGGAATACCATCTGTTCTCTTTGATGAATCCAATCTTGACCTTTCAAAATAGAGAATCTCATCTCATGGATGCGGTCTCAAAACATTTGTGTCTAGCGGTACTAGTACGCCCTTTCAGGGTCTAATGTATTACGACCGGCACATTTGTAACTCCAACTTTATATTCTTCTTACCTCGAGTAAGCTCTGCTTCTCGATAAGTCGAATTTAAGTTCACAATTGCTTCTAGCAGTCACTGGAATGCTCATTCTGGGCTTACCATACTTGCGATCAGAACAATTGTACCCTCTATGGCGTTTTGCCTTCTTCATATTGCTTGGGTCATCTTCCTCGAGCAATTTGAAAAGACAAAACCATAGAACTTCCCATTTATGATCATTATATTCTTGTGATTACTAATGGATGTGGTCTTGTTTCAGAAACTTTTCGAAAACTAACAATGGCAGCTTCACTAACCATTACCTTCGACGAGGACAAGCACCAACTTATGCTTCAACAGAAGCAAACTACGGGCACCTACAAGCGCCCCATCAGCTGCCGAAGCATCAACTCCCTCGGCAACTCTCTAAGCTCCGGGTCGACCTGGACTCCCCGAACTATTGTCTTTGGGACGCTGGGACCATCCCCACTTCCTAAGGAACAAATTGCTCCTTCTCAATGTGTCACTACCGTGACACCAAAGGCGAGCACCAGAAGGCCCGAAGCCCGTGGTAACCCCACGAAGCCTCGACCATCAAACGACCAGGTCTATCCCAAGACTTGGTCCCCAAGACCTTCACCAAAACAGAGAAGGTCCCAAACATCTACCAAGCCAGCATTCCTGGCCCCACTCAAGGAGAACCAATTCTACCCTCTTGCTTACATGAAAGAGGAGAGACCCATCTCCAACCTGACTCCCAAGTCAAACCAGCATGAGCCGGCTTGTTCCTACAAGCCCAAAATCAGATCATGCATCACAAGGCCTCTGCAAGCACCTACTAAGGCCAACAAACCTGCAGTTCGACCCTTCATCTCTACAGGGGCCGAACTCCAAAAATTCAAAGCTTCGCTGCAACAGGCGAAGGACAGGGTTCGCATCCTGTCCTTGCCCAGCTGCAAAGAAGACATGCTCGGCTGCTGCACCCGAGGGAGCACATCCTTTATCGTCAAAGCCCAGCCAAAGCTGACCGAAGCTCAAATTGCTCGTCGTATACGCCGCCGCGCGTCGTATCGGCAAAAGAGACTAGAGAAGCAAAGGACCCAGCCTCCTACACTTCAAGTCTCTCCCAAATGGGTCGAAAAAGAAAGACCCAACCAAGTTACTGCCGTCCATATGGTTGGAAAAACCAGAAGACGCCAAAAGTCAGCAACAAAAATCCATGTCCGACGTCCGATGACCTGCAGTATCTCCAGGACAAGAAGACATTCAGAAGAATCCCCTGCTCCTTCAAGCAAAGGACGGCAGAGTGATCCTTCCTCAAGCTCTTCATCAAAAAGAATGAGCCCCAGCTCAGTCACCAGGACAGTTTCTTCGTTCGAATCACGAAGGATGAACGTCCTGGCTACAAATTATGAGCCACCACCTCGCAATCCACCTCAAGATGATGCGATCACCTGCATCCAGCAGTTGGAACAAGGCCAGCAGAGGATTGAAACTCTGATGGAAAACCTTCTCCTCGCCTTCCAAAATCAGGCGAATCATGAACCTCCTCCGAATCATCAAGACGATGAGGTAAATGGAGAAGAAAATGAGTCACGCACCCTTACCAAAAAGGACGTAGGCAGTATCCTCGCTAAAGAAAAAGAAGAGGATATACTCAAGGAGCATGGGATCAAGCCACCATATCCTTTATGGACGGACTTGGTCCCGTTCCCTATAAAATTCAAGCATCCTACTCTCCAAACATATACGGGGAAAGGATCAGCCAGACAGCACGTCATCCACTTCAAGATCCTGACAGGAGCTATCGCGGATCAAGATGCACTCAAGATCCGCCTCTTTGCAAGTACCCTAAAAGGTACGGCCTTCGATTGGTACTCCACTCTGCCGGAGGACTCCATCCAAAACTGGGCCATGCTAGAGACACGCTTCCTGACTCACTTCAAAAGTGAGGATCATCCCGCTACTATGGCTCAGCTGTGTAGCCTAAAATAGGGGGAGAATGAGTCAACATATGACTTCATTCACAAGTGGAAAGCAATGGCGTACAAATGCTCTGATGTACTGCCACAAGCGTCGCTAGTCGACATCTGCCAAAACAACATAAGAGCTAGAACCCGCTCCATGATCGTCAGCAACAAAATATAAAAACCTGGGAGAACTCCTAGAAGCTTCCATGGAAGCTGAAACAGTGATTAAAGACCTCAACAGTCAAAAATCATCAAGAAAAGAGCCAACCGCCATTGCAACCTATAAACCAAAAAAGAAAGAGGTCCTCAATGTGCAGACCAAGTCAGCTCCTCAGCCACCAAAGAAAGCTGAAAACAAAGCTGCTGGTAAGAGACCTGAACTCTCAGATGCCTTCAAAGAACGAGCAGAGAAGAAATACACGTTTGATGAAGATGTTGATGAAATATTCGGGGCTCTTGTGGCAAACGGCAAGCTCATCTTGCCTGAACCAAAAAGACCAGGTGATGTTGGCAAAACCAACGATCCTCGGTACTGTCCATACCACCAGATGATCTCGCATCCTCTCAATCAATGCTTCGTTGTGAGGGAGAAAATAAACGAGATGTGGAAAAATGGAGTCATCACCTTTGACAAAAATTATGGGTCTGCCTCCGTCAACATGGTGACATGTGAACAAACATCGAAATCACCGAAGAAGAAGATCACTACTTCCTTCAAGGTGATAAACTCAATCCAAGGGTTCGAGGAACTGGTTACTTACCCGACACCAGACGGACAACCCATATGGGTACATCCCGATCTCCTGGAAGATGAAAATTGGGAGGTTGTGAAAACAAAGCCTACAGCTCAGCAGCGAAGGCAGGCTAGGAAACATCTCCTCAAGCTCAAACGGCAAGAGAAGACCCAGCCAAAACAAGAAGTCAAAGAAAAGGCAGAGGCTTCCTCTACCGCTTCACTGGAGGCAACAAAAACATCCCTTCCAGAGACTTCAAAGGGGGTAAGAAAATTCACTCTCAGTGATTTCATGCCACCTTAATTCAAAGAAGCCACGCAGGAGGTATCATACTCTTGCAATTCGGTAGTTGGATTCTCCTTTGATGGATACGAGTCCAGTGACACCGATGATGGATTCGAATCCACAGTGGGAGGAGTCCCTTGAAATAGGAGAATATCTCTCCGATGAAGAATGGGTTCCTGAGTCTCATCTAATGCCAGTAATCTGGTATAACCCCCTATAGCCACAAGGATCCTGGTCTGATGATGAAGAAGACCAATAGGCTGTACAAGAAAAGGCTGCTGACCCAGCACCTCTCATTGCTCCAGTGGAAATCAACCATGTTGAGCCACAAAGAGTTGATGAAGAAGAAGATTTGGCTCCCATGCCTGATCTTAAAGAATATGCAAAGATCTTGCAGCGTCTCACTCTAGAACAAGAGCAAGACCGAGTCAACGAGCCTCCTCGCAATCCAGAGCCTGAAGTCCTTGAAGACCATCAGGTACATCCTCCCTTAACTCCTAAAAAAGGAGAAAATTACTGGATAGACGATCCTCTTACATCCGAGGATGAGTCTGACTCCGATCAGGCAACGTCTCCCGTCAGAGCTTCCTGTGATGTGATAATTCGGGATTATAGCTCTTCCGAAGCATCGTCTGATGAGAGCACTTACACTCCAGCGACGCCTAGCAATGTATCTTCTGGAACCACCTCATCTCACGTGACTTTCACTGAGATGCCACCCTCTCAGGTTTCTTCTCCTGAAAATGTGACTTCAAAGTTCACACCCTTCCTGACTGAAGAATTCCCAGCTATTGATGCTTGGGACGATGAATTGGTCAACGAAGAAGAAAGGTAACTGGATGCTGTTCAGGACTTGTTCCCGGAAAATGCTCCGTGCAACACAATCACTGAGGATGGCAACTCTGCTGCTGATACATCCTCAGCAAATGAAAAATGACAGACTTTTGATCCTGAAGACAATCTTCCAAACGAAGACCCTTCTCAAGAAGCTCTCGAAGTTGGTAGAGGCACCCGCTCTGGCCGGGACTACCACAAAAATTACAACCAATCTTCCTTTACATATGTAAATCCTTCGGGAAAAGATGTTGTAAGCGCCCCTAGTGGCAACAATGATGAACATGCAGGCCCTAAGGAGGCTTTCAAGTATGACTTGATTGAGCACTTCAAGCACATACCTGCACGTCTGCACATCCTAGATTTGTTGCGAATGTCTCCGCACATTCGTGATAATCTCATCTCAGAATTACAAAAGCTGAATGAGGATGTCGACAAACATGCCCCGCAAGTCCTCCAAATTGAAATGGGTTACCGGGTCAAAAACTCAAAAGCCTCCTCAAAGGGAGAAAAGAAGAAAACCGAGGGATCATGCATTGAATGCCTCTCGGTTAAAAAAGCAGCCAGTGTAACCATCGCCTTCACAAAGGACGACCTCCTACTTGGCGAAACCAGGCACAACCGACCCCTGTACTTCACAGGGTACATCAAGGAAACGCCTATGCACAGAGTTCATATTGACCTAGGTTCTGCACTCAACCTCATCTCCACATCGGTTCTCGAAGAGTTGGGCATCCCACCCAGCAAACTGAGCCACACATCTGTATCTATCTTTGGATACGATGGGAGTACTCAAAGGCCTATCGGCAAAATCAGGTTCAAGTTGCAAATCGGTGATCTTATTTCTGAGGTCACAGTGTATGCAATAAAAACCCCTTCATGCTACAACATCCTTCTCGGACGCCCTTGGATCCACGAGAATGGTGTTGTCCCTTCAACTCTACATCAATGCATCAAGTTTGTTGGCGACGACGACATGATACATCGAGTCTTTGCGGACAAAAAACCCTTCAAAGGTAAAGAAGTCCACCTTGCAGACTCACAAATGTATGAAGGTGAAAAAGAATAAGAGGAGAAGCACACAACACCTTTTGCCGAAAATCCCCAGAAAGATAAAGGCAAGGCTCCTCAACAATCACCGGAAGAAAACAAACCATCCGGTAAATCCGAAGAGAGCATTCAAACTCCCTTCATCATCTCCCTCAAACCTTCAAAGCCTTTGGTCATCACAACTAAAGTGAAGAAGGTAAAGCAAAAGCCTGGGGGCAAATTTGTTGTCTCTTTCGTGTCTATCATGCAAGACACGGACTCGGATTCAGAGCCAGAAGACGACACATCGTCAAGCCAAGCTGACACTCAGCAAGTTCAGCCTTCTCTTACTCCAAGGGAGACAACTTCTGATATAGAAGATCCTACGTCAGCTTCCTTCGTTGTTCCAGCAACTTCAGCAAAGGAAAAGCCGATCTTCTTCCATAGATCGGATGCTTCTTCATCAAACTCCATGCTTGAACCTTTCCAAAATGAAGGTATGCCTCAACTATCCTTATATAGTTCTGTGGCACAAGCTATTATGAAGAAAATGGGCTATGTCGCTCAAAACCCAGTCTATTTGGGAGAAGGACGCGGTATTCTCACGCCATTGGGGCCCGTCTTGACCGAAAGCCAGCTGGAAGATTGGAGACTCTACGGCTATTTAGAAAGGTCTTCACACGGGTTAGGGTATGATCCCGACACTCCCCTGAGACAGTTAACACAAAGGCTTAAAAGTCAATATACTGACCAAGCCTCAACATCTCAAGTCCATGAAGTCATCGATCTCCCTGGATATCTCTTTAATGAGTCACCTGACAAAGATCCAGGAAGCTCATCCAATTGGCACGATTTCTCCGAAAATGAAGAGGAGTTGTCCGATGGCACAGACGTGTTGTAAGACCCTGACCCCCAATTCCTCTGTTTAGTACTGTTTTAATCATGGTTTAACTTGTTAAGTGAGATTAGAGTTGGTTTGACTTTGTCTTTGGGTTTGACTAGATTTTCTCATAGCCTTGGAGATTTTGAAGACCGTTGACTTTGGTTTGACCCGGTCCATATGATATGTGTTTTAATGAGAAATTACTTTTAATTTCAAAAAAATTCTGAATTTGGTGTGTTTTGACTCATCTCATTAAGTTTAACAACTTTCATGCCCTGACCATTATGATTTGATGATCAGAAAATGCGTTTTACGAGAAAAGGGGCAAAATTGACTTTTCACACTAAATCTGTCCATGAATTTCGAAAATTTCAGAAATTGGGGAAAGTATACTTTTTGGAAAGTAGAAATTTCGCTGATCATTTTTGTCTTCTTCGTCTTCATTCGGGACCCGCAAATGCTAGTTTTGACCTTTGTAAGTTTGGGGCCCATGGGGCCCAGCCCATTTATTCTTTATAAAACCAATGGGGCTATTCTTCTTCCCCATTCTTTTAATTCCTGCAACAAGAGAGGAGTTAGGGTTTTCTCCCAACCCCTTTCTCTCTCCTCTTTGAGAGCCCTAATCTTGAGTGCTAAGTGAGGGAGTGATCTTCCCCTCTTCTTCTCCTCCCTCTTAGCTTTCCAAAGAACCCTTTTTCTAAGGATTTGAGCTAGGGCAAGGCTTCCTTTCAAGCTTCTCTTCTTTGTTTGAGCTACCAAAGGTTAGCAATGGTTTTCTTTTCATGAGGTCTTGGTTTTTCAAACCCTTTGGAGTATTTTTCTCATATATACAAAGACTCTCTTTGAGATTTGCAATGGATTTGTTTTCTAGGGCTTATTCTTGAGCTATTTTTGGGGGTTTTGTGATTTTGAAGCTTGGGACTATAAGAGGACCATCTTAGGGTGATTTGCATCTCCTCTTGACCCAAGGCAAGTGAATATTCAGCTAATAATGGTGACTTGTTAAATATGCATGGTTTTTGTGAAATACCTCTTTATATATCTCTCTCTTTCATACCATGGTTTTGTGTTATTATGTTTATGCAATGTTTAATATGTATCTCCTTTGAAATCCATATTTTGGAATGTTTATGTTCTTGGATTCATCTTCTATAGACCAACTCCTTTTATTCCAAGAACTTTGGTTTCTTAATGAATGAAGAAGATTGTGTTTGCACTTGATTTTGTTTGATGGAATGGCATATAAATTGGTGTGTGGATGTGTTTAATGGATTTCAATTAGTATGAGAAGCTCAAGGAAGTATGGAAACATGTGAGAAAGGATGAAGAAAGAAAAAAAAATCAAAAAAGGAAGGAGGAAGTGCAAATCTGCACTTCCAGCGATCTGGACATTTCCCAGTCCGCTCGAGCAACCCAGTGGGCCGCTCGAGCGGACCAGGTTCTGTCTGGGCTTTGCTCGAGCGGGCCCTGGGTAGCTCGAGCGAAGCCCAGACCTGTCCAGGGCCCGTTCTGTGACTACTTGGGCTGCCTTTGTGGACTGTTTTTAGGGGCCTGTTTGGGATGGTTCGTGAGTCATTTATGAACCTATTTTAGGCCCATTTCGCCCCATTTATTCTATTTGTTTTGAGGCCCATTAATCTCTCTTTTTTATGCCTAAGAGCCCATGAAAGCTGGAGGTTAATTGTGATACTTGGAATTTGTGAAATGGGAATGGGATCAATGAGAGAATGAGCATGTGTGAAGTTACCCGAGAATCTTTCAAGTCTCAATACGCACTTTATCATTTAAATGTTGTGGATTTTCATTGGCATCAAACATTGATGGACCGCGCTCCTGCTCGGTTCCTACCGAGGTCGGCGGATGTGGGAGTCCGTTTGGTTCCGACCCTTTCGTAACCGGGGGGCAGGGGCGTGCATCAACATTTCTTTTTTTGTGAGGGTGTGCCAGATTTTCTATTTTACTTGGAATTGCAAGTGGTGATCCGGAGATCAACCTTCGCAAGTAAAAAGGAAATCAACTTCTTTCAAGTTTTCCATTGCACATATATTTAAGAAAAGAGACATTTTCTTGGTTTGCCATGAAAGGCGATTTTTTGGCATTTATAGCCGATTTTGGCGTTTATAGCCGATTTTTTAGCGTTTATAGCCAATTTTGGCATTTATAGCCGATTTACAATCCTTATCAATAATGAAAGACAAGAGTTGTGATTTTTGTCTCTTTTGAAAAAATACAAACTACAATGAAAAGCAAGAAAAGGAGGATCTAACTTCTCAGGAGATTGTGGGGGACTCGTTTAGATTGACGGTCGCAAGCCATATGTGGGCTTCGCCATCATCCATGCAGATGAGAACAGAGGATGCTATTGATTTGCTTGGCTTGGCTATAACCTCAGGTTTTTAGAGAACAAAGACCAAAAGAAGGTCCTATGTCCAATGAAAAGCTGAGTAGACGGGCTTGAAAAGCCATGTCTAAGCCATTGACGGCAGAAAGAGAAGGCAAGGACCTTGGGGGGGAGTACCCCCCAAGGGACTTTTGTCACCTTGTTGCGGTTGTCGGTGTAGAACTTCCGCAGAGTTCTCTCTCTTTTTTCTTTCTCTGGATTTCTGTGCTTTGTCTGTCTGTGTGTTTGTGCTTTTTTCTGATGATCCTTTCTTCTTGGAGAGCTCTCTTATTTATAGGCTTTTAGGTAGCCATTTAGGAGGGTTTATGAGCTTTGATTGTCATAAAGCAACATAAAGGGAGGAGTTACAGAATTGAATTCTTTATTTTGTAACTCCTTTTTCTTGGCTTCTGATTGGCCGGAGGAGATTGAGGGCATTTAATCGCCTTTAATCGCCATGATGGGAGGAGTTTCATGGGTTAAATGCCATGAATCTCTTGACTTGTAACTCCCGGATGCTTGCTTCTGATTGGTCCGTCCAAAGAAATGGATTAATGACTGAAATATAGCTAGTCAATTAATCGCATTAAGTGGTCGGTGAGCAGTTGAAGAGTCGCGGGCCGTGCCGTGTCTTTTGGGATTCTTCTGGCGATGATCATCGATGGATCTTCATGTAGATCGACATCAGATGACCATGTAATTTCAGGTGTTTGTTGCCAACAGCGGGTCGGTGCCATCTGTCCTGTCGATTTCTCGATCGGTCGGGTAGAAAGCACACTTTTTTTGGTTGACCGGGTGGCGATCAATATTGTTTTCGATACTCTTGATGACCGACCCGTGTTTTGGACGGATGTCAGAGGATTTGGTGTCTCAAAAGCATGAATTTTGGAAAGTACCAGAGGCTAGGCGCTTCGAATCGCGAAAAAACGGCGAAAACCGATGTTTCCGGGGCCTTCCCGGCGACCCCGGGCTCCAAGGTCGCCGGCGACCCTGGCCAGGGTCTGCGACCCTGGGGGGGGGTTTTCCCCTTTGTGTCCCGTTTTGTGTCCGTTTTTGCTGTTTTTCGATTCTTTTTTTCTTCTGTATTTTTCCTTGACATTTTGACCATTTATTGGCCTGATTTCTTTGTAGGAAACCTGATGAGAATCCTTGCATTTTATTTTGCAAAGTTTCCAATTTCCTGAGAAAGCCGAAGACTTTGTCGCGCAGAGCTGCCGATTTTCCGTCAGAAGCTGAAACTGGGCCAAACGATGTTGGAATGACCTGAAATTTGGTGTGAAGCCTCCTGAGCAATAAATAAGACCAACATGGGCTTTTGTTTGAGTTTTGAAGCCTTTTGGGGTCCTATCACCAGTAGACTCGCTTTTATCGCGATGAAGATGTCGCGGTTTGATGTGCGGTCAACCGATGTCCGATTGACTTGAAATTTGACAGGGAACCTATTGGAGTCATTTTAAGAAGATCCATAGGCTCTGTCTTGGAAACCATGGTCCCGGAGAGCTTTACCGCCAAGAGGCCTGATTTGACTTCCGAGCGTCAAACTATGGTCAAATGTTGTGGAAATGACCTGAAATTTGACGTGTAGCCCTTTATAAGCATTTTGAAGCCGTCCATGTGCTCTATCTGATGAGTAATGGCCTCGGTGGTTCTCGTCGCCGAGAGGCTTGATTTAGCTGTTCGAGGGTTGATGTAGAGCCAAACGTTGTCGGTTTGACTCGGAACTTGACGTGGAGCCTTTTGGAAGTATTTTGAGACCATCCATCGGCTCTGATCGAAGATTTGGTGTCTCCGATGCTTTTGCCGCCGAGAGCTCCTTTTTGGCTGTCGGAGAAGCGAAGTTAGGCCAAATGATTTTGAAATGGCCCGAAACTTCTATTGTACTCCTCTTTTAGCTGTCTTGAAGAATCTTGCAGTTTTTGTTTGATTCTGACAAGATTTGATTTTTTGAAAGTAGCATTGCCTATTTATGACAGGTTGCGACTTCATGTAGCTCTTTGGATCTTGAAGAGGCAAAGTGACATTTTTGGTGTCAACAAATGCCCCCTCGAGGTACAGCGACGAGTTGCTTAACTTTTGTAGTCGATGTGCCTCGAAGAGATTTTGAAGGAGAGCCTGTGACTTGACCAAGAGTCTTTGAGCAGTCTTTCTTTTTGGTATTTGTAGCCTTTTGAGCTTCCAGGGGAATTTTATGGTAGTGAAACGGATCACATACCATCTCGAGGCAAAGTTTTGAAGATGACATCAGGGATGTGGATTTGGGTTTTGACCTTGTGACCTAATAGGCTATATGTGGCACGTTAGGGGGTCGGGTTTGGTTTTGATCGTGTGACCCAACAAGCTGTATATGGAATGTTGGGGGATCAATTCTGATCTTGTGACCTAACTGTCGCGACCCCGGACCGAAAGGGGAAGATCCGAGTCCGGGAGTCGGGACGGTGGGGTGGTGGTGATGCCGCGCCACGTGCATCTCTTTGGCTAAAATGCACACGGAATTAAAAGAATATTTATCCGTGCACGTGATTTCCCACAGGGTTCCGCGGTGAGGATTATCTTTACACATCAGCTCACATGTAACCATATCAAACATATTTTCAAGATTGCGGAAGCGTGTAGCAAACCATACTAATGCCATTCAAATCCATATACAAGACTGATTTATGGTTAACATGACAAGATATCAGGATGAGCAATGATCAAGCATATTTTCCCCAAAAGTAAAGTTAAGTATATTTACAAAATATCAGTTGATTAATGCCCCAAAATAACGGTCAACAAAGACCGTACAACCAAATGAAACCTAACATAAAGATGTAATAATTCCCAAAGTGTATCGTTCTCAAGGCAAGGACGAATGTCTACATGACATCATCGGCTTGCCACTCAATCACTCGCTGCGGTTCACCGACCGCCTCCTCCGGCTCCTCCTCAACGGCAATAAGCTCGGGACCTGAGTACCAAAATAAATGGATCAGACACGACGGTCTGGCAGGTGGGTGAGGGGATATGTAATAATAAAACGATAATACTTTGCAAAAGTTTAGAAAACTTGTGAGTAAATAATGAACTTCATAAAAGACGATATATCATTTTAAAAGAAGCACATATGCAATAAATCATGTAAGGTAACAAGGATTCGGAAACTGTCATGATGGCAACCACACAAAGCTAGATCCTCCCTTCACTAACGTGAAGAGAGCACATACCCTACAGGATCATTGGCCTCAGTCACACGAGGTGAGGAGGAACAACGATAAACAGGATCATTGGCCTCAGTCACACGAGGTGAGGAGGAACAACGATAAAATACTATAATATATATATACTATACAGGACCACGGTAGCGAACCGGGTAAACTATGCAAATTCCAGACTGCAGCTGACTATCAGGAGGGGAAGGAACCCCAAGTCGGTGGATCAAACCAACTAGGTCATCCAAGCTCAGTGGTGCCGACTCATAGGTCAAATACGTTAAATCAAATCGTGTACATATTAAAGAAACAGGGTGCTCATAGGCACAAATACACATTCGTATCTGGTCGGTCATATACAGGTTAGCAAAAGCTAAATACACTTTCAATACTCTCAAGACAGTCTAGTCATATCATGTGGGTTTGAAATCCCCAAAATAGAAGTTTGGTTGAAAATCAAATACAATTAGTTTTCCATACCTTTACAGACTAACAATGGGATTTCTAGAATTGAATCAGTGCGAATAGGGTCCCGTATGTCGGTTATGATGAACTTTTGGTACTCTTTAAGAGTTAGGGACATTCCGGGTCCTTATACACATTGGTCAATCTAGAAAATCTCATAGAATCTCCGTGATGAGTTTCCCCTTCCTCCGGACTTCACGTAATGCCTTACAAGTCCCTAAATAACAATGGGGCTCCAAATAATACCTCCCCACTACAACCCTTTGCAATTTACCCAATCCATCCATGGGTTTGAATGCATCCTTATAGGTTCAATGCCTTCAAATAAGAAGATAAGGGATAGAGCTGAATTGGACTTGAGTATGGGCTTGGAATGAATCTGGAAATTAGTCCCACACTTCTCTTATTTTACCGTTCATCTCATTTCAGTCCGATCGATCGGGCTCCTTGGCCGATCGATCGGTCCGGAATTTGCTTCCAGTTATTTACAGTCCGATCGATCGGGCCTGATGGGCGATCGATCGGTCCTGAGAACCCTCTCAGTTATTTACAGTCCGATCGATCGGACCTGATGGGCGATCGATCGGTCCTGAGAACCCTCTCAGTTATTTACAGTCCGATCGATCGTCGATCGGTCCTGAGAACCCTCTCAGTTATTTACAGTCCGATCGATCGGACCTGATGGGCGATCGATCGGTCCTGAGAACCCTCTCAGTTATTTACAGTCCGATCGATCGGACCTGATGGGCGATCGATCGGTCCTGTAGCGAATCTCAACCCATTTGGTTGAATTCTTCTCTTGTCCAACTCCAATCCATTTCCTTTCTTTCCCCTTTTTCCATACATATCTTCACAAATAATTGGGCTATTCCTTGAATTCATTATCTCATCAAATCATTATTCAAAATCAATAAGACTAAACCATCAAACATGATAAATCATTAAAACCATCAATGAAGACAAATCAAGATTTTGCATAAAACATGACAAAACACATGAGAATCATTTCATCCACTTGCCTTGGGTCCAATTGCAAATCAATTGAGCTCTAATCACCTCTTAGACCCCCAATCAACCACCTATACACAAAACCCCCAAATCCAAACCCTAGATCAACAAAATCCAATTAAAACAAGACGGAATTTTCCAATAATTGAAATAGAGCTACCCTAGGGCTAAACAAACAAGATTATAAAACTTTTAGAAAGATCACTTACAATGAAGTTCTTCAAAAAGCAAGGTGTTGTCCAAAGGAAGTCTTGGAGTGGGCGGTTTTCTTCAAAATGGTGTCAAGATGAAGGCCTTGAGACGAGGAAGAAGATTATAGCAACTAATTTTCCATTAGCACTAGTTTAGTGGGGGATTGAAGATGAAGAAGCAAGAAAAGGTAAGGGAAAACCCTTAGGGCTGGGGTTTCTCTTCTCCTCTAGGGTTTTTGCCAGAAATGGGAAAAAGAAGAAGAAGCTTTCTATATATAGTAAGTGGGAGTGGGGCCCACAACTTAAAGAACTTCTCGGGCTCAAAACATAGTTTTCGGGGCTTCAAATGAATTCGACGAAGAAGACAAAGTTGCTCGGCAAAATTTCTAGTTTCCAAAAAGTATATATTTTACACATTTTGGTGACGTTGAAATCGGTGTCCAGATTTTTGGGTAAAAAGACCATTTTGCCCTCAATTAGTGAAAAATCAGGTTTAAGGTCCTCAAATGAAAGCGATGTCAAAATGGAAGTTGTAGGGATTAACAAGATAAGTCCAATGGGGTTAAAATCATGATTCTTGGAAATCATCGGTAAACCCCCAATCTCACACAAATCCTAACAAGAACCCCCCAAAGGGTCCCACAAATAAAAAGGCTCTCCAAATTCCCCAAAGCTATCATAAAAGCTATTCTAATCCCCAACTAATCCAAAACCACTAAACACACTTAAACTAAAACACGACTTAATCAACTCTAAACGAGGCCTCTCGGGTCGGGGTCTTACATCCTCCACCCCTTAGGACATTTGGTCCTCCAAATGGAAATTAAAACTTACCTCCGGTAGAAGATGTGGGTACTTCTTCTGAACTTGATCCCGTAATTCCCATGTTGCTTCTTCCGGTCCATGATTCTCCCAAAGTACCTTGACCCACTGAATAGTCCGAGTTCTCAATTCTTGTTCCTTGGTGTCAATGATCTGCTTAGGCTTCTCAACATAGGTCGCATCTTCTCGAATTTCCAACGGCTCATAACGGAGTATGTGTAGTCTGTCAGGAACGTATTTCTTCAACATAAACACATGGAAAACATTGTGTACGCCGGAAAGTTCGGGTGGTAAGGCTAACCTGTAAGCCACATCACCAATCCTACTCACAATGTCGTACGGTCCAATGTATCTCCTAGACAATTTGCCCTTCTATCCAAACCTCAAAGTTCCACGAGTGGGTGACACTTTCAAGAAAACCTTATCTCCTTCTTTGAACTGTAAATCCCTTCTGTGAGAGTCTGCATAACTCTTCTGTCTACTCTGAGCCACTTTCAGACGTTCTTGGATCAACTTAACTTTGTCACTTGTCTCACTAACAATGGTCGGTCCATGGAAACTGCGAGTACCAACTTCTTCCCAACACACAGGTGTTCTACACCTTCTGCCATACAAAGCCTCAAAAGGTGCCATACCGATACTCGAGTGAAAACTATTGTTGTAAGCGAACTCACACAACGGTAAGGCTTCATCCCACTGAGTCTTGAAATCTAACACACAAGGTCGAAGCATATCCTCAAGTGTCTGAATTGTCCTCTCTGACTGACCATCAGTCTGTGGGTGATAGGCTGTGCTGAACTGTAACTTCGTACCCATAGACTCATGCAATGTCTTCCAAAATCTCGAGACAAATCTGCTGTCTCTATCGGATGTGATGGAAACTGGCTGTCCATGACGACTGACAATTTCTGTGACAAACAACTGTGCCAAAGGTAACATATGCATCTTCTTTCCAGTCTTCATCGGTAGGAAATGAGCTGACTTGGTGAGACGGTCTACTATGACCCAAATAGCATCATTGCCCTTACTAGTCTTCGGTAAACCCGATATGAAGTCCATGGTAATATGCTCCCATTTCCATTCCGGAATCTCTAATGGTCGTAGTAACCCTGGAGGCTTCTGGTGTTCTGCCTTGATCAACTGACATGTCATACAACGAGAGACGAAAGCTGCTATCTCTCTCTTCATGTTATTCCACCAAAATCTGCCCTTCAAATTCTGGTACATTTTTGTACTGCCCGGATGTATGGAATACTTAGTATTGTGAGCCTCAGACATGATATCATTCCTCAAGTCCTCCAAGTTAGGCACACACAGACGGTCTCGGTAATACAAAACTCCATCTTCAACACGAAATTCCGGACGATCTGCTAAGTGCTCAGAAATCTTAGCCAACTCTGGGTCTTGTAACTGACTCTCTTTGATCTTCTGAATGAATGAAGGTTCTGACACTGACATGTTTGCTAACATGACACCCTTTCTTAGTGGCTGAAAATCTACTCTCATCTCCTCCAACTGTTGTACCACATAAGTCCCCCGAAGACTTGCCATGCTCACTGACTTTCTGCTCAAGGCATCAGCAACTACATTCGCTTTCCCGGGTGATACTTGATTGGAAAATCATAGTCTTTAATATATTCCATCCATCTCCTCTGCCTCATGTTCAATTCCTTCTGAGAAAACAAGTACTGTAGGCTACGGTGATCGGAGTGAACTTCAAACTTTTCTCCATAGAGGTAGTGTCTCCACATCTTCAAGGCTAAAACAACTGCGGCCAATTCGAGATCATGTGTTGCATAGTTCTTCTCATGATCTTTCAACTGCCGTGATCCATATGCAACTACCTTCCCATCTTGCATTAACACGCATCCAAGCCCAACATTAGAAGCATCGGTAAAAATGGTAAAACCGCCGCTCCCAGATGGCAAAGTGAGGACTGGAGCTGTAGTCAATCTTTTCTTCAGCTCTTGGAAACTAGCCTCACACTTGTCTGTCCAAACATATGGTGCATTCTTCCTTGTCAATTTCGTCAAAGGTGACGCAATCGACGAAAATCCTTGTACAAACCTCCGATAATATCCTGCCAATCCAAGAAAACTCCTGATTTCTGATGCATTCTTCGGTCTATCCCAATTCATGACTGCCTCAATCTTGGACGGGTCCACTGATAATCCTTCTTTGGAGATGATATGACCCAAAAATGTGACTTGGTCCAACCAAAATTCACACTTACTAAGTTTTGCAAACAACTGATTCTCCCTCAAAAGCTGGAGTGCTATCCTCAAATGTCCCTCATGCTCTTCTTTGGTCTTGGAATACACTATAATATCATCAATAAACACCACTGTAAACTGATCCAAATACTCCGCAAATATTTTGTTCATCAATGCCATGAAAACTGCCGGTGCATTAGTCAAACCAAACGGCATTACTAGAAACTCATAGTGTCCATATCTTGTCCGAAAGGCTGTTTTGGTACATCTGAATCTCTAACTCTCAACTGATGGTAGCCTGACCTCAAATCAATCTTCGAAAAGTAAGCAGCTCCTTGCAACTGATCAACAATTCATCTATCCTTGGCAATGGATATTTATTTTTGATGGTCACTTGGTTCAATCTTCTATAGTCAATACACATTCTCATAGAACCATCCTTCTTCTTCACAAACAAAACTGGTGCTCCCCACGGTGACACACTAGGTCTCACAAAACCTTTGTCCAAAAGTTCTTGCAATTGCATCTTCAACTCTCCCAATTCTGCCGGGACATTCTGTAAGGTGTGATAGATATCGGAGCAGTCCCCGGTAACAACTCAATAGTGAAGTCTATCTCTCTAATGGGTGGCAATCCTGGTATCTCCTCCGGAAAAACATCCGGAAACTCACAAACAATTGGAATCTCCTCCACACCTTGGGACCGTTTATCCTCCGTGATAAACGCCAAATAACCTCACAACCACTTTTTAGAAACTCTATCAGCCTTCAATGCTGAAATAAAACCTGCACCAGAACTACTCCTCTCTCCCTGAAATAACACCCCTGCTTGGGTCTCCTCTAACTTAAAAGTTAGGGTTTTATGGAAACAATCCATCGTAGCATGGTATCCTGCTAACCAATCCATCCCTAGGATGACATCAAAATCCTGCATCTCTAATAAAATGAGATCTGCCGGTAATACTACTTCTCCTATCATCACTGGACAACTAGGGTAAAAAGTTCTACAAACAACTTCCTTACCTAAAGGGGTAGTCACAGTCAAAATGAAACTCAACTCTCTAGCATGCATATCAATCAACATAGCAAATTTTGGAGATAGGAATGAGTGAGTAGAGCCAGGGTCAAACAAAACCTTAGCAGTCAAAACCACAGACGAGAAGTGTACCTTCCACTACATTGCCTTCGGCCTCCTGCATCAGCTCTATTGACAGCATAGAGTTGTGCCCTTTGTGGTGGCCTGTTCTGCCCTTGCTGTTGCCTGCCTTGTGGTGCATTCCTATTTTGATTCTGAGGACGCTAATTCTGATTTTGATTCTGCCCTTGCTGACGGGCCGGTGTTGCTTGTTGTTGTTGTGGCCTAAACTGTGGCTGAGGTGCCTGTTGTTGTAGTGGCCTTACTTGATTCTGAACCACTAGCGCATTCTGAGGTGGTGCCTGACGATGTGCTCCCGGTTGTTGTCTATTCTGTCTTGGGCATTCCCTCATCTGATGGTCCATCGAACCACATCTAAAACATGCCCCCGTGATAGTACGGCACTGGGCATTCCCATGATATTTTCCACAATGGATACAAGCTCCTTGATTCTATGCATTCTGCTCTTGTCTTGGCCTCTTGTTCTGATTGTTCCTCTGTTGATTGTTCTGCTGCTGTTGACCTTGACCCTTTCCCTGGTTCTTGATGATCTTGTTGTGGAAGTTCTCAAATTTGTATGCTCTCTTTACAGCTTCTCAAAGGTAACGGGTGGTACAACCCCGGTAGCATCCCTCTCAATAATTGGGTGAAGTCCCTCAAGGAACTTGGTTATCTTCTTCTCCTCTGTATCTACTAACTCCGGTGCATACCTTGACAATCTCTCAAATTTGGTGAGGTATTCGAGGACTGACATGTTCCCTTGCACAAGTTGCTGAAATTCTACTGCCTTTTGCCTCTTGACATGTGTAGGTACATATTTCTCTCCAAACTGTCTCTTGAAGCTAGCCCAAGCTTCTGCATCAGCCATTGTCCTGTATTCTGCCTTGACGGTCTTCCACCAAATATCTGCTAAACCCACAAACATAGAGGCTGCAAGCTGCACACGTTCTACACTGGTACATATGAATATCTCAAATATGTTTTCGGTGTGCTCAAGCCAATCATCTGCTGCCATTGGGTCCTCAGTCCCCAAAAATTCTTTCGGTCCTCTCTTCCTGAACCGCTCATACAACATATTAGGATCATTCCCTCTAATATTCACCGGACCAGGTGGTGCAACTGGGATTGGTTCCGGTCTCCTCTCCAATATACCCAACAACTGTGCCTGCATTTGTGCTATCTCCCTAGCATGATCCTCGTCTTTCTTAAGCATTTATTCTTGCAATCTGGTCTGTGTCTCATATGCTTGTGCTTGTAGCCTAGCCTGATTCTCATTGGCCTGGCGTTGTTGGTCTATCATGGCCTGCATCATCTGTTGGAATTGGTTCTGCATGTTGTTGTCTTGTGGTTCCTCTCCAATAGGCTCTGTATTCTCACTGTTACTGGCAACGTGATTACTGTTTGCTGTTCTTTTGCGAGGTGGCATAACGCTGCAAAATAAATTGTTAGCACATATAAATCAAATACAGGGTGGTCACACATTGCTCACACGATTCTATCTAACGAATCCTCGCCACGTACTTAAGATTTCTAGTTTCTTTTAATGGCCTGAAACATGTCCCGCTCTGATACCAGTCCTGTCGCGACCCCGGACCGAAAGGGGAAGATCCGAGTCCGGGAGTCGGGACGGTGGGGTGGTGGTGATGCCGCGCCACGTGCATCTCTTTGGCTAAAATGCACACGGAATTAAAAGAATATTTATCCGTGCACGTGATTTCCCACAGGGTTCCGCGGTGAGGATTATCTTTACACATCAGCTCACATGTAACCATATCAAACATATTTTCAAGATTGCGGAAGCGTGTAGCAAACCATACTAATGCCATTCAAATCCATATACAAGACTGATTTATGGTTAACATGACAAGATATCAGGATGAGCAATGATCAAGCATATTTTCCCCAAAAGTAAAGTTAAGTATATTTACAAAATATCAGTTGATTAATGCCCCAAAATAACGGTCAACAAAGACCGTACAACCAAATGAAACCTAACATAAAGATGTAATAATTCCCAAAGTGTATCGTTCTCAAGGCAAGGCCGAATGTCTACATGACATCATCGGCTTGCCACTCAATCACTCGCTGCGGTTCACCGACCGCCTCCTCCGGCTCCTCCTCAACGGCAATAAGCTCGGGACCTGAGTACCAAAATAAATGGATCAGACACGACGGTCTGGCAGGTGGGTGAGGGATATGTAATAATAAACGATAATACTTTGCAAAAGTTTAGAAAACTTGTGAGTAAATAATGAACTTCATAAAAGACGATATATCATTTTAAAAGAGGCACATATGCAATAAATCATGTAAGGTAACAAGGATTCGGAAACTGTCATGATGGCAACCACACAAAGCTAGATCCTCCCTTCACTAACGTGAAGAGAGCACATACCCTACAGGATCATTGGCCTCAGTCACACGAGGTGAGGAGGAACAACGATAAACAGGATCATTGGCCTCAGTCACACGAGGTGAGGAGGAACAACGATAAAATACTATAATATATATACTATACAGGACCACGGTAGCGAACCGGGTAAACTATGCAAATTCCAGACTGCAGCTGACTATCAGGAGGGGAAGGAACCCCAAGTCGGTGGATCAAACCAACTAGGTCGTCCAAGCTCAGTGGTGCCGACTCATAGGTCAAATACGATAAATCAAATCGTGTACATATTAAAGAAACAGGGTGCTCATAGGCACAAATACACATTCGTATCTGGTCGGTCATATACAGGTTAGCAAAAGCTAAATACACTTTCAATACTCTCAAGACAGTCTAGTCATATCATGTGGGTTTGAAATCCCCAAAATAGAAGTTTGGTTGAAAATCAAATACAATTAGTTTTCCATACCTTTACAGACTAACAATGGGATTTCTAGAATTGAATCAGTGCGAATAGGGTCCCGTATGTCGGTTATGATGAACTTTTGGTACTCTTTAAGAGTTAGGGACATTCCGGGTCCTTATACACATTGGTCAATCTAGAAAATCTCATAGAATCTCCGTGATGAGTTTCCCCTTCCTCCGGACTTCACGTAATGCCTTACAAGTCCCTAAATAACAATGGGGCTCCAAATAATACCTCCCCACTACAACCCTTTGCAATTTACCCAATCATCATGGGTTTGAATGCATTATAGGTTCAATGCCTTCAAATAAGAAGATAAGGGATAGAGCTGAATTGGACTTGAGTATGGGCTTGGAATGAATCTGGAAATAGTCCCACACTTCTCTTATTTACCGTTCATCTCATTTCAGTCCGATCGATCGGGCTCCTTGGCCGATCGATCGGTCCTGAATTGCTTCCAGTTATTTACAGTCCGATCGATCGGACCTGATGGGCGATCGATCGGTCCTGAGAACCCTCTCAGTTATTTACAGTCCGATCGATCGGACCTGATGGGCGATCGATCGGTCCTGAGAACCCTCTCAGTTATTTACAGTCCGATCGATCGGACCTGATGGGCGATCGATCGAAACTGAGAACCCTCTCAGTTATTTACTGTCCGATCGATCGGTCTGAGAACCCTCTCAGTTATTTACAGTCCGATCGATCGGACCTGATGGGCGATCGATCGGTCCTGAGAACCCTCTCAGTTATTTACAGTCCGATCGATCGGACCTGATGGGCGATCGATCGGTCCTGTAGCGAATCTCAACCCATTTGGTTGAATTCTTCTCTTGTCCAACTCCAATCCATTTCCTTTCTTTCCCCTTCTTCCATACATATCTTCACAAATAATTGGGCTATTCCTTGAATTCATTATCTCATCAAATCATCATTCAAAATCTATAAGACTAAACCATCAAACATGATAAATCATTAAAACCATCAATGAAGACAAATCAAGATTTTGCATAAAACATGACAAAACACATGAGAATCATTTCATCCACTTGCCTTGGGTCCAATTGCAAATCAATTGAGCTCTAATCACCTCTTAGACCCCCAATCAACCACCTATACACAAAACCCCCAAATCCAAACCCTAGATCAACAAAATCCAATTAAAACAAGACGGAATTTTCCAATAATTGAAATAGAGCTACCCTAGGGCTAAACAAACAAGATTATAAAACTTTTAGGAAAATCACTTACAAAGAAGTTCTTCAAAAAGCAAGGTGTTGTCCAAAGGAAGTCTTGGAGTGGGCGGTTTTCTTCAAAAATGGTGTCAAGATGAAGACCTTGAGATGAGGAAGAAGATTATAGCAACTAATTTTCCATTAGCACTAGTTTAGTGGGGGATTGAAGATGAAGAAGCAAGAAAAGGTAAGGGAAAACCCTTAGGGCTGGGGTTTCTCTTCTCCTCTAGGGTTTTTGCCAGAAATGGGAAAAAGAAGAAGAAGCTTTCTATATATAGTAAGTGGGAGTGGGGCCCACAACTTAAAGAACTTCTCGGGCTCAAAATATGGTTTTCGGGGCTTCAAATGAATTCGACGAAGAAGACAAAGTTGCTCGGCAAAATTTCTAGTTTCCAAAAAGTATATATTTTACACATTTTGGTGACGTTGAAATCGGTGTCTAGATTTTTGGGTAAAAAGACCATTTTGCACTCAATTAGTGAAAAATCAGGTTTAAGGTCCTCAAATGAAAGCGATGTCAAAATGGAAGTTGTAGGGATTAACAAGATAAGTCCAACGGGGTTAAAATCATGATTCTTGGAAATCATCGGTAAACCCCCAATCTCACACAAATCCTAACAAGAACCCCCCAAAGGGTCCCACAAATAAAAGGCTCTCCAAATTCCCCAAAGCTATTATAAAAGCTATTCTAATCCCCAACTAACCCAAAACCACTAAACACACTTAAACTAAAACACAACTTAATCAACTCTAAACGAGGCCTCTCGGGTCGGGGTCTTACATCCTCCACCCCTTAGGACATTTGGTCCTCCAAATGGAAATTAAAACTTACCTCCGGTAGAAGATGTGGGTACTTCTTCTGAACTTGATCCCGTAATTCCCATGTTGCTTCTTCCGGTCCATGATTCTCCCAAAGTACCTTGACCCACTGAATAGTTCGAGTTCTCAATTCTTGTTCCTTGGTGTCAATGATCTGCTTAGGCTTCTCAACATAGGTCGCATGTTCTCGAATTTCCAACGGCTCATAACGGAGTATGTGTAGTCTGTCAGGAACGTATTTCTTCAACATAGACACATGGAAAACATTATGTACGCCGGAAAGTTCGGGTCGTAAGGCTAACCTGTAAGCCACATCACCAATCCTACTCACAATGTCGTACGGTCCAATGTATCTCCTAGACAATTTGCCCTTCTGTCCAAACCTCAAAGTTCCACGAGTGGGTGACACTTTCAAGAAAACCTTATCTCCTTCTTTGAACTGTAAATCCCATCTGTGAGAGTCTGCATAACTCTTCTGTCTACTCTGAGCCACTTTCAGACGTTCTTGGATCAACTTAACTTTGTCACTTGTCTCACTAACAATGGTCGGTCCATGGAAACTGCGAATACCAACTTCTTCCCAACAAACAGGTGTTCTACACCTTCTGCCATACAAAGCCTCAAAAGGCGCCATTCCGATACTCGAGTGGAAACTGTTGTTGTAAGCGAACTCACACAATGGTAAGGCTTCATCCCACTGAGTCTTGAAATCTAACACATAAGCTCGAAGCATATCCTCAAGTGTCTGAATTGTCCTCTCTGACTGACCATCAGTCTGTGGGTGATAGGCTGTGCTGAATTGTAACTTCGTACCCATAGACTCATGCAATGTCTTCCAAAATCTCGAGATGAATCTGCTGTCTCTATCGGACGTGATTGAAACTGGCTGTCCATGACGACTGACAATTTCTGTGACAAACAACTGTGCCAAAGGTAACATATGCATCTTCTTTCCAGTCTTCATCGGTAGGAAATGAGCTGACTTGGTGAGACGGTCCACTATGACCCAAATAGCATCATTGCCCTTACTAGTCTTCGGTAAACCCGATATGAAGTCCATGGTAATATGCTCCCATTTCCATTCCAGAATCTCTAATGGTCGTAGTAACCTTGGAGGCTTCTGGTTTTCTGCCTTGATCAACTGACATGTCATACAACGAGAGACGAAAGCTGCTATCTCTCTCTTCATGTTATTCCACCAAAATCTGCCCTTCAAATTCTGGTACATTTTTGTACTGCCCGGATGTATGGAATACTTAGTATTGTGAGCCTCAGACATGATATCATTCCTCAAGTCCTCCAAGTTAGGCACACACAGACGGTCTCGGTAATACAAAACTCCATCTACAACACGAAATTCCGGACGATCTGCTAAGTGCTCAGAAATCTTAGCCAACTCTGGGTCTTGTAACTGACTCTCTTTGATCTTCTGAATGAACAAAGGTTCTGACACTAACATGTTTGCTAACATGACACCCTCTCTTAGTGGCTGAAAATCTACTCTCATCTCCTCCAACTGTTGTACCACATAAGTCCCCCGAAGACTTGCCATGCTCACTGACTTCCTGCTCAAGGCATCTGCAACTACATTCGCTTTTCCCGGGTGATACTTGATTGGAAAATCATAGTCTTTAATATATTCCATCCATCTCCTCTGCCTCATGTTCAATTCCTTCTGAGAAAACAAGTACTGTAGGCTACGGTGATCGGAGTGAACTTCAAACTTTTCTCCATAGAGGTAGTGTCTCCACATCTTCAAGGCTAAAACAACTGCGGCCAATTCGAGATCATGTGTTGCATAGTTCTTCTCATGATCTTTCAATTGCAGTGATCCATATGCAACTACCTTCCCATCTTGCATTAACACGCATCCAAGCCCAACAATAGAAGCATCGGTAAAAATGGTAAAACCGCCGCTCCCAGATGGCAAAGTGAGGACTGGAGCTGTAGTCAATCTCTTCTTTAGCTCTTGGAAACTAGCCTCACACTTGTCTGTCCAAACATATGGTGCATTCTTCCTTGTCAACTTCGTCAAAGGTGACGCAATCGACGAAAATCCTTGTACAAACCTCCGATAATATCCTGCCAATCCAAGAAAACTCCTGATTTCTGATGCATTCTTCGGTCTATCCCAATTCATGACTGCCTCAATCTTGGACGGGTCCACTGATAATCCTTCTTTGGAGATGATATGACCCAAAAATGTGACTTGGTCCAACCAAAATTCACACTTACTAAGTTTTGCAAACAACTGATTCTCCCTCAAAAGCTGGAGTGCTATCCTCAAATGTCCCTCATGCTCTTCTTTGGTCTTGGAATACACTAAAATATCATCAATAAACACCACTGTAAACTGATCCAAATACTCCGCAAATATTTTGTTCATCAATGCCATGAAAACTGCCGGTGCATTAGTCAAACCAAACGGCATTACTAGAAACTCATAGTGTCCATATCTTGTCCGAAAGGCTGTTTTTGGTACATCTGAATCTCTAACTCTCAACTGATGGTAGCCTGACCTCAAATCAATCTTCGAAAAGTAAGCAGCTCCTTGCAACTGATCAAACAATTCATCTATCCTTGGCAATGGATATTTGTTTTTGATGGTCACTTGGTTCAATCTTCTATAGTCAATACACATTCTCATAGAACCATCCTTCTTCTTCACAAACAAAACTGGTGCTCCCCACGGTGACACACTAGGTCTCACAAAACCTTTGTCCAAAAGTTCTTGCAATTGCATCTTCAACTCTCCCAATTCTGCCGGGGCCATTCTGTAAGGTGCGATAGATATCGAAGCAGTCCCCGGTAACAACTCAATAGTGAAGTCTATCTCTCTAATGGGTGGCAATCCTGGTATCTCCTCCGGAAAAACATCCGGAAACTCACAAACAATTGGAATCTCCTCCACCCCTTGGGACCGTTTATCCTCCGTGATAAACGCCAAATAACCTTCACAACCACTTTTTAGAAACCTATCAGCCTTCAATGCTGAAATAAAACCTGCACCAGAACTATCCTCTCTCCCTCAAATAACACCCCTGCTTGGGTCTCCTCTAACTTAAAAGTTAGGGTTTTATGGAAACAATCCATCGTAGCATGGTATCCTGCTAACCAATCCATCCCTAGGATGACATCAAAATCCTGCATCTCTAATAAAATGAGATCTGCCGGTAATACTACTTCTCCTATCATCACTGGACAACTAGGGTAAAAAGTTCTACAAACAACTTCCTTACCTAAAGGGGTAGTCACAGTCAAAATGAAACTCAACTCTCTAGCATGCATATCAATCAACATAGCAAATTTTGGAGATAGGAATGAGTGAGTAGAGCCAGGGTCAAACAAAACCTTAGCGTCAAAACCACAGACGAGAAGTGTACCTTCCACTACATTGCCTTCGGCCTCCGCATCAGCTCTATTGACAGCATAGAGTTGTGCCCTTTGTGGTGGCCTGTTCTGCCCTTGCTGTTGCCTGCCTTGTGGTGCATTCCTATTCTGATTCTGAGGACGCTGATTCTGATTTTGATTCTGCCCTTGCTGACGGGCCGGTTGTTGCTGTTATTGTTGTGGCCTAAACTGTGGCTGAGGTGCCTGTTGTTGTAGTGGCCTTACTTGATTCTGAACCACTAGCGCATTTTGAGGTGGTGCCTGACGATGTGCTCCCGGTTGTTGTCTATTCTGTCTTGGGCATTCCCTCATCTGATGGTCCATCGAACCACATCTAAAACATGCCCTCGTGATAGTACGGCACTGGGCATTCCCATGATATTTTCCACAATGGATACAAGCTCCTTGATTCTATGCATTCTGCTCTTGTCTTGGCCTCTTGTTCTGATTGTTCCTCTGTTGATTGTTCTGCTGCTGTTGACCTTGACCCTTTCCCTGGTTCTTGATGATCTTGTTGTGGAAGTTCTCAAATTTGTATGCTCTCTTTACAGCTTCCTCAAAGGTAACGGGTGGTACAACCCCGGTAGCATCCCTCTCAATAATCGGGTGAAGTCCCTCAAGGAACTTGGTTATCTTCTTCTCCTCTGTATCTACTAACTCCGGTGCATACCTTGACAATCTCTCAAATTTGGTGAGGTATTCGAGGACTGACATGTTTCCTTGCACAAGTTGCTGAAATTCTACTGCCTTTTGCCTCTTGACATGTGTAGGTACATATTTCTCTCCAAACTGTCTCTTGAAGCTAGCCCAAGCTTCTGCATCAGCCATTGTCCTGTATTCTGCCTTGACGGTCTTCCACCAAATATCTGCTAAACCCACAAACATAGAGGCTGCAAGCTGCACACGTTCTACACCGGTACATATGAATATCTCAAATATGTTTTCGGTGTGCTCAAGCCAATCATCTGCTGCCATTGGGTCCTCAGTCCCCAAAAATTCTTTCGGTCCTCTCTTCCTGAACCGCTCATACAACATATTAGGATCATTCCCTCTAATATTCACCGGACCAGGTGGTGCAACTGGGATTGGTTCCGGTCTCCTCTCCAATATACCCAACAACTGTGCCTGCATTTGTGCTATCTCCCTAGCATGATCCTCGTCTTTCTTAAGCATCTATTCTTGCAATCTGGTCTGTGTCTCATATGCCTGTGCTTGTAGCCTAGCCTGATTCTCATTGGCCTGGCGTTGTTGGTCTATCATGGCCTGCATCATCTGTTGGAATTGGTTCTGCATGTTGTTGTCTTGTGGTTCCTCTCCAATAGGCTCTGTATTCTCACTGTTACTGGCAACGTGATTACTGTTTGCTGTTCTTTTGCGAGGTGGCATAACGCTGCAAAACAAATTGTTAGCACATATAAATCAAATACAGGGTGGTCACACATTGCTCACACGATTCTATCTAACGAATCCTCACCACGTACTTAAGATTTCTAGTTTCTTTTAATGGCCTGAAACATGTCCCGCTCTGATACCAGTCCTGTCGCGACCCCGGACCGAAAGGGGAAGATCCGAGTCCGGAAGTCGGGACGGTGGGGTGGTGATGATGCCGCGCCACGTGCATCTCTTTGGCTAAAACGCACACGGAATTAAAAGAATATTTATCCGTGCACGTGATTTCCCACAGGGTTCCGCGGTGAGGATTATCTTTACACATCATCTCACATGTAACCATATCAAACATATTTTCAAGATTGCGGAAGCGTGTAGCAAACCATACTAATGCCATTCAAATCCATATACAAGACTGATTTATGGTTAACATGACAAGATATCAGGATGAGCAATGATCAAGCATATTTTCCCCAAAAGTAAAGTTAAGTATATTTACAAAATATCAGTTGATTAATGCCCCCAAAATAACGGTCAACAAAGACCGTACAACCAAATGAAACCTAACATAAAGATGTAATAATTCCCAAAGTGTATCGTTCTCAAGGCAAGGCCGAATGTCTACATGACATCATCGGCTTGCCACTCAATCACTCGCTGCGGTTCACCGACCGCCTCCTCCGGCTCCTCCTCAACGGCAATAAGCTCGGGACCTGAGTACCAAAATAAATGGATCAGACACGACGGTCTGGCAGGTGGGTGAGGGGATATGTAATAATAAAACGATAATACTTTGCAAAAGTTTAGAAAACTTGTGAGTAAATAATGAACTTCATAAAAGACGATATATCATTTTAAAAGAAGCACATATGTAATAAATCATGTAAGGTAACAAGGATTCGGAAACTGTCAAGATGGCAACCACACAAAGCTAGATCCTCCCTTCACTAACGTGAAGAGAGCACATACCCTACAGGATCATTGGCCTCAGTCACACGAGGTGAGGAGGAACAACGATAAACAGGATCATTGGCCTCAGTCACACGAGGTGAGGAGGAACAACGATAAAATACTATAATATATATATACTATACAGGACCACGGTAGCGAACCGGGGTAAACTATGCAAATTCCAGACTGCAGCTGACTATCAGGAGGGGAAGGAACCCAAGTCGGTGGATCAAACCAACTAGGTCGTCCAAGCTCAGTGGTGCCGACTCATAGGTCAAATACGATAAATCAAATCGTGTACATATTAAAGAAACAGGGTGCTCATAGGCACAAATACACATTCGTATCTGGTCGGTCATATACAGGTTATGTAAGATCCCGACCCCAGTTCTTTTGTTTAGCATTATTTTAATCGTGGTTTAGCTTTTTAAGCGAGATTTGATTTAGTTTGACCGCGTATTTGAGTTTGACTAGATTTTCCTTAGTCTTTGAGATTTTGTAGACCGTTGACTTTGGTTTGACCCGGTCCATATGATTTGTATTCTTATGAGGAATTACTTCGGATTTCTAAAAATTCTGAATTTGGTGTATTTTGACTTATTTTATGAAGTTTAACAACTTTCATGTTTTGACCATTTCGATTTGATACTCAGAAATCACGTTTTTCGAGGAAAATGGGCAAAAAATGACATTTTCACTAAATCTGTCCATGAATTTCGAAAATTTCAGAAATTGGGGAAAATATACTTTTTGGAAAGTAGAAATTTCGCCGATCGTTTTTGTCTTCTTCGTCGTTTTCGTTCGGGGCCCGCAAATGCCATTTTCAGCCTTGTGAAGAATGGGACCCACAAAACCCATCTCTTAAGAAGAGGAACTCTCTTCCTCTTCCTTCATTTCCTTCTTGCACGGTTTTGAGCAAGGGTTTTTCCCTCTCCTCCCTCACTCTCTCTCTCATCTGAAACTCTCATTTGGTGGAGTCCTCTTGGAAGATTGATCTCCCCAAGTTCTTCCTCATCTCTCAAGCTTTCCAAAGACCCTATTTTCAAGATTTTTGGGCTAGAGCAAGGCTCTCATCTAAGCTCTTCTTCCTTGTTTGGATTTCTCAAGGTTTGCAATAGCTTTCTAAACTTTAGATCTTTGTTCTCCTTTTCATTTAGAGTGTTTTCATCACTCATGCAATGGGTTGTCATGGAGATTTGCAATGATTGGTTTTCTAGGGTTTCTTTTGAGCCATTTTGGGGGTTTTATGATTTTGGAGCTTGAGGCCATTAGAAGACTTTCATGGAGTGTTTTTGCATCTTCTCTTGACCAAGGCAAGTGGATTTCCAATTAATATGATGTTTCATGTTTTGTTGGGTTTCATGGCTTTTGCTCATCATGTTCTAATTCTTTATGATTTATGGATTTGCTTTGAATGAAGGAATCAATGTTATGTGGATTTCAATTTATGTTATAGTTTTACCATGTATTAGAAGCTTGTTTTTGTCTTGGTCATTTAGAAAATTTGATCTCTTTGTGTTAAGTGTTTGGGTTCAAAAGAAAGGGAGAAAACTTTGCTTTCAAAAGTGTTGTCTTTGGGCCAATTAGAATGATTTATGGATGGGATTTGATGAGTTTGGAAGGCCAAAGGAGGGCCCAAATGATCTTGGAATTTTGTAGGAAAGGAGGGAAGAAAGAAAAATCAGAAAAGAAGAAGAAAGAGTGCATTTCTGCACTCAGCCGGACTGGGACAGAGCCCAGTCCGCTCGAGCGACCCAGTGGGCCGCTCGAGCGGACCAGGTTCTGTCTGGGCTTCGCTCGAGCGGACCCTGGGTCCCTCGAGCGAGCCCAGACCTGTCCTGGGTCCGTTTATGGATCAGTTTTTGGACCTGTTCTTTTGGGGTTTCTTTGGGCTTCCTTGGGCCTGATTCAAGTCAGTTTTTGAGCCATTATAAGACCTGATATTGGGCCATTTCAGGGCCTGACATTGGTCTATTTTAAAGATTATTTTGTGGGCCTGTTCAGGTTAGTTTTGGGCTGCGTTTTAAAAATCTATTTTGTGGGCCTGGTTCAGGTTAGTCTTGGGCTGTCTTTAAGTTGGTTTTGTGGGCCAATAAATGTTTAGTTTTGGGGCTGTTTTAGAGTATGTTTGTGGGCCATTTAAGTTTGGTTTTGGGGCTGTTTTGAAATCTGTTGGTGGGCCTGTTTCATGGTCAGTTTTGGGTTGCTTCATAACTCATTTTTTTGTGGGCCATTAAAGGTTTGGTTGGGCTTGTTTTAAAACTTGTTCCTTGGACCCTTCAAGGATTAGTTTTGGACCGTTTAAAAAACTTGTTTTGTGGGCTTGGTTAAGGTTGGTTTTTGGTTTGTTATTAAGGATTATTTTGGACTTGGTTTAAGGCCAGCTATGGGCCTGTTTTCAAGAGTTTTGACATTGCTTGTGATGCTTGGAAATTTGTGAAATGGGAATGATGAGAGAATGAGCGTATGTGAGATTATCCGGGAACCTTTCGAGTCTTAATGCGTACTTTATCATTTAAATATTATGGATTTTCATTGGCATCAAACGCACTTCTTATTAATTAATGTTTAAAGGTTAAATGTGCATTGAGATGGTTCCTTGGTAAGTCATTAAGTCATTCTCCACTATCCATTCCATTTCAAGTCAGAAAAATGTATTTGTATTTGTATTTGTTTTCTTTGGTGAACTAATTTAAATAGCATCGATGATTTGTTATAAAATCATGTGTCTTCCCATGTTCGAAAGGGTTGATCGTATGATTTTATACAAATCACCTTGACGCGTATTTGAATGGTTCACCATCGAAATTCGTACGTTTTCTCCGATTCGATTTGAAAAGAGATTTGGAGTATGTTTGTCACATTCGGGATTTCTTCGATGAGACTATTGTTTTGATAAGACTAGTATTTGAAAATAAAAACCTCGAGGCAAGACGGGGCCAGAGCTATGTGGTGCGAGCCCATGAGCCAAAGAGGCTATGATTCCGAAAACAAAACCCCGAGGCAAGACGGGGCCAGAGCTATGTGGTGCGAGCCCCTGAGCCAAGGGGATTAGTATTATGTTAGATTTGTATCCGTTCGAGTTTTGAAAACTAAAGGCACCACTAGGCTTAGGTCACCTTGTCGGGCTGATCACCCGGCTTGGGATCTTTACTCTGTCCGCCAGCTGCAGCTTGGATTCTGTCTGTACCGACCATGGCAACGGTAATTATCTGCCGGTCCCATTTGTATGGCTACGGTTCTGATACTTTTGATCTGCCGGTCCCATTTGTATGGCTACGGTTCTGATCCTCTTTTTAGTACCACGTTCAGTGGCTACGCTCTGTCTGCTCTTATCACTTCGGTAATAGGAGGATTTAGCTATTTGTGGTCGCCTAGGTTTTATCTGCATATTGCTTTAGTTTATGATTCTCGTTTGTTATACTTTTTATGCTCAGATTTGTTTAATGTTTACGATATCGATCTTTATTGTATTGTCGCTACTATTTAGGATTTGAAATGTATTTCCGACGATTAAATGTTTTAAGCAGGCTTTTAATCTTTCGAGATATTCGTACATCTGATATTGTTCTTTATTCGTTTTGATACTTATGTTCTGCCATTCGATCTTTTTAGCATGCTTTATTGTCATCATTGTTTAGAGTATTTATTCGGTTTTACGATGATTTCATCAGGTTTTATATATGTTCTTTTGTTCATATTATTTGGTTATTTGCTTGCCAGACCGTCGTGTCTGACCCTTTTTGTTTGGTGCCAGTTTCTTCTCTTTCTGGTTTTTAGGTGTTTGATCAGAGGAGGCGGTGGGACCGCCGGTCTGACGTGAGAGGCTGCCCATTGATATCATCTAGATGTCAAGTTTGGCACCGGAGTTCGTATCAAACCTTTGGGGGTAGTATTTCTGTTTAGTTGGTTATATTTGTATGGCTTGTTAGCCTTTTTCTTTGGGTTTGTAATTAAGACATTTGTTAATTGTAATTTGAACATGTGGGAATTAATTAGTTTTGTTACTACCAGCTCAGTGTGTTCTGATATATGATTTATGCCAGTCTGCTTATATGATGGCTTTATGGAATTGGTTGCGTGCGACACGGAACCCGATGGCCACGGATTCCGGGTCGTAACACCATGTGTAGCTTCCGCAAAAATATACTCTGATCGTGATGGAATTTGTTTATCCTCATTCACGCGGATCTTGGGAACTATAACAAAAAGTTTCAAATTATCCCAAAATTTCGCACCCCGAGGTCGGATCACTGCAGGACCCGGTTTCGGGGCGTGACAGGTTTGGTATCAGAGCTGGTTAGTTTCTAGGAAATAAAATACTCTAGAGACATTAAGACGTGTGGTGAGGATTCGTTAGATTGTGTCGATTTGTTTTCTCGTGTCTTTGTTTCTTTGGATTTGAGTCGGCTTTTCTTTCAGTTCGGGAGATTTTGCTTGTCTTTTCTTTTTGTTCTTGTTGTTAGGAGATTTGGATGACCAAATTTCCTCCTTAGTGGTGGAGAATTTAAAGTCTCCATACCCTTGTTCGGTGTCTTTTGTCTGTGCTTGCGTCGGAGACTGAGAACCTCTTGGATTTAGTATGTTGCTTCCGGAGAACATCAGCAGACTTTCAGCCTTCAGCATCTTCATTGTGGTTAATGAGAGAAGACATGTGCATTTGTCGCCAACGTTGGACTTGAGCATTATTCGAAGACCCCCTTTCAGCTAATCAAGGATCGTCATGCAGCGTACTAAGGTAAGTTAATGTGGATTTTTGGGGGAACTCAGACCATCTTTTCAAGATGAAGGACTGCAAGAGGCATGTTACCTGTGGATTTTCCGAAGGAAGAAGTGATTCTTAGTTAGTAAGACTAGAAGCTAGTGCCAGAAACTCAGGGATTTTCCGGATTCAATGAGCCTCGTCATAGTTTTGATTGAGAATTCCCGTGACTTGTGGCTTAGCCAGTGTAGTTGGTTCAGCAGGGATACCAAGTGGATGGCTAGTTGTAGTCAAGATAACTTTTGGCAGTAGAGGAAACCTTATGGATTTCACCGACTATTAAGGTATTGGATTGGACAACGTGCAGATGCAAGGGAGTACCTCAGTAATTTGGATGTCTATTTCTTATTTAAAATGATTTTTCTTGATGTTTTCATCTTTGATATGTTTTCATTAATATCTATGGTTTATCCTTGTAATGTTTAAAAATGGATTTATGTTTCTTCTTTAAGGCTTATTTTGAAATAAACTATATTATTATACTCTTTTCATGAGTCGCATGATTTGGTTTTCATAAGGACTTGTGTTTCGAATTTTTATTTAATCTTCTTAAGACATTGTTACACAATGATCTTGAAAATTTTGCTCTTGTATTAATTTTCTTAAATATTGACTCTTACATTTCAAAACCTTGATGATTTAGAGATTTTGTACATGTTTGGTTGGAAATGGATTTCAATAAAACTTAAGGTATGGTCAAATTTCAAAACCTTGACGATTTTAAAATTTTGTACATGTTTGGTTGGAAATGGATTTCAATAAAACTTAAGGTATGGTCAAATTTCAAAACCTTGACGATTTGAAAATTTTGTACATGTTTGGTTGGAAATGGATTTCAATAAAACTTAAGGTATGGTCAAATTTCAAAACCTTGACGATTTTAAAATTTTGTACATGTTTGGTTGGAAATGGATTTCAATAAAATTTAATGTATGGTCATACTACATGAATTTGATTTATTTTTGAAAATCCTAATTTGAGGTTGTTGAGTATTTCAAGGATTTTTTGAGTTATGAAAAACATGAATTTCAAAATGAATAATGTTATTTCATGTTCAAACTTTGAAAAACCTCATTTATTAAGCTTTATTTGATGATTTGGAAGTTCAATTTTTACTATGTTTTAAAATGAAAAAATTTAGCTAAGTAATTATTTTAGTCTCTATGTTTAAAATTTTAAGGGTTGTTTGGCATCGAATGGAAGGAGTTGTATTAGTTATGGCTGGAGTTTGGTAGTATGTGAAGAGAAGGGATGATGGATGTCCGGATGTGTACTAGTTCAGTTGAGGACAAGGTTGGATCTACGAGAGAATCAACATCATTCAAGACTTGGATTGAAAGTTTCAGTTCTTCAGGAATTGACATCAGATTAGTAGATGTGTTTTATTGATGACACAGTACCAGGGAAGAGATCAAGAGCAGCAGGTAGATAGAATCAGATGTGGACACGAATTCTGAGTACATCACAGAAAGATTAGAATTGGAGTTGTGATTTCGGAATAAAGAAGGATTGACGATATTCTTAGAAGCCAGAGTCTGAATGGTACAGTGTAAGTAGGTATTTGGAATTCCAGGAATTTTTGAAGAGGGAGATATTTCAGAGAAAACATGTCTACGATCACATCTTTGTTCAAACATCAAGAGCACCGTGTACAGCTTTGTAGGATTTAAGGCACAGAATTCCAAGTGATAGAAAGAGGCAGAACTTGCAGTTTCTTAGACCGACAGTGACTGACAAGGTGAGTAAAAGAAATGATTCAGTGCAGGAACGACAGATGACACCAAGGATGCTTAGGATTGTCGGACACCAGTTTGGCCAGAGGAGTTTGTTTTCGAGCAGATATGTGGATTAGTGTGAAGCCTTCAACCGAATCAGAATGTTGTTGACCGTGCATCTCAACGTCAGATTTGATAAGAGGATCTCTCAGTTGCCGAGGTCTAGCATAGGGTGTCAGTGTTTTCGTTTGTCTTTTGGGTTTTTTATTTTGATTTGGTTTAAGCCATTTGGAGGACCAAATGGATTCTAAGGGGGGAAGATGTAAGATCCCGACCCCAGTTCTTTTGTTTAGCATTATTTTAATCATGGTTTAGCTTTTTAAGCGAGATTTGATTTAGTTTGACCGCGTATTTGAGTTTGACTAGATTTTCTTTAGTCTTTGAGATTTTGTAGACCGTTGACTTTGGTTTGACCCGGTCCATATGATTTGTATTCTTATGAGGAATTACTTCGGATTTCTAAAAATTCTGAATTTGGTGTATTTTGACTTATTTTATGAAGTTTAACAACTTTCATGTTTTGACCATTTCGATTTGATACTCAGAAATCACGTTTTTCGAGGAAAATGGGCAAAAATGACATTTTCACTAAATCTGTCCATGAATTTCGAAAATTTCAGAAATTGGGGAAAATATACTTTTTGGAAAGTAGAAATTTCGCCGATCGTTTTTGTCTTCTTCGTCGTTTTCGTTCGGGGGCCCGCAAATGCCATTTTCAGCCTTGTGAAGAATGGGACCCACAAAACCCATCTCTTAAGAAGAGGAACTCTCTTCCTCTTCCTTCATTTCCTTCTTGCACGGTTTTGAGCAAGGGTTTTTCCCTCTCCTCCCTCACTCTCTCTCTCATCTGAAACTCTCATTTGGTGGAGTCCTCTTGGAAGATTGATCTCCCCAAGTTCTTCCTCATCTCTCAAGCTTTCCAAAGACCCTATTTTCAAGATTTTTGGGCTAGAGCAAGGCTCTCATCTAAGCTCTTCTTCCTTGTTTGGATTTCTCAAGGTTTGCAATAGCTTTCTAAACTTTAGATCTTTGTTCTCCTTTTCATTTAGAGTGTTTTCATCACTCATGCAATGGGTTGTCATGGAGATTTGCAATGATTGGTTTTCTAGGGTTTCTTTTGAGCCATTTTGGGGGTTTTATGATTTTGGAGCTTGAGGCCATTAGAAGACTTTCATGGAGTGTTTTTGCATCTTCTCTTGACCAAGGCAAGTGGATTTCCAATTAATATGATGTTTCATGTTTTTGTTGGGTTTCATGGCTTTTGCTCATCATGTTCTAATTCTTTATGATTTATGGATTTGCTTTGAATGAAGGAATCAATGTTATGTGGATTTCAATTTATGTTATAGTTTTACCATGTATTAGAAGCTTGTTTTTGTCTTGGTCATTTAGAAAATTTGATCTCTTTGTGTTAAGTGTTTGGGTTCAAAAGAAAGGGAGAAAACTTTGCTTTCAAAAGTGTTGTCTTTGGGCCAATTAGAATGATTTATGGATGGGATTTGATGAGTTTGGAAGGCCAAAGGAGGGCCCAAATGATCTTGGAATTTTGTAGGAAAGGAGGGAAGAAAGAAAAATCAGAAAAGAAGAAGAAAGAGTGCATTTCTGCACTCAGCCGGACTGGGACAGAGCCCAGTCCGCTCGAGCGACCCAGTGGGCCGCTCGAGCGGACCAGGTTCTGTCTGGGCTTCGCTCGAGCGGACCCTGGGTCCCTCGAGCGAGCCCAGACCTGTCCTGGGTCCGTTTATGGATCAGTTTTGGACCTGTTTCTTTTGGGGTTTCTTTGGGCTTCCTTGGGCCTGATTCAAGTCAGTTTTTGAGCCATTATAAGACCTGATATTGGGCCATTTCAGGGCCTGACATTGGTCTATTTTAAAGATTATTTTGTGGGCCTGTTCAGGTTAGTTTTGGGCTGCGTTTAAAAATCTATTTTGTGGGCCTGGTTCAGGTTAGTCTTGGGCTGTCTTTAAAGTTGGTTTTGTGGGCCAATAAATGTTTAGTTTTGGGGCTGTTTTAGAGTATGTTTGTGGGCCATTTAAGTTTGGTTTTGGGGCTGTTTTGAAATCTGTTGGTGGGCCTGTTTCATGGTCAGTTTTGGGTTGCTTCATAACTCATTTTTTGTGGGCCATTAAAGGTTTGGTTTGGGCTTGTTTTAAAACTTGTTCCTTGGACCCTTCAAGGATTAGTTTTGGACCGTTTAAAAAACTTGTTTTGTGGGCTTGGTTAAGGTTGGTTTTTGGTTTGTTATTAAGGATTATTTTGGACTTGGTTTAAGGCCAGCTATGGGCCTGTTTTCAAGAGTTTTGACATTGCTTGTGATGCTTGGAAATTTGTGAAATGGGAATGATGAGAGAATGAGCGTATGTGAGATTATCCGGGAACCTTTCGAGTCTTAATGCGCACTTTATCATTTAAATATTATGGATTTTCATTGGCATCAAACGCACTTCTTATTAATTAATGTTTAAAGGTTAAATGTGCATTGAGATGGTTCCTTGGTAAGTCATTAAGTCATTCTCCACTATCCATTCCATTTCAAGTCAGAAAAATGTATTTGTATTTGTATTTGTTTTCTTTGGTGAACTAATTTAAATAGCATCGATGATTTGTTATAAAATCATGTGTCTTCCCATGTTCGAAAGGGTTGATCGTATGATTTTATACAAATCACCTTGACGCGTATTTGAACGGTTCACCATCGAAATTCGTACGTTTTCTCCGATTCGATTTGAAAAGAGATTTGGAGTATGTTTGTCACATTCGGGATTTCTTCGATGAGACTATTGTTTTGATAAGACTAGTATTTGAAAATAAAAACCTCGAGGCAAGACGGGGCCAGAGCTATGTGGTGCGAGCCCATGAGCCAAAGAGGCTATGATTCCGAAAACAAAACCCCGAGGCAAGACGGGGCCAGAGCTATGTGGTGCGAGCCCCTGAGCCAAGGGGATTAGTATTATGTTAGATTTGTATCCGTTCGAGTTTTGAAAACTAAAGGCACCACTAGGCTTAGGTCACCTTGTCGGGCTGATCACCCGGCTTGGGATCTTTACTCTGTCCGCCAGCTGCAGCTTGGATTCTGTCTGTACCGACCATGGCAACGGTAATTATCTGCCGGTCCCATTTGTATGGCTACGGTTCTGATACTTTTGATCTGCCGGTCCCATTTGTATGGCTACGGTTCTGATCCTCTTTTTAGTACCACGTTCAGTGGCTACGCTCTGTCTGCTCTTATCACTTCGGTAATAGGAGGATTTAGCTATTTGTGGTCGCCTAGGTTTTATCTGCATATTGCTTTAGTTTATGATTCTCGTTTGTTATACTTTTTATGCTCAGATTTGTTTAATGTTTACGATATCGATCTTTATTGTATTGTCGCTACTATTTAGGATTTGAAATGTATTTCCGACGATTAAATGTTTTAAGCAGGCTTTTAATCTTTCGAGATATTCGTACATCTGATATTGTTCTTTATTCGTTTTGATACTTATGTTCTGCCATTCGATCTTTTTAGCATGCTTTATTGTCATCATTGTTTAGAGTATTTATTCGGTTTTACGATGATTTCATCAGGTTTTATATATGTTCTTTTGTTCATATTATTTGGTTATTTGCTTGCCAGACCGTCGTGTCTGACCCTTTTTGTTTGGTGCCAGTTTCTTCTCTTTCTGGTTTTTAGGTGTTTGATCAGAGGAGGCGGTGGGACCGCCGGTCTGACGTGAGAGGCTGCCCATTGATATCATCTAGATGTCAAGTTTGGCACCGGAGTTCGTATCTAAACATTGGGGTAGTATTTCTGCTTAGTTGGTTATATTTGTATGGCTTGTTAGACTTTTTCTTTGGGTTTGTAATTAAGACATTTGTTAATTGTAATTTGAACATGTGGGAATTAATTAGTCTTGTTACTACCAGCTCAGTGTGTTCTGATATATGATTTATGCCAGTCTGCTTATATGATGGCTTTATGGAATTGGTTGCGTGCGACACGGAACCCGATGGCCACGGATTCCGGGTCGTAACACCATGTGTAGCTTCCGCGAAAATATACTCTGATCGTGATGGAATTTGTTTATCCTCATTCACGCGGATCTTGGGAACTATATCAAAAAATTTCAAATTATCCCAAAATTTCGCACCCCGAGGTCGGATCACTGCAGGTCCCGGTTTCGGGGCGTGACAGGTTAGCAAAAGCTAAATACACTTTCAATACTCTCAAGACAGTCTAGTCATATCATGTGGGTTTGAAATCCCCAAAATAGAAGTTTGGTTGAAAATCAAATACAATTAGTTTTCCATACCTTTACAGACTAACAATGGGATTTCTAGAATTGAATCAGTGCGAATAGGGTCCCGTATGTCGGTTATGATGAACTTTTGGTACTCTTTAAGAGTTAGGGACATTCCGGGTCCTTATACACATTGGTCAATCTAGAAAATCTCATAGAATCTCCGTGATGAGTTTCCCCTTCCTCCGGACTTCACGTAATGCCTTACAAGTCCCTAAATAACAATGGGGCTCCAAATAATACCTCCCCACTACAACCCTTTGCAATTTACCCAATCCATCCATGGGTTTGAATGCACCTTATAGGTTCAATGCCTTCAAATAAGAAGATAAGGGATAGAGCTGAATTGGACTTGAGTATGGGCTTGGAATGAATCTGGAAATTAGTCCCACACTTCTCTTATTTTACCGTTCATCTCATTTCAGTCCGATCGATCGGGCTCCTTGGCCGATCGATCGGTCCTGAATTTGCTTCCAGTTATTTACAGTCCGATCGATCGGGCCTGATGGGCGATCGATCGGTCCTGAGAACCCTCTCAGTTATTTACAGTCCGATCGATCGGACCTGATGGGCGATCGATCGGTCCTGAGAACCCTCTCAGTTATTTACAGTCCGATCGATCGGACCTGATGGGCGATCGATCGGTCCTGTAGCGAATCTCAACCCATTTGGTTGAATTCTTCTCTTGTCCAACTCCAATCCATTTCCTTTCTTTCCCCTTCTTCCATACATATCTTCACAAATAATTGGGCTATTCCTTGAATTCATTATCTCATCAAATCATTATTCAAAATCAATAAGACTAAACCATCAAACATGATAAATCATTAAAACCATCAATGAAGACAAATCAAGATTTTGCATAAAACATGACAAAACACATGAGAATCATTTCATCCACTTGCCTTGGGTCCAATTGCAAATCAATTGAGCTCTAATCACCTCTTAGACCCCCAATCAACCACCTATACACAAAACCCCCAAATCCAAACCCCAGATCAACAAAATCCAATTAAAACAAGACGGAATTTTCCAATAATTGAAATAGAGCTACCCTAGGGCTAAACAAACAAGATTATAAACTTTTAGGAAAATCACTTACAAAGAAGTTCTTCAAAAAGCAAGGTGTTGTCCAAAGGAAGTCTTGGAGTGGGCGGTTTTCTTCAAAAATGGTGTCAAGATGAAGACATTGAGATGAGGAAGAAGATTATAGCAACTAATTTTCCATTAGCACTAGTTTAGTGGGGGATTGAAGATGAAGAAGCAAGAAAAGGTAAGGGAAAACCCTTAGGGCTGGGGTTTCTCTTCTCCTCTAGGGTTTTTGCCAGAAATGGGAAAAAGAAGAAGAAGCTTTCTATATATAGTAAGTGGGAGTGGGGCCCACAACTTAAAGAACTTATCGGGCTCAAAACATAGTTTTCGGGGCTTCAAATGAATTCGACGAAGAAGACAAAGTTGCTCGGCAAAATTTCTAGTTTCCAAAAAGTATATATTTTACACATTTTGGTGATGTTGAAATCGGTGTCCAGATTTTTGGGTAAAAAGACCATTTTGCCCTCAATTAGTGAAAAATCAGGTTTAAGGTCCTCAAATGAAAGCGATGTCAAAATGGAAGTTGTAGGGATTAACAAGATAAGTCCAATGGGGTTAAAATCATGATTCTTGGAAATCATCGGTAAACCCCCAATCTCACACAAATCCTAACAAGAACCCCCCAAAGGGTCCCACAAATAAAAAGGCTCTCCAAATTCCCCAAAGCTATCATAAAAGCTATTCTAATCCCCAACTAACCCAAAATCACTAAACACACTTAAACTAAAACACAACTTAATCAACTCTAAACGAGGCCTCTCGGGTCGGGGTCTTACACTAACAGGCTGAATGTGGCAAGTTAGGGGATCAGGTTTTGGTTTTTGGTTTTGGTCTTGTGACCTAACAAGCTGTATGTGGCAAGTTAGGGGACCAGGATTTGGTTTGATTTTTGTGGAATGTCAATTTCAAGATTTTGGCTCAATTTGGTAGATGAGGCTGGATGGTTTGATTTTTGGAAGCTCATGGGGCTTGGGATTTTCTTTGTATGGTCCAATCAACTCAAAAGAGGCATGGAACCATTTTTGTATGCTCTTGGTAAGAGGGATTTCTCTTTGACTAAAAGCCCCTTTTTTTTGTGCCTAGGTGGTCAAACCTGGCTCATATGGGCTAACCCATGGGACCTTAAGCTTTTGAAATGGCTTAGATCTCATATGGTGTCATTTTTGTAAAGAATATCCAAAAATATCTTATTTGGATAGAGAATATCTAGGAATATCTTTTCTTGGAGAGAATCTCTCATATTCCCTTTATTTTGGGATAGGATATCTCAAGATATCTTTCTTTTGGGAAAGAATCCTTCATTGATCCTATCTATTGGGAGAAAATCTCTCATTGATTTCTTTTTGGGAGAGAATCCCTCAAGATATCTTTCTTTTGGGAAAGAATCTTTCTAATCTCTTTCTTTTGGTAAGGTTACTAATTAGTAACACTTTTCTCTTTCTTCTTTCCTTCTTTGGTTTGCTCTCTTCTATAAAAGCAAGGAGGAGGTTGGATCTCTTGCTCTTATTACTTTCTTTTGCAATAATCTCAAGAGGGCTTCAAGACCAAGAGTTCTTCTTCTTCAAGATCTTCAAGACTTTTCTTCTTCTTCTCCATCAATGGCTTCAAGTAAGTTCCCTTTTTCAAGAAAACTCCATTGTAGGAAAAAAGGTTCTTTCTTTTTTTTTGTTTCTTTCTTTTCTTTTCTTTTTTTTTTCCACGTGTTTGCTTCTTTTTTTTTCACACGTTTTTTTTTTTGCTTTCTTTTCTTCTCTTTTTTTTTTTGTTTTGTTTTGTTTTTTTTTTTTGTGGGCCGTACGGATCTGGCCGTAAGGCCACGTGGCCTGTGGGCCACGGCCTGTGTGCCAACCCCCTTTTTTTCTTCTTCTTTTTTTTTTGTTTTCTTTCCCTCCCTTTTTTTTTCAAGAAAGTGTCTTTTCCTTTTTTTTTTTTTTTTGCTCATCATGATAATGCCCCTTTTTTTTTTGGCAAACCTAGATGTTCATGCATGCATTCAATTGTAAATTAAATTTGTAGCATGATGTGATAGCATACCTGAAAGTTTTCGCAAATTTGGGAATTTGGAGCTCGCAGCGATGTTGAGCCCTTCCTGATTTTGCGGAGACTTTGAGGTTTAGAAAGTTTGGAGTTTCGGAGCTCGCAGCGATGTTGAGCCCATCTTCAAGCTTTCTATATCTTTCGGGATAGTTCCTTTTCTTCGGAATTGCCCCCGTCATCATGTCAAAATTTTGCCAGATTTTTTTTTAGCGAGATTCTGTCATTTTGATGTTTGATCTTTTTCTTTTCCATCCTTTTCAGGTGGTTCCTCCAGAACGAACAAGGGTAAAGAGCCTGCTACAAGCGTACCTCGTCGATCTTCTAGATCTTCTAATCCAGCCATTCAGCAGGCTTTTGAGAAGGTCCAGTATGTTGAGAGAAATCTGGAAGAGTGCGACTCCCTCAACAGAGATGAGATGAGGCAGCGACTGATCACTCTCAAGGGAGAGGAATTCTATAAGATCATGGTAAGCAGTCGTCCATGGGTGATGGAAGATCAGAGCGTTTTGCCCAAGCCTACCTTCTTCTTTGGTGATGCAGTCCCTGATGACATGACATACCAGAGGAGCTGTTTTCAGTTTTCTTTCACAGCAGATGGTGAGAAGAAGACTGTTGCTACCCGGTCGACGTTTGATCGCACCGTCTCAATTCTGAGCCTTGCCCCCACGTCTCTAAGAGGGAAGATCCTCCAAGCTGGGTGAGAAGGACAAATGTAATCAAGACCGGGGTTTTTGTTGGCGGTTCTCCTGGATATACGGAGAGGTCGCCTGTTGACATGGACCTGTTGATGCCATCCAGCGGCTACCAGGGCTCTGATTATTCGTCGGTCGATTTGAGACCGGTGGGCCTTGGTATTTTCAGCGGTGACGGCAGTAATTGGATCAAGCCTTTTCGACTTCGTGGCCGTTTCAATGCTGACTCCGAGTGGAAGTCGTGGACTGATCGCGTCCTGCTGATTGGTAGTGCCGTTTTGAAGGAAGCCGGGATTTTTGATGCGGTCCGCACCTTTAGGGAGACCGTGATCTTTTCCGATGAGGCCTTCATGGCTATGCTGGAATCATTCCTCCCACAAACCAATACCTTCGTTGTAACGAATGGCGAGATTGGTTTTTTTTTAAGGAGCTGAGCGCCATTACTGGATTGCCCATCCTCGGCAAACTCTATGAGGAGTTTATGCCGATTGACAGCGTCCTCGAGGGGCAGTCTGAGGAGTTCAGGCTTCTGTACTTTCAACTCGTCGCCTTCTATGATTTTTTGAAGGAGAAGGAGGGTTTGAAAGTTAGATCCAGCAGTTGGAAGAGTTCTAGCTCTTCATTCCCCAACCTTTTTGATAGCAGGGAGTCTTCTGATAGCGTGACCCAGGAAGCCGGAGCTCAGGATCCAAGTTCAAAGAAGATCTTGGCCATGCAAGAAGAGTTGAGAGATTTCTATGCCAGTACAAACGCCATATGTCCTGACATTGCACTGCGGAGAGATCTCGCTGTTTACCTCACTTATTGGCTTGGTGAGGCTATTTTTGCTGGAGGAGATGGAACGCACATCAGGCCGCATTGTGTTTTTTCCGGCTTGTCAGATGGCGTTTGGAGAGCAGCTTGCTTTGGTGCCAGCTCTTTACTCCTACCTGTGTACCGAACTGCAGGCTACTGCTTTTTTAGTTCGGCTTGGGCTTCCCATGAATAGGGTATTTTCAGCCCATATCTTTTATTCGTGGTATGTATACCACTGTCCTGGCTTCCACCGACTGGGTGCTGCACAGGATGATGATCCTCTGATGAGTCGACTGGCTAAGGGCAAAGCCGTGTCCGAATCACTTTTGTTTGCCCGCATGAGGATCCGACGGTTCAGGGACGTCGAGATGGGGCAGTCTTCAGTGAAGCTTTCTCCGGAGTTGCGGAAGAAGGCTTTTGATTTTGGTGCCTCCCGAGACTCTACCAGGGCGGGGTCGGGAAGGCATTATTCCTTGACGAATGCAGAGAGAGAGAGTGGCTTTTCAGCATACGTGTCGGCACGATGGTGCACTGTAGACATCTTTTCGTCGACATCCAGCCGTATGTACCCTCTTGCTTTGCTTTGCAGCTGGGCTTTTCTCAAGGCGTTGTTGGAGCGCCTTCAAGCATGGTGAAGCGCTTTGGAGGCTTACAGGACGGGAGAAATGCATGGGCTTTCTATAGTGCTGAAGACACTACAGCCATGATTTCTTATCCTGTGTTGCTGACTTCCCCGGACTGTCGGCTTTGCGAAGTGGTTCGCGGAGAGCTTTTTCGGCATATCGGGGGCTTTCCAAGAAGGAGCTTGATGTGAAGCTGGCATCTGGAAAGGGCCTTGGAAAGTCGGATGGCGTCCGGCGAAAGGAAGCTTGGGCCTTCCTTTCTGGAGAGAAGCACAAGATAGGCTTTCTCGGTGACCAGGGCGTCATTGGTTCTGAAGCTGTTCGAGAAATACCTGATGAGGCTTTAGAGCAGCTAGAACAGGAGGAAGCCGAACTTGGCGCTTGGATGCAAGCGGCACAGAGGCAAGCTTCCGTGGAGTCTACTGGCAAGAGTAGACCATCCAGTGAGGAGTCAAGTGGGAAACCTGACTCTGGCAGCGGGGCAGGTTCCTCTAAGAAGCGAGCCCATCGGGGTAAGAGGGGGAGGAGTCATCATCGTAGCAAGGGGCAGCATGAGGACTCTCCTGACTTGGAAGTTCCTCTTACTATTAATGAGGATGTGCCAGTGGATGCTGACGAGCCTCCAGAGAAGAGAAGCCGAGAAGAAGAGACCGTCGGTGAAGGTATGATTCTTCCTTTTTCTCTTTCCATTTGTTTTCATGGGATTTTTCCATGTTCTGATTTGCTTCTTGTTTCTGCTTTTCTCTTTTTCTTTTTTTTTTTTTTTTTTTTTTAGCAGAGGAAGACTTGGTGATGCCTGAGGTTCCAGTCGATGAGGTGGTGACGGATCCTGTCGAGGCACCTGAAGAAGAACCGAGGGACTCTGGAGTGAATCCAAAATCTCCAATTGGTACGACTTCTTTTGCCCTTTTTTTTTGTCTATGACTTGGTTTGCTAACACATGTCTTGCCAGCTGACTTGCCCTAGGATTCCGATGACTTTGAACCCTCGATGGATGCAAATGTTGATGATGCTTCCAATGAGTTCATGGAGGAGGAAAGTGTTCTGCCAGTCGTCGAAGAAGGTATTTTTTAGTTATAACCCTGATAATGATTTTCAAATAGGATCATATTCATACCTTTTTGTGTTTCTTTGGCAGGTTTTGAAGTGACAGAGGAGGATCCGTCGCTTCCAGAGCAAGGGATGCCAGAGGTTGATCCAGAGGTAGAGACTCTTGGGACCAGCTCTGACAATGTTGAGGAGATTCCTTGTGCTGAGATTCCTTCCCGAGCAGGAGCAGCTTTAACTGGAAAGAGTTCTTTTGTTACTCTTCCAACAGATGATGACATGAGCAGCTGACTAACGAAGTTGGGCAAATCTTCAGCTGGGCCATCTCTTCTTTTTGCAAAGAAGGTGGTGGTGCGAGTTCTGAGCTCTTGGATTGAGACTCTGCTTTCTGGGCACTTAGATGCCGGATTTGGGATGATCCAGCATGTGCGTGAGATTCTCGATGATGCTGAAGAAGCTGGTCTGGATGTCACAAGTGCCAGGGCGATCGTTGATAGGATCATTGAGCTGGGTGACAAGTGGTTTGAGACCATGGGTTTTCCTGACGATCAGTTCTTCAAGGAGATGTTCTTGGACCCTGCGGATAAGGCTCAATCTAACCTGGATGAGGCTACAGAAAGCAGGAAGCAGGCAGTCCGAGAGAAGAACTTAGAAGAGCTAACCATCATTGGGCTGACACATGACCTTAACATCCTTGATAGGGAAGTCGATGAGGCCAGGAAACGTCTTGAGCAATTGCAGGCACAAGTCGCTGCCTAGTGGACTGAAATAACAGAGGCTCGTGAAAGGGAGACTGCTCTGATTCACTAGGTTGCGGATGCCAATCGAGTTCTCAAAAGGAAGTCTGATGAGAACAAACAATGGAAAACCGCTCAGGGGAAGCTTCCTGGTGCGAAAGAAGGGTTACAGCCCACCCCAGCATCTCATGGCAGGTTCCTGAAGAAGCGTGCCTTGGAATCCTTGACGGATGAGGCCAAAAGCTTGCTTAAGGAGCTGAACTCTTGGCTGGAGACCATTTTTGATTGAGCTTCTGTTTTTTTTTTATAACAGAAACTATCCCCTTTTCTCTTTTTTTGGTACCACTTGTATTTTTTTTGGTACTTATTTTTTTGTAGTGCTTGTGAACACTTTCTTTTTTTTTGGTACCATATGTATTTTTTGGTACTCTTTTTTTGTAGTGCTTGTGAACACTTTCTCTTTTTTCTTTTTTTGTTATCCCTACGTTCACTTGAATCTTTTTGTGATAAAAGTAATTGCTAAATGGGATGCTCTCTTTTTTTTTATCCCTACGCTCACTTGAATCTTTTTGTGATAAAAGTAATTGCTAAATGGGATTTGATCAAAAGGTTGTCATTTTGTGAAAATCTTTTGTCAAATGATTGTTTTGGCATGGAAGCCAATTTTGGCATGAGAGCCAGTTTTTTTTTTTTGTGGCATTGATAGCCGAGAGTTTTTTTTGTGTGGCATCTATAGCCAGTTTTGGTGGCATTGATAGCCGATTTGTGGCATTGATAGCCGGTTTTGTTTTGGTGGCATTGATAGCCGGTTTGTGGCATTGATAGCCTGTTTTGTTTTGGTGGCATTGATAGCCGGTTTTTTTTTTTAAATCCAAGTTTTTGTTTGTGGCATTGATAGCCGGTTTTGTTTTGGTGGCATTGATAGCCGGTTTGTGGCATTTATAGCCTGTTTTGATGGCATTTATAGCCGGTTTGGTTTTCAAAAAATGCAAGTATCGACTAAAAGTCGCCTCCCTGTTGAATGTTCTTGCAAGTATCGATGGAATGTCGCATCCTTGCTCATTCGGTTGCGAGTATCGATGGAATGTCGCATCCTCGCGGATTTGGGTGCAAGTATCGATGGAATGTCGCATCCTTGCTTTTCAAAAATTTTGGTTTTGCGGGTACTAACTTGATGTTGTTTCCCCACGATTTTTGAAATTTGTGGTTTTCTCGAACCTTTGGGTTATGGATATCAACTGAAATGTTGCGTCTCCATGGTTTTTTTAGGTTTTTTCGAACCTTTGAAATTTGGGTTGTGGATATCAACTGAAATGTTACGTCTCCGCAGTTTTTTAGGTTTTTTCGAACCTTTGAAATTTAGGTTGTGGATATCAACTGAAATGTTGCTTCTCCACAGTTTTTTAGGTTTTTTCGAACCTTTGAAATTGGGTTGTGGATATCAACTGAAATGTTGCGTCTCCACAATTTTTTTTTAGGATTTTGCAAGTACCGATGAAATGTCGCTTCCCTGCGATTTTGGAAGTGTCGAACGTGGTTCGCTTGCTTCCGATTTGTGCGAGTATCGACTAAGCATCGCTTCCCCGCGGTTTTTGAAAAACCATTTTTTTTTGTTTAAAGACACGAGGGTCATAAGTTTTGACCTAAAACCATTTTGGTGGTAAAAGGCAGGGTGGACTAGGGTGGAAATCCATGAATCCGGATTTTGTTTCAAACCATGAATTTAGGGTTCAAGGGTTGAAAATCTTGGTCAAGTCAGGGAAAGGTTCCTAAACTTGAATTTTTTTTTTTTTACAATGAAACGATGAAAGTAAGCATTGTTTTAAATTTCTAGAAATTTCAACATTTGATATGAAAATTCTAAAAAAGGGTGGGTTTAGCGAGCGTGTACCTGGAAACCGGTTTTGGCCGTACAGGCATTGCTCTTACCTAGTTGGGTAAGTCTTCAAGGGTAGTACCGCTTTAAGAACTTGCCGTTGATGGGCAGCATACATCTGTCACCTTCCATGTTTAGGAGTGCATATGCGCCGTTGGAGAAAACCTTGTCGATGACGTAGGGTCCCTCCCATTTTGGCTCAAATTTTCCTTTGGACTTGTGAGCAAAGACCATTGGTCTTTTACTGCAAGAACCAAGTCACTCTTTTTGTAGGCGCGTTGCCTGACCTTTTTATCGAAAGATCCTGCCATGCATGCTTGGTAAAGTTCAATGCTTTGTTGAGCTTTGAGCCGTCTCTCATCGAGATTGTCCAGCTCATGGAGTCGCAATTTGACATTGCTTTCTTGAGTCATGTCATTTTGCAAGGATACCCTCAAGGAAGGAATTTGTACTTCCAAGGGCACGACAGCTTCGCATCCATAGACTAAGGAGAATGGTGTGCTATGGGTTGGTCCTCGAACGGTGGTTCGATAGGCCCACAAAGCTTCAGACATTTTGTCGTTCCAGTCTCTTTTGTGACTAGAGACCATTTTTTCGAGGATTTTGCAGAGTGTCTTGTTGAAAGCTTCTGCTAACCCGTTTGCTGCCGGATTGTATGGAGTCGAAGGACAGCTTTGGATTTTGTATTTGTCGCAGAACCTGTAGAATCGATGATCCCGGAACTGTGGTCCGTTATCATGGACGAATCTTTTGGGTATGCCGAAACGACAAATGATGTTGGTGCGCAGGAACTGAAGGACTGATGAGGTCTTCATTTCGTTAAACGCAAATGCTTCTGACCACTTGGAGAAATAATCCGTAGCGGCGAAGATGAAGCGATGACCTTTGCTTGAAGGGGGAGAAATAGGGCCTATGATGTCCATACCCCTGGCTTCGAAAGGCCATGAGATCGCTGTAGGATGCAGCCATTCTGGAGGCATGTGAATGTAATCTCCATGAACTTGGCATTGTTGGCAGCGCTTAGCAAATTGCATTGCGTCAGCTACCATGGTAGGCCAGTAATATCCTAACCTTTTTATCTGATCATAGAGCTTAGGTCCAGCCTGATGAGCTCCACAAAGACCAGCATGAACTTCTTTGAGTGTTTCTTCAGCCTCTTGTTGTGACAAGTAGCGTAGAAGTACTCCGTTGAAGGATTTCCTGTAAAGGATTTTTGAAGGAATATCCAAATGAAAGCTTGGGGTTCGCCTTTGGATGCTTACCCGTTCTTTTGGATCTTCAGGTAGGATTCTGAACATAATGTAATCAATGAACGGATCCCTCCAGTCGCCGATTGAAGTTTGAAGGATTGAAATCCGACTTCCGACCACTTGGTGACATTCAGCAACTGCTTGGGAGGAGGAAGGATTCTTCTTTCGCACACTGTGATTTGCATGTTTTCCCTTTCCTGGATTGCCATGGATGCGGCAAGTCCGGCTAGGGCATCTGCACGTATGTTTTCACCTCTACGAATGTGGGTGATGTGACAGATGCTAAACTTTTGCAGAAGTGATTGTGCCTTGTTGTAGTAAGGCAGCAAATCTGGCTTCCTGACTTCAAATTTCTGATTCATCTGGTTGACGATCAGTTGAGAGTCTCCAAAGACTTCCAGCATGGTGATACCGGATTCGATGGCGGGTTCCAATCCTAAGATCAGAGCTTGATATTCAGCTGCATTGTTTGTGCATGGTTCTAGTAGCGAGAAAGCGTGTGGAATCATGTATTTGTCGGGGCTAACAAAGAGGATGCCAACTCCCGAGATCAGCTGTCTTTTTTCATTTGTCCTGGTTGCACCGTCAAAGTACATGTCCCAGGAGGCACTTTGTGAGAAAGTCTCCACATTGTAGACTGGTTCGTCTGGGAGATCATCTCTCAGCGGAGAATCTTTAGGCAATGGATGCTCTGTGAGGAAGTCCGCTAGAGCTTGCCCTTTGATTGCTTTTTGTGGTACATACCTAATATCAAATTGTGACAGAAGGATGGACCATTTTGCCAGTCGAGCATTGAGAGAACCTGCCTTTGTGACAAGGACCTTCAAGAGGTTGACCCTCGAGACCAGGTATACTGTGTTGGAAAGCAAGTAGTGACGCAGCTTTTGTACGGCGAACATCACTGCAAGACATTCTTTTTCGACTGGAGAGTAGCGATGCTCTGCACCTACTAGCATGCGGCTGAGGTAATATAGAGCAGCTTCTTTTCTTTGATCATTTTCTTGCGCAAGCAGAGCTCCCAAAGAGTGATCAAGGGCTCTTGTGTATAAGATGAATGGTTTTCTAGTGGTAGGAGCAGCTAACACTGGAGGTTTTGTCAGGTATGACTTGATATCTTGGAAAGCAGCTTCACAGTCAGCATCCCAGACAAAGTTTACACCTTTTTTCATCAATCGAGAGAATGGACGGCATTTCCCCGAAAGATTGGAGATGAACCGTCTGATGTAGGCTAATCTCCCTTGAAGCCCTTTGAGTTCTCTCAAGGTTCTTGGAGAGGGCATTTCTAGAATGGCTTTGACTTTATGGGGTCAAGCTCTATTCCAGCTTTCCGAACTAAGAATCCGAGGAACTTACCCGACGAGACACCGAAGAAGCATTTCAAAGGATTCATTCGCAGTTTGTGTTTGTGAAGCCGGAGGAAGACTTCTCGAAGGTTCTCGAGATGATCTTCTTTTCTTTTGCTTTTGACGGCGAGGTCATCAACGTAACATTCAACCGTCTTATGCTGCATATCTTGGAATATTTTCATCATAGCCCTCTGATATGTGGCACCGGCATTTTTCAGACCAAATGGCATGACAGTGTAGCAATACACGCCAAATGGGGTCCGAAAAGATGTATGTTTTTCATCTTCAGGATGCATCTTTATCTGATTGTAGACAGAGAAACCATCCATGAATGTCATTCGCTCGAATCCACAGGTATTATCGATCATTTCCTCTGGTATGGGGAGCGGAAATTCATCTTTAGGGCATGCGCCATTCAGGTCTCTATAGTCAATACAAACCCTGATCTGCCCATTTTTCTTTGTCACGGGGACGATGTTGGCCAACCATTTAGGATGTTGTTCCTCACGGATGAAGCCGACGCTTTCGAGTTTTTGAACTTCTTGTTTAATTTTATCCATCACATCTGGACGGAATCTTCTTTGGCCTTGCTTGACAGGCTTGATGTCTTCTTGAAGATTGAGTTTGTGAACTGCTATTTTGGGGTCTAAGCCTGGCATTTCAGCGTAAGACCATGCAAAGCAATCAACGAACTCACGAAGAAAGGCGATATACTCGGGTAACTCATCATCCTTTATATTCTTGCTTATGAATACAGGACGTGGGTTATCTGGTGTTCCCAAGTCTATCTTTTGAACAGGATCTTCTGTTGGAAGGTTCGAAGGTGGTTCCTCCATAATATTTTCGGAGGCTTCCAGCTCAACGAAACCTTCTGGGGTTTCAAGGGCATTTCCAGACCAAGGTTTTGTTCCTTTCCACGGGTCTTCTTGATCTGTAATTTTCCCAAGGCTTGCTATGAGATGATCCCAATCGCCTGTTGAAACCGGGTCGAAGTAGGCTACTTCTTTTGGAGATGAGGGTTCTTCTGGGTCAGAAGTCCACACGTCTGTGCCATCGGACAACTCCTCTTCATTTTCGGAGAAATCGTGCCAATTGGATGAGCTTCCTGGATCTTTGTCAGGTGACTCATCAAAGAGATATCCAGGGAGATCGATGTCTTCATGGACTTGAGAAGTTGAGGCTTGGTCAGTATATTGACTTTTAAGCCTTTGTGTCAACTGTCTCAAGGGAGTGTCGGGATCATACCCTAACCCGTGTGAAGACTTTTCTACATAGCCGTAGAGTCTCCAATCTTCCAGCTGGCTTTTGGTCAAGACGGGCCCCAATGGCGTGAGAATACCGCGTCCTTCTCCCAAACCGACTGGGTTTTGAGCGTCATAGCCCATTTTCTTCATAATAACTTGTGCCACAGAACTGTATAAGGATAGTTGAGGCATACCTTTATTTTGGAAAGGTTCAAGCATGGAGTTTGATGAAGAAGCATCCGATCTATGGAAGAAGATCGGCTTTTCCTTTGCTGAAGTTGCTGGAACAACGAAGGAAGCTGACGTAGGATCTTCTATGTCAGAAGTTATCTCTATTGGAGTGAGAGCAGGCTGAACTTGCTGAGTGTCAGCTTGGCTTGACGATGCGTCGTCTTCTGGCTCTGAATCCGAGTCCGTGTCTTGCATGATAGACACGAAAGAGACAACAAATTTGCCCTCAGGCTTTTGTTTTGCCTTCTTCACTTTAGTTGTGATGACCAAAGGCTTTGAAGATTTGAGGGAAATGATGAAGGGAGTTTGCATGCTCTCTTCAGATTTACCGGATGGTTTGTTTTCTTCCAGTGATTGTTGAGGAGCTTTGCCTTTATCTTTCTGGAGATTTTCGGCAAAGGATGCTGTGTGCTTCTCCTCTTCTTCTTTTTCACCTTCATACATCTGTGAGTCTGCGAAGTGGACTTCTTTACCTTTGAAGGGTTTTCTGTCCGCAAAGACTCAATGTATCATGCCGTCGTGGCCAACAAACTTGATGCATTGATGTAGAGTTGAAGGGACAACACCATTCTCGTGGATCCAAGGGTCCGAGAAGGATGTTGTAGCATGAAGGGGTTTTTATTGCATACACTGTGACCTCAGAGATAAGATCACCGATCTGCAACTTGAATCTGATTTTGCCGATAGGCCTTTGAGTACTCCCATCGTATCCAAAGATAGATACAATTGTGTGGCTCAGCTTGCTGGGTGGGATGCCCAACTCTTCAAGAGCCGATGTGGAGATGAGGTTGAGTGCAGAACCTGGGTCGATCTGAACTATGTGCATAGGCATTTCCTTGATATACCCTGTGAAGTACAGGGGTCGGTTATGCCTGGTTTCTCCAAGTAGGAGGTCGTCCTTTGTGAAGGCGATGGTTGCACTGGCTGCTTTTTTAACCGAGAGGCATTCAATGCATGATCCCTCAGTTTTCTTCTTTTCTCCCTTTGAGGAGGCTTCTGAGTTTTTGACCCGGTAATCCATTTCAATTTGGAGGACTTGCTGGGCATATTTGTCGACATCCTCATTCAGCTTTTGTAATTCCGAGATGAGATTATCACGAGTGTGCGGAGACATTCGCAACAAATCTAGGATGTGCAGACGTGCAGGTATGTGCTTGAAGTGTTCAATCAAGTCGTACTTGAAAGCCTCCTTAGGGCCTGCATGTTCATCATTGTTGCCACTAGGGGCGCTTACAACATCTTTTCCCGAAGGATTTACATATGTAAAGGAAGATTGGTTGTAATTTTTGTGGTAGTCCCGGCCAGAGCGGGTGCCTCTACCAACTTCGAGAGCTTCTTGAGAAGGGTCTTTGTTTGGAAGATTGTCTTCAGGATCAAGACGCTGTCGTTTTTCATTTGCTGAGGATAAATCAGCAGCAGAGTTGCCATCCTCAGTGATCGTGTTGCATGGAGCATTTTCCGGGAACAAGTCCTGAACAGCATCCAGCAACCTTTCTTCTTCGTTGACTAATTCATCGTCCCAAGCATCAATGGCTGGGAATTCTTCAGTCAGGAAGGGTGTGAACTTTGAAGTCACAGTCTCAGGAGAAGAAACCTGAGAGGGTGTCATCTCAGTGAAAGTCACGTGAGACGAGGTGGCTTCAGAAGATACATTGCTAGGCGTCGCCGGAGTGTAAGTGCTCTCATCAGACGATGCTTCGGAAGAGCTATAATCCCGAATTATCACATTACAGGAAGCTCTGACGAGAGACGTTGCCTGATCGGAGTCAGACTCATCCTCGGATGTAAGAGGATCGTCTATCCAGCAATTTTCTCCATTTTCAGGAGTTAAGGGAGGATGTACCTGATGGTCTTCAGGGACTTTAGGCTCTGGGTTGCGAGGAGGCTCGTTGATGCGGTCTTGCTCTTGTTCTAGAGTAAGTCGCTGCAAGATCCTTGCATATTCTTCAAGATCCGGCGGCATGGGAGCCGGATCTTCTTCTTCATCAACACTTTGTGGCTCAACATGGTTGATTTCCACTGGAGTAATGAGAGGTGTTGGGTCAGCAGCATTTTCTTGTGCAGCCTCTTGGTCTTCTTCATCATCAGACCAGGATCCTTGTGGCTGTAGGGGGTTATACCAGATTACTGGCATAAGATGAGACTCAGGAACCCATTCTTCATCGGAGAGATATTCTCCTGTTTCAAGGGACTCCTCCCACTCATCTGTGTAGTTGGATTCGAATCCATCATCGGTGTCGCTGGACTCGTATCCATCAATGGAGAATCCAACTACCGAATTGCAAGAGTATGATGCCTCCTGCATGGCTTTTTTGAATTGAGGTGGCATGAAATCACTGAGAGTGAATTTCCTTACCCCCTTTGAAGTCTCTGGAAGGGATGTTTTTGTTACCTCCAGTGAAGCAGTAGAGGAAGCCTCTGCCTTTTCTTTGACCTCTAGTTTTGGCTGGGTCTTCTCTTGCCGTTTGAGTTTGAGGAGATGTTTCCTAGCCTGCCTTCGCTGTTGAGCTGTAGGCTTTGTTTTCACGACCTCCCAATTTTCATCTTCCAGGAGATCAGGATGTGCCCATATCGGTTGTCCGTCTGGTGTCGGGTAAGGAACCAGTTCCTCGGACGCTTGGATTGAGTTTATCACCTTGAAGGAAGTAGTGATCTTCTTCTTCTGTGATTTTGATGTTTGTCCACATGTCACCATGTTGACGGAGGCAGACCCATAGTTTTTGTCAAAGGTGATGACTCCGTTTTTTCCACATCTCATTTATTTTCTCTCTCACAACGAAGCATTGATTGAGAGGATGCGAGATCATCTGGTGGTATGGACAGTACCGAGGATCGTTGGTTTTGCCAACATCACCCGGTCTTTTTGGTTCAGGCAAGGTGAGCTTGCCGTTTGCCATAAGTGCCCCGAAGATTTCATCAACATCTTCATCAAATGGGTATTTCTTCTCTACTCGTTCTTTGAAGGCATCAAGAGTTTAGGTCTCTTACCAGCAGCTTTGTTTTCAGCTTTCTTTGGTGGCTGAGGAGCTGACTTGGTATGCACATTGAGGACCTCTTTCTTCTTTGGTTTAGAGGTTGCAATAGCGGTTGGCTCTTTTCTTGATGATTTCTGACTGTTGAGGTCTTTAATCACCGTTTCAGCTTCCATGGAAGCTTCTAGGAGTTCTCCCAGGTTTTTTGATTTGTTGCCGATGATCATGGAGCGGATTCTGGCTCTCATGTTGTTTCGGAAAATGTCGACTAGCGACGCTTGTGGCAATACATCAGAGCATTTGTATGCCATTGCTTTCCACTTGTTAATGAAGTCATATGTTGTTTCATTCTCCCCCTGTTTTAGGCTGCACAGCAGAGCCATAGTAGCGGGATGATCTTCACCTTTGAAGTGGGTCAGGAAGCGTGTCTCTAGCATGGCCCAATTTTGGATTGAGTCCTCCGGCAGAGTGGAGTACCAATCGAAGGCCGTACCTTTTAGGGTACTTGCAAAGAGGCGGATCTTGAGTGCATCTTGATCCGCGATAGCTCCCGTCAGGATCTTGAAGTGGATGACGTGCTGTCTGGCTGATCCTTTCCCCGTATATGTTTGGAGAGTAGGATGCTTGAATTTGGTGGGGAACGGGACCGAGTCCATCCATAAGGGATATGGTGGCTTGATCCCATGCTCCTTGAGTATATCCTCTTCTTTTGCTTTGGCGAGGATACTGTTTACGTCCTTTTTGGTAAGGGCGCGTGACTCATTTTCTTCTCTATTTACCTCGTCGTCTTGATGATTCGGAGGAGGTTCATTGTTCGCCTGATTCTGGAAGGCGAGGAGAAGGTTTTCCATCAGAGTTTCAATCCTCTGCTGGCCCTGTTCCAACTGCTGGATGCGGGTGATCGCATCTTCTGGAGGTGGATTGCGGGGTGGTGGCTCAAAATTTGTAGCCAAGACATTCATCCTTCGTGATTCGAACGAAGAAACTGTCCTGGTGACTGAGCTGGGGCTCATTCTTTTTGAAGAAGATCTTGAGGAAGGATCACTCTGCTGTCCTTTGCTTGAAGGAGCAGGGGATTCTTCTGAATGTCTTCTTGTCCTTGAGACGCGGCGGGTCGTCGGACGTCGGACATGGATTTTTGTTGCTGATTTTTGGCGCCTTCTGGTTTTTTCCAACCATATGGACGGCAGCAACTTGGTTGGGTCTTTCTTTTTCGACCCATTTGGGAGAGACTTGAAGTGTAGGAGGCTAGGTCCTTTGCTTCTCTAGTCTCTTTTGTCTATACGACGCGCGTCGGCGTATGCGACGAGCAATTTGAGCTTCGGTCAGCTCTGGCTGGGCTTTGACGATGAAGGATGTGCTCCCTCGGGCGCAGCAGCCGAGCCTGTCTTCTTTGTAGCTGGGCAAGGACAGGTTTGCGAACCCTGTCCTTCGCCTGTTGCAGCGAAGCTTTGAATTTTTGGAGTTCGGCCCCTGTAGAGATGAAGGGTCGAACTGCAGGTTTGTAGGCCTTAGCAGGTGCTTGTAGAGGCCTTGTGATGCATGATCTGATTTTGGGCTTGTAGGAACAAGCCGGCTCATGCTGGGATGACTTGGAAGTCAGGTTGGAGATGGGTCTCTCCTCTTTCATGTAAGCAAGAGGGTAGAACTGGTTCTCCTTGAGTGGGGCCAGGAATGCTGGCTTAGTAGATGTTTGGGACCTTCTTTGCTTTGGTGAAGGTCTCGGGGACCAAGTCTTGGGATAGACCTGGTTGCTTGCAGGTCGAGGCTTCGTGGGGCTGCCACGGGCTTCAGGCCTTCTGGTGCTCGCCTTTGGTGTCACGGTAGTGACACGTTGAGAGGCGAGTTTCTGCTTCTTGGAGGGAGCAGTTTGTTCCTCAGGAAGTGGGAATGGTCCCAGCGTCCCAAAGACGATAGTCCAGGGAGTCGAGGTCGACCCGGAGTTCAGAGAGTTGCCGAGGGAGTTGATGCTTCGGCAGCTGATGGGGCGCTTGTAAGTGCGCGAGGTTTTCTTCTGTTGAAGCATGAGTTGGTGCTTGTTTTCATCGAAGGTAATGGTTAGTGAAGCTGCCATTGTTAGTTTTTCGAAAATTTCTGAAACAAGACCACATCCATTAGTAATCACAAGAATATAATGATCATAAATGGGAAGTTCTATGGTTTCGTCTTTTCAAATTGCTAGAGGAAGATGACCCAAGCAACATGAAGAAGGCAAAACGCCATAGAGGGTACAATTGTTCTGATCGCAGGTATGGTAAGCCCAGAATGGGCATCCCAGTGACTGCTAGAAGCAATTGTGAACTTAAATTTGACTTATAGAGAAGCAGAGCTTGCTCGAGGTAAGAAGAATATAAAGTTGGAGTTACAGATGTGCCGGTCGCAATACAGTAGACCCTAAAAAGGCGTACTAGTACCGCTAGACACAAATGTTTTGAGACCGCATCTATGAGATGAGATTCTCTGGTTTGAAAGGTCAAAATTGGATGTGGTCTTGTTTGAGACCGCTAAACACGGGCTCAGCGATTTCCGCGAGCGCCAGTGCTCAGAAAGAAATGAACCATAATTTCTCGAATCTGAATCTAAAAATGACGAGTTTTTTTTTTTTGAAAGGCCAATATCGGGTTCATCAAAGAGAGCAAAAGGCACCCCAATCTGAACACGGGCTCAGCGATTTCCGCGAGCGCCAGTGCTCAGAAAGGAGAAGACCAAGATTTCTCCAATCTAAACCTAAAATGACGGAAGTTTTTTTTTTTTTTTTGAAGATTTTGAAGATTTTTTTTTTTTAAAATATTTTTTATTTTTTTTTAAGATTTTTTTTTGAAAATTTTTTTATTTTTTATTTTTTATTTTAAAATTTTAATTTTTTTAAAAATTTTATTTTTTTAAAAAAAAATTTATTTAAAAGACGAGAGAGTACACATAGGCCTCCTAACCCGGTCTTATGAAATCTTGATTGATAGAATTGCCCCCAGGTAAGGGTAGGATTACTTAATGAACCCGTTTGGAGGACCCTTGCCTAGAACAGTCAAGCTGTCTCCACACTCTGGACAAGGCTTTTCTTTGAATCAACCATGATCAAAGAACACAGTTGGTTTAACCTTAGTGGTCTATGTCTTTTTTTTTAATTATATTTTTATTTTATTATATTTTTTTAATGAACTCATCGAAGAGAAACGATGGCCCAAAACCTTAGTCGAATAGGCTCAACATTTCTGCGAGCGCGATGAACGATAGGAACGGATCAAGGTTTCTCAATTTTGAATCCAAAATGAGAAATCTAAATTTTTTTTTATTTATATATATTTTTTTAGATCTTTAATGAACTCATCGAAGAGAAACAATGGCCCAATCCCCGATCCGAACACGGTCTCAGCGATTTCCGTGAGCGCCAGTGCCCAGAAGGGAGAGGATCAAAGTTTCTCAATTTTGAATCCAAACTGAAAAATCTGATTTTTTTTTGTTTTTTTTTGTTTTTGAAAAGAGAAAGAGTGGAAATAAATTCAAAGAATTAGAAATTTCCAAACAAAAATCTCATCTCATTTTTTTTAGATGCGGAATCCAACATAGGCCACCAATTATAAAGTAGCCAAGGAATCGAGAAAAGAAATATAAGCATAGAGCAAAATATATGATATGCAAATATTTCATTTCTAGCATCGTGTTCTCAAATAAACGAGTCCCACCGGGTGTGCCAGCTTGATGGACCGCGCTCCTGATCGGTTCCTACCGAGGTCGGCGGACGTGGGAGTCCGTTTGGTTCCGACCCTTTTGTAACCGGGGGGCAGGGGCGTGCATCAACATTTCTTTTTTTGTGAGGGTGTGCCAGATTTTCTATTTTACTTGGAATTGCAAGTGGTGATCCGGAGATCAACCTTCGCAAGTAAAAAGGAAATCAACTTCTTTCAAGTTTTCCATTGCACATATATTTAAGAAAAGAGACATTTTCTTGGTTTGCCGTGAAAGGCGATTTTTTGGCATTTATAGCCGATTTTGGCGTTTATAGCCGATTTTTTGGCGTTTATAGCCGATTTTGGCGTTTATAGCCGATTTACAGTCCTTATCAATAATGAAAGACAAGAGTTGTGATTTTTGTCTCTTTTGAAAAAATACAATCTACAATGAAAAGCAAGAAAATGAGGATCTAACTTCTCAGGAGATTGTGGGGGACTCGTTTAGATTGACGGTCGCAAGCCATATGTGGGCTTCGCCATCATCCATGCAGATGAGAACAGAGGATGCTATTGATTTGCTTGGCTTGGCTATAACCTCAGGTTTTTAGAGAACAAAGACCAAAGAAGGTCCTATGTCCAATGAAAAGCCGAGTAGACGGGCTTAAAAAGCCATGTCTAAGCCATTGGCGGCAGAAAGAGAAGGCAAGGGCCTTGGGGGGGAGTACCCCCCAAGGGACTTTTGTCACCTTGTTGCGGTTGTCGGTGTAGAACTTCCGCAGAGTTTTCTCTCTTTTTTCTTTCTCTGGATTTCTGTGCTTTGTCTGTCTGTGTGTTTGTGCTTTTTTTCTGATGATCCTTTCTTCTTGGAGAGCTCTCCTATTTATAGGCTTTTAGGTAGCCATTTAGGAGGGTTTGTGAGCTTTGATTGTCATAAAGCTACATATAGGGAGGAATTACAAAATTGAATTCTTTATTTTGTAACTCCTTTTTCTTGGCTTCTGATTGGCCGGAGGAGATTGAGGGCATTTAATCGCCTTTAATCGCCATGATGGGAGGAGTTTCATGGGTTAAATGCCATGAATCTCTTGACTTGTAACTCCCGGATGCTTGCTTCTGATTGGTCCGTCCAAAGAAATGGATTAATGACTGTAATAAGCTAGTCAATTAATCGCATTAAGTGGTCGGCGAGCAGTTGAAGAGTCGTGGGCCGTGCCGTGTCTTTTGGGATTCTTCTGGCAATGATCATCGATGGATCTTCATGTAGATCGACATCAGATGACCATGTAATTTCAGGTGTTTGTTGCCAACAGCGGGTCGGTGCCATCTGTCCTGTCGATTTCTCAATCGGTCGGGTAGAAAGCACACTTTTTTTGGTTGACCGGGTGGCGATCAATATTGTTTTCGATACTCTTGATGATTGACCCGTGTTTTGGACGGATGTCAAAGGATTTGGTGTCTCAAAAGCATGAATTTTAGAAAGTACCAGAGGCTGGGCGCTTCGAATCGCGAAAAAAGGCGAAAACTGGGGTTTCCGGGGCCTTCCCGGCGACCCCGGGCTCCAAGGTCGCCGGCGACCCTGGGCCAGGGTCGCAGGGGCCTGTGACCTTGGGCCAGGGTCGCAGGGGCCTACGACCCTGGGCCAGGGTCGCAGGGGTCTGCGACCCTGGGGGGGGTTTTCCCCCTTTGTGTCCCGTTTTGTGTCCGTTTTTGCTGTTTTTCAATTCTTTTTTTCTTCTGTATTTTTCCTTGACATTTTGACCATTTATTGGCCTGATTTCTTTGTATGAAACCTGATGAGAATCCTTGCATTTTATTTTGAAAAGTTTCCAATTTCCTGAGAAAGCCGAAGACTTTGTCGCGTAGAGCTGCCGATTTTCCGTCAGAAGCTGAAACTGGGTCAAACGATGTCGGAATGACCTGAAATTTGGTGTGAAGCCTCCTGAGCAATAAATAAGACCAACCATAGGCTTTTGTTTGAGTTTTGAAGCTGTTTGGGGTCCTATCACTAGTAGACTCGCTTTTGTCGCGATGAAGATGTCGCGGTTTGATGTGCGGTCAACCGATGTCCGATTGACTTGAAATTTGATAGGGAACCTATTGGAGTCATTTTAAGATGATCCATAGGCTCTGTCTTGGAAACCATGGTCCCAGAGAGCTTTACCGCCGAGAGGCCTGATTTGACTTCTGAGCGTCAAACTATGGTCAAATGTTGTGGAAATGACCTGAAATTTGACGTGTAGCCCTTTATAAGCATTATGAAGCCGTCCATGTGCTCTATCTGATGAGTAATGGCCTCGGTGGTTCTCGCCGCCGAGAGGCTTGATTTAGCTGTTCGAGGGTTGATGTAGAGTCAAACGTTGTCGGTTTGACTCGGAACTTGACGTGGAGCCTTTTGGAAGTATTTTGAGACCATCCATCGGCTCTGATCGAAGATTTGGTGTCTCCGATGCTTTTGCCGCCGAGAGCTCCTTTTCGGCTGTCGGAGAAGTGAAGTTAGGCTAAATGATTTTGAAATGGCCCGAAACTTCTTGTGTACTCCTCTTTTAGCTGTCTTGAAGATTCTTGCAGTTTTTGTTTGATTCTGACAAGATTTGATTTTTTGAAAGTAGCATTGCCTATTTATGGCAGGTTGCGACTTCATGTAGCTCTTTGGATCTTGAAGAGGCAAAGTGACATTTTTGGTGTCAACAAACATACTCTTTATTACTCAATGTTTAAAGGTTAAATGTGTATTGAGATGGTTCCTTGGTAAGTCATTAAGTAATTCTCCACTATCCATTCCATTTCAAGTCAGAGAATGTATTTGTATTTGTATTCTTCGGTGAACTAATTTAAATAGCATCGGTGATTTATTATAAAATCATGTGGTTTTCCATGTTCGAAAGGATTGATCGTATGATTTTATACAATTCATTTTGATGTGTATTTGAGCGGTTTACAATGGAATTCGTATGTTTTCTCCGAATCGATTTGAAAGGAGATTGGAGTGGTTCGCCACATTCGGGATTTCATCAATAAGATTAGTATTTTGAAAATAAAAACCTCGAGGCAAGAAGGGGCCAGAGCTTTGTAGTGCGAGCCCATGAGCCAAAGAGACTGTTATTTCAAAAATAAAACCTCGAGGCAAGATGGGGCCAGAGCTTTGTAGTGTGAGCCCATGAGCCAAAGGGTTTATTATTATGGTTTGATTTGTATCGGCTCGAGCTTTAAAAACTAAAGGCACCACTAGGCTTAGGTCACCTTGTCAAGCCGATCACTCGGCTTGGGATCTTTAATTTGTCCGCCAACTGCAGCTTGGATTCTGTCTGTACCGACCATGGCAACGGTTCTTATCTGCCGGTCCCACGTGTAGTGGCTACGGTTCTGATTTTGATCTGTCGGTCCCATTTGTATGGCTACGGTTCTGATTCTATTTCCGGTCCCACGTGTAGTGGCTACGGTTCTGTCTGCTCTTGTTACTTCGGTAATAGGAGAATATAGCTATGTGTGGTTGCCTATGTTTTATCTGTTTTATGATTCTTATTTGTTTATACTCATTATATTCTTGGAATTTGTTAATGTTTATGATATTGATCTTTCATCGTATTGTCTCTATTATTCAGGATTTTAAATGTATTTCCAATTATTAAATGTTTTATGCAGGCTATTATCTTTTCAAGATGTTTATGCTCAGGATCTATCCATTTATTTGCTTTGATATTTATGTTCGGTCTTTCGATCATTTTATCATGCTTTAATGCTATTACTATTTAGACTCTTTAATCGGTTTTACAATGATTCTATAAGGTTTTATGAATGTCCTTTTGTTTCATATTATTTGTTTATTTACTTGCCAGACCGTCGTGTCTGACCCTGTTTGTTTGGTGCCAGTTTCCTCTCTTTCTGTTTTTAGGTGTTTGATCGAAGGAGGCGGTGGGACCGCCAGTCCGACGTGAGAGGCTGCCCATTGATATCATCTAGATGTCAAGTTTGGCACCGGAGCTCGTAAAAATCACTTGGGGTAGTATGTCACTTAGTGGTTCATTTGTATGGCTTTGTTAGCCTTTTTCATTGGGTTTGTAATTAAGACATTTGTTAATTGTAATTGGAATATGTGGGAAATAAATAGTCTTGTTACTACCAGCTCAGTGTTCTTTGGATTATGATTTGTGCCCGTCTGCTTATGGGATGGCTTTATGATATTGGTTGCGTGCGACACGGAACCCGATGGCCACGGATTTCGAGTCGTAACACCATGTTTAGCTTCCGCGAAAATATACTCTGATCGTGATGGAATTTGATTATCCTCATTCGCGTGGATCTTGGGAAATATAACAAAAGTTTCAAATTTATTCCAAAATTTCGCATCCCGAGATCGGATCGCTACAGGGCCCGGTTTCGGGGTGTGACAGATTGGTATCAGAGCTGGTTAGTTTCTAGGAAATAAAATACTCTAGAGACATTAAGACGTGTGGTGAGGATTCGTTAGATTGTGTCGATTTGTTTTCTCTTGTCTTTGTTTCTTTGAATTTGAGTCGGCTTTTCTTTCAGTTCGGGAGACTTTGCTTGTCTTTTCTTTTAGTCCTTGTTGTTAGGGGATTTGGATGACCAAATTTCCTCCTTAGTGGTGGAGAATTTGAAGTCTCCATACTCTTGTTCGGTGTCTTGTGTCTGTGCTTGTGTCGGAGACTGAGAACCTCGTGGATTCAGTATGTTGTTCTCGGAGATCATCAGCAGACTTTCAGCGTTTAGCATCTTCATTGTGGTTAATGAGAGAAGACATGTGCATTTGCCAGCCAAAGTAGGACTTGAGCAGTATTTGAAGATCCCCTCTCAGCTAATCGAAGATCATCATGCAGCGTACCAAGGTAAGTAAATGTGGATTTTTGGGTGAACTCAGACCATCTTTCCAAGTGAAGGACTGCAGGAGACATATTAGCTGTCGATTTTACGAAGGGAGAAGTGATTCTTAGTTAGTAAGGTTGGAAGTTGGTGCCAGAGACTCAGGGATTTTCCAGATTCAATGAGCCTTGTCATAGTTTTGGCTGAGAATTTCCGTAACTTGCAGCTTAGCCAGTGTAGTTTTTCAGAGGTAATACCAAGTGGATGGTTAGTTGTAGTCAAGATACTTTTCGGCAGCAGAGGAAACCTTGTGGATTTTACAGACTTACAGGATATTGGATTGGACAACATGCAGATGCAAGTGAATACCTCAGTTAGTGCGATGTCCATCTCTTATTTAGAATGATTTTCGTGATATTTTCATCTTTTGTTTTTTTTTCTTAATGTCTATGATTTATCCTTGCAGTGTTTAAACAATGGATTATGTTTAATCTTCTTAAGATATTGTTCTACAATGATCTTGAAATTTTGCTCTTGTTTTAATTTTCTTAAATGTTGACATCTACATTTCAAAACCTTAATGATTTCAAGATTTTGTATATGTTTGGTTGGAAATGGATGGATGTTTTTAATGATGGATTGTAGAGGCTAGTGAATAAACTGGTCTTTAAAAGCATGTAACTAAAATTGTGTTTCTTTTTCAAAGTACGATGTGGAATCTCTATTTCATTGATTTGTTTCCTTTGACTATGCAAGATGAATTTCTTAAGGGTTTTGTGTTTAGATTATATGTAGATTTCCTACATTTGCTTTAACGCTCAGCTTTGTTTAGATTTCCGCAAGATTTTTATGAACAAATGAGTTCAGATTTCAACAAGGTTTAGTGTTTAACTAGCACTCAGATTTTTGCAGATTTTCGCAAAGTTTAATGTATAGTCATACTATATGAACCTGGTTTATTTTTGAAAACCTGATTTAAAATTGTTGAGTATTCCAATGATTTGTTGGGTTATGAACATATGAATTCCAAAACGAATAATGTTGTTTCATATTCAAACTTTGATAAACTTTAATTATTAAGTTTTATTTGATAATTTGGAAGTTCAGTTTCTACTATGTTTTAAAATGATGAAATTTAGTTAAGTAATTGTTTTAGTCATTATGTTTAAAATTTTAAGATTTGTTTTGTATTAAATGGAATGAGTTGTAATAGCTTATGGTTGGAGTTTGGAGGTGTATGAATTGAAGAGTTGATGGATGTCAGGATGTGTATTGGTTCAGTTGGAAACAAAGTTGGATCTATGAGAGAGTAAACATCATTCAAGACTTGGATTGAAAGTTTCGACTTATCAGGGAATGATGACAGCTTGGTAGGTTTATTTTGTTGATGACATAGTATCAAGCAGAAGATCAAGAACAACAAGTAGATAGAATCAGATGTGGGCAAGAATTCTGAGTACAGCATAGAAAGATTGGAATATGGAGTTGTGAACACATATTGGATTTCCAAGGTCGGCTTTACATGTCAAGGGTAGAAGACTCGAAGAGTGAAATCTGAAGAGGCAAGCCATGCGAAGTTTCGACACAGAACAGCTTAGCAGGTTATGGCAGTTTAACATTTGGTGTATAGCAGTATGACATCTAGGTTGTGGCAGACCAAGTCAGTGACAGGACATCTATAGAATTTGGAATTTGTGATTTCAGAACGAAGAAGGATTGACGGTATACTTGGAGGCCAGAAGCTGATGATGCATTCGATAAACATAGCTTGAGCAAACATATGGAATTCCAGAATTTTTCGGGATGAAGATTTGTCAGTGAAGGCATGTCTACGGTCACATCTTTGTACGAGCGTCAGGGACACCGTGTACAGCTTTGTAGGACTTAAGGCACAGAATTCCAAGCTGATAAGAAGAGACAGAACTTGCAGTTTCTTGGACCGACAGTGACTGACGAGGTAAGTAAAAGAAATGATCCAGTACAGGAACGACAGATGACACCAAGGATGATTAGAAGAATTGTTGAACTCTAGTTTGGTTAGAGAAGTATGTTTTTCAGCAGATATGCGGAAAAGTGTGAAGCCTTCAGCCGAATCAGAATGTTATTGACTGTGTATCTCAATGTCAGGTTTGATCAAAGGGTATCTCAGTTGCCGAGGTTCAGAGTAGGGTGTCAGTGTTTTCTTTTGTCTTTGGGGTTTTTTATTTTGATTTGGTTTAGACCATTTGGAGGACCAAATGGGTTCTAAGGGGGGGGGGAGGATGTAAGACCCCGACCCCCAATTCCTCTGTTTAGTACTGTTTTAATCATGGTTTAACTTGTTAAGTGAGATTTGAGTTGGTTTGACTTTGTCTTTGGGTTTGACTAGATTTTTCCACAGCCTTGGAGATTTTGAAGACAGTTGACTTTGGTTTGACCCGGTCCATATGATATGTGTTTTTCTGAGAAATTACTTTTAATTTCAAAAAACTTCCGAATTTGGTGTGTTTTGACTCATCTCATTAAGTTTAACAACTTTCATGCCTTGACCATTATGATTTGATGATCAGAAAATGCGTTTTTCGAGAAAAAGGGCAAAATTGACTTTTCACACTAATCTGTCCATGAATTTCGAAAATTTCAGAAATTGGGGAAAGTATACTTTTTGGAAAGTAGAAATTTCGCTGATCATTTTTGTCTTCTTCGTCTTCATTCGGGACCCGCAAATGCTAGTTTTGACCTTTGTAAGTTTGGGGCCCATGGGGCCCAGCCCATTTATTCTTTATAAAGCCAATGGGGCTATTCTTCTTCCCCATTCTTTTAATTCCTGCAACAAGAGAGGAGTTAGGGTTTTCTCCCAGCCCCTTTCTCTCTCCTCTTTGAAAGCCCTAATCTTGAGTGCTAAGTGAGGGAGTGATCTTCCCCTCTTCTTCTCCTCCCTCTTAGCTTTCCAAAGAACCCTTTTTCTAAGGATTTGAGCAAGGGCAAGGCTTCCTTTCAAGCTTCTCTTCTTTGTTTGAGCTACCAAAGGTTAGCAATGGTTTTTCTTTTCATGAGGTCTTGGTTTTTCAAACCCTTTGGAGTATTTTTCTCATATATACAAAGACTCTCTTTGAGATTTGCAATGGATTTGTTTTCTAGGGCTTATTCTTGAGCTATTTTTGGTGGTTTTGTGATTTTGAAGCTTGGGACTATAAGAGGACCATCTTAGGGTGATTTGCATCTCCTCTTGACCCAAGGCAAGTGAATATTCAGCAAATAATGGTCACTTGTTAAATATGCATGGTTTTTGTGAAATTCCTCTTTATATATCTCTCTCTTTCATACCATGGTTTTGTGTTATTATGTTTATGCAATGTTTAATATGTATCTCCTTTGAAATCCATATTTTGGAATGTTTATGTTCTTGGATTCATCTTCTATAGACCAACTCCTTTTATTCCAAGAACTTTGGTTTCTTAATGAAAGAAGAAGATTGTGTTTGCACTTGATTTTGTTTGATGGAATGGCATATAAATTGGTGTGTGGATGTGTTTAATGGATTTCAATTAGTATGAGAAGCTCAAGGAAGTATGGAAACATGTGAGAAAGGATGAAGAAAGAAAAAAAATCAAAAAAGGAAGGAGGAAGTGCAAATCTGCACTTCCAGCGGACTGGACATTGCCCAGTCCGCTCGAGCAACCCAGTGGGCCGCTCGAGCGGACCAGGTTCTGTCTGGGCTTCGCTCGAGCGGGCCCTGGGTCGCTCGAGCGAAGCCCAGACCTGTCCAGGGCCCGTTCTGTGACTACTTGGGCTGCCTTTGTGGACTGTTTTTAGGGGCCTGTTTGGGATGGTTCGTGAGTCATTTATGAACCTATTTTAGGCCCATTTCGCCCCATTTATTCTATTTGTTTTGAGGCCCATTAATCTCTCTTTTTTATGCCTAAGAGCCCATGAAAGCTGGAGGTTAATTGTGATACTTGGAATTTGTGAAATGGGAATGGGATCAATGAGAGAATGAGCATGTGTGAAGTTACCCGGGAATCTTTCAAGTCTTAATACGCACTTTATCATTTAAATGTTGTGGATTTTCATTGGCTTCAAACATACTCTTTATTACTCAATGTTTAAAGGTTAAATGTGTATTGAGATGGTTCCTTGGTAAGTCATTAAGTAATTCTCCACTATCCATTCCATTTCAAGTCAGAGAATGTATTTGTATTTGTATTCTTCGGTGAACTAATTTAAATAGCATCGGTGATTTATTATAAAATCATGTGGTTTTCCATGTTCGAAAGGATTGATCGTATGATTTTATACAAATCACTTTGATGTGTATTTGAGCGGTTTACCATGGAATTCGTATGTTTTCTCCGAATCGATTTGAAAGGAGATTGGAGTGGTTCGCCACATTCGGGATTTCATCGATAAGATTAGTATTTTGAAAATAAAAACCTTGAGGCAAGATGGGGCCAGAGCTTTGTAGTACGAGCCCATGAGCCAAAGAGACTGTTATTTCAAAAATAAAACCTCGAGGCAAGATGGGGCCAGAGCTTTGTAGTGTGAGCCCATGAGCCAAAGGGTTTATTATTATGGTTTGATTTGTATCGGCTCGAGTTTTAAAAACTAAAGGCACCACTAGGCTTAGGTCACCTTGTCGGGCTGATCACCCGGCTTGGGATCTTTAATTTGTCCGCCAGCTGCAGCTTGGATTCTGTCTGTACTGACCATGGCAACGGTTCTTATCTGCCGGTCCCACGTGTAGTGGCTACGGTTCTGATTTTGATCTGCCGGCCCCATTTGTATGGCTACGGTTCTGATTCTATTTTCGGTCCCACGTGTAGTGGCTACGGTTATGTCTGCTCTTGTTACTTCGGTAATAGGAGAATATAGCTATGTGTGGTTGCCTATGTTTTATACTCATTATATTCTTGGAATTTTTTAATGTTTATGATATCGATCTTTCATCGTATTATCTCTATTATTCAGGATTTTAAATGTATTTCCAATTATTAAATGTTTTATGCAGGCTATTATCTTTTCAAGATGTTTATGCTCACGATCTGTCCATTTATTTGCTTTGATATTTATGTTAGGTCTTTCGATCATTTTATCATGCTTTAATGCTATTACTGTTTAGACTCTTTAATCAGTTTTACAATGATTCTATAAGGTTTTATGAATGTCCTTTTGTTTCATATTATTTGTTTATTTACTTGCCAGACCGTCGTGTCTGACCCTGTTTGTTTGGTGCCAGTTTCCTCTCTTTCTGTTTTTAGGTGTTTGATCGGAGGAGGCGGTGGGACCGCCGGTCTGACGTGAGAGGCTGCCCATTGATATCATCTAGATGTCAAGTTTGGCACCGGAGCTCGTAAAAATCACTTGGGGTAGTATGTCACTTAGTGGTTTATTTGTATGGCTTTGTTAGCCTTTTTCATTGGGTTTGTAATTAAGACATTTGTTAATTGTAATTGGAATATGTGGGAAATAAATAGTCTTGTTACTACCAGCTCAGTGTTCTTTGGATTATGATTTGTGCCCATCTGCTTATGGGATGGCTTTATGATATTGGTTGCGTGCGACACGGAACCCGATGGCCACGGATTCCGAGTCGTAACACCATATTTAGCTTCCGCGAAAATATACTCTGATCGTGATGGAATTTGATTATCCTTATTCGCGCGGATCTTAGGAAATATAACAAAAGTTTCAAATTTATTCCAAAATTTCGCATCCCGAGATCGGATCGCTGCAGGGCCCGGTTTCGGGGTGTGACACGTGTGGTCTTCTTACCCAAAAGAACCCTCATCTCCAAAAGAAGTAGCCTACTTCAACCCAGTTTCAACAGGCGATTGGGATCATCTCATAGCAAGCCTTGGGAAAGTTACCGATCAAGAAGACCCGTGGAAAAGAACAAAACCTTGGTCTGGAAATGCCTTTGAAACCCCAGAAGGTTTCGTTGAGCTGGAAGCCTCCGAGAATATTGTGGAGGAACCACCTTCGAACCTTCCAACAGAAGATCCTGTTCAAAAGATAGACTTGGGAACACCAGATAACCCACGTCCTGTATTCATAAGCAAGAATATAAAGGATGATGAGTTACCCGAGTATATCGCCTTTCTTCGTGAGTTCGTTGATTGCTTTGCATGGTCCTACGCTGAAATGCCTGGCTTAGACCCCAAAATAGCCGTCCACAAACTCGATCTTCAAGAAGACACCAAGCCTGTCTAGCAAGGCCAAAGAAGATTCCGTCCAGATGTGATGGATAAAATTGAACAAGAAGTTCAAAAACTCAAAAGCGTCGGCTTCATCTTTGAGGATCAACATCCTGAATGGTTGGCCAACATGGTCACCGTGACAAAGAAAAATGGGCAAATCAGGGTCTGTATTGACTATAGAGACCTGAATGGTGCATGCCCAAAAGATGAGTTTCCGCTCCCCATACAAGAGGTAATGATTGATAATACCTCTGGATTCGAGCGAATGACATCATGGATGGTTTCTCTGGCTACAATTAGATAAAGATGCATCCTGAAGATGAAGAACACACATCTTTTCGGACCCCATTTGGCGTGTATTGCTACACTGTCATGCCATTTGGTTTAAAAAATGATGGTGCCACATATCAGAGGGCTATGATGAAAATATTCCAAGATATGTAGCACAAGACGGTTGAATGTTACGTTGATGACCGCGCCGTCAAAAGCAAAAGAAAAGAATATCATCTCGAAGACCTTGGAGAAGTCTTCCTCCGGCTTCGCAAACACAAACTGCGAATGAATCCTATGAAATGCTTCTTCGGCGTCTCGTCGGGTAAGTTCCTCGGATTCTTAGTTCGAAAAGCTGGAATAGAGCTTGACCCTATAAAAGTCAAAGCCATTCTAGAAATGCCCTCTCCAAGAACCTTGAGAGAACTCAAAGGGCTTCAAGGGAGATTGGCCTACATCAGACAGTTCATCTCCAATCTTTCGGGGAAATGCCGTCCATTCTCCCGGTTGATGAAAAAAGGTGTAAACTTTGTTGGGATGTTGACTGTGAAGCTGCTTTCCAAGAAATCAAGTCGTACCGGACAAAACCTCTAGTGTTAGCTGTTCCTACCACTGGAAAACCATTCATCTTGTACACAAGAGCCCTTGATCACTCTTTAGGAGCTCTGCTTGCGTAAAAAAATGATCAAAGAAAAGAAGCTGCTCTATATTACCTCAGCTGCATGCTAGTAGGTGCAGAGCATCGCTACTCTCCAGTCGAAAACGAATGTCTTGCAGTGATGTTTGCCGTACAAAAACTGCGTCACTACTTGCTTTCCAACACAGTCTACCTGGTCTCAAGGGTCAACCTCTTGAAGGTCTTTGTCACAAAGGCAGGTTCTCTCAACGCTCGACTGGCAAAATGGTCCATCCTTCTGTCACCATTTGATATTAGGTATGTACCACAAAAGGCAATCAAAGGGCAAGCTCTAGCGGACTTCCTCGCAGAGCATCCATTGCCTAAAGATTCTCCACTCAGAGATGATCTCCCAGACGAACCAGTCTATAATGTGGAGACTTTCTCACAAAGTGCCTCTTGGGACATGTACTTTGACGGTGCAACCAGGACAAATGAAAAAAGACAGCTGATCTCGGGAGTTGGCATCCTCTTTGTTAGCCCCGACAAATACATGATTCCACATGCTTTCTCGCTACTGGAACCATGCACAAACAATGCAGCTGAATATCAAGCTCTGATCCTAGGATTGGAACTCGCCATCGAATCCGGTATCATCATGCTGGAAGTCTTTGGAGACTCTCAACTGATCGTCAACCAGATGAAACAGAAATTTGATGTCAGGAAGCCAGATCTGCTGCCTTACTACAACAAGGCACAATCACTTCTGCAAAAGTTTGACATCTGTCACATCACCCACATTCGTAGAGGTGAAAACATACGTGCAGATGCCCTAGCTGGACTTGCCACATCTATGGCAATCTAGGAAGGGGAAAACATGCAAATCACAGTGTGCGAAATAAGAATCCTTCCTTCTCTTAACACACACCAAGCAGTTGCTGAATGCCACCAAGTGGTTGGAAGTCGGATTTCAATCCTTCAAACTTCAATCGGCGACTGGAGGGATCCGTTCATTGATTACATTATGTTCGGAATCCTACCTGAAGATTCAAAAGAATGGGTAAGCATCCAAAGGTGAACTCCAAGCTTTCATTTGGATATTCCTTCAAAATTCCTTTACAGGAAATCCTTCAACGGAGTACTTCTACGCTGCTTGTCACAACAAGAGGCTGAAGAAACACTCAAAGAAGTTCATGCCGGTCTTTGCGGAGCTCATCAGGCTGGTCCCAAGCTCTATGATCAGATAAAAAGGTTAGGATATTACTGGCCTACCATGGTAGCTGACGCAATGCAATTTGCTAAGCGCTGCCAACAATGCCAAATTCATGGAGATTACATTCACATGCCTCCAGAATGGCTGCATCCTACATCGATTTCATGGCCTTTCGAAGCCTGGGGTATGGACATCATAGGTCCTATTTCTCCCCCTTCGAGCAAAGGTCATTGCTTCATCTTCGCCGCTACGAATTATTTCTCCAAGTGGTCAGAAGCATTTGCGTTCAACGAAATGAAGACCTCATCAGTCCTTCAGTTCCTGCACACCACCATCATTTGTCGTTTCGGCATACCCAAAAGATTCGTCCATCATAACGGACCACAATTCCGGGATCATCAATTCTACAGGTTCTGTGACAAATACAAAATCCAAAGCTGTCCTTCAACTCCATACAATCCGGCAGCAAACGGATTAGCAGAATCTTTCAACAAGACACTCTGCAAAATCCTCAAAAAAATGGTCTCTAGTCACAATAGAGACTGGAGCGATAAAATGTCTGAAGCTTTGTGGGCCTATCGAACCACTGTTCGAGGACCAACCCATAGCACACCATTCTCCTTGGTCTATGGATGCGAAGTTGTCGTACCCTTGGAAGTACAAATTCCTTCCATGAGGGTATCCTTGCAAAATGACATGACTCAAGAAAGCAATGTCAAATTGCGACTCCATGAGCTGGACAATCTCGATGAGAGATGGCTCGAAGCTCAACAAAGCATTGAACTTTACCAAGCACGCATGGCAGGATCTTTCGACAAAAAGGTCAGGCAACGCGCCTACAAAAAGGGTGACTTGGTCCTTGCGGTAAAAAGACCAATGGTCTTCGCTCACAAGTCCAAAGGCAAATTTGAGCCAAAATGGGAGGGACCCTACGTCATCGACAAGGTTTTCTCCAATGGCGCATACGCACTCCTAAACATGGAAGGTGACAGATGTATGCTACCCATCAACGGCAAGTTCTTAAAGCGGTATTACCCTTGAAGACTTACCTAACTGGGTAAGAGCAATGCCTGTATGGCCAAAACCAGTTTCCAGGTACATGCTCGCTAAACCCACCTTTTTTTTAGAATTTTCATATCAAATGTTGAAATTTCTAAAAATTTAAACAATGCTTACTTCCAACGTTTCATTGTTCAAAAAACCCAAGTTTAGGAACCTTTCCCTAACTTGACCAAAATTTTCAACCCTTGAACCCAAAATTCATGGTTTGAAACAAAATCCGGATTCAGGGATTTCCACCCTAGTCCACCCTTCCTTTTACCGCCAAAATGGTTTTAGGTCAAAACTTATGACCTTCGTGTCTTTAAACAAAAAAAAAAATGGTTTTTCAAAAAAAAAAAAACCACGGGGAAGCGACGCTTAGTCGATACTCGCACAAATCGGAAGCATACGAACCACGTTCGACACTTCCAAAATTACAGGGAGGCGACATTTCATCGATACTTGCAAAATCCAAAACCGTGGAGACGCAACATTTCAGTTGATATCCACAACCCAAATTTCAAAGGTTCAAAAAAAAAAACCCTAAAAACCGTGGAGACGCAACATTTAAGTTGATATCCACAACCCAAAATTCAAAGGTTCAAAAAAACCTAAAAAAAAAAAACCATGGAGACGCAACATTTCAGTTGATATCCATAACCCAAAGGTTCGAGAAAACCACAAATTTCAAAAATCATGGGGAAACGACATCAAGTCAGTACCAACAAAACCAAAATTTTTGAAAAGCAAGGATGCGACATTCCATCGATACTTGCACCCAAATCCGCGAAGATGCAACATTCCATCGATACTCGCAACCGAATGAGCAAGGATGTGACATTCCATCGATACTTGCAAGAACATTCAGCAGGGAGGCGACTTTTAGTCGATACTTGCATTTTTGAAAACCAAAACAGGCTATAAATGCCACAAACCGGCTATAGATGCCACCAAAACAGTCTATAAATGCCACAAACCGGCTATCAATGCCACAAAACAAAACCGGCTATCAATGCCACAAACAAAAAAAAATGGCTTTCAAAAAACCTGGCTATCAATGCCACAAACTCGGCAATCAATGCCACCAAAACCCAGCTATCAATGCCAAAACCGGCTATAGATGCCACCAAAACCGGCTCTCATGCCAAAAATCGGCTTCCATGCCACAAACAAAAATCTGGCTTCCATGCCAAAACAATCATTTGACAAAAGATTTTCACAAAATGATAAACTTTTTGATCAAATCCCATTTAGCAATTACTTTTATCATAAAAAGATTTAAGTGAGCATAGGGAAAACAAAAAAAAGCATCCCATTTAGCAATTACTTTTATCACAAAAAGATTTAAGTGAGCGCAGGGAAAACAAAAAAAAAGCATCACATTTAGCAATTACTTTTATCACAAAAAGATTTAAGTGAGCGTAGGGAAAACAAAAAAAGAGGCATCCCATTTAGCAATTACTTTCATCACAAAAAGATTTAAGTGAGCGTAGGGAAAACAAAAAAAAAAGAGTACCAAAAAAAATACATGTGGTACCAAAAAAAAGAAAGTGTTCACAAGCACTACAAAAAAAGTACAAAAAAAAATACAAGTGGTACCAAAAAAGAGAGAAGGATGGTTTCTGTTTTAAAAAAAAAAATAGGAGCTCAATCAAAAATGGTCTCCGGCCAAGAGTTCAGCTCCTCAAGCAAACTTTTGGCCTCAGCCGTCAGGGATTCCAAGGCATGCCTCTTCAGGAACTTGCCATGAGATGCTGGGGTGGGCTGTAACCCTTCTTTCGCACCGGGAAGCTTCTCCCGAGCAGTTTGCCATTGTTTGTTCTCTTCAGACTTCCTTTTAAGAACTCGATCGGCATCTGCAACCCGACGAATCAGAGCACTCTCCCTGTCACGAGCCTCTGTTATTGCAGCCCACTTGGCAGCGACTTGTGCCTGCAGATGCTCAAGACGTTTCCTGTCCTCATCGACCTCCCTATCAAGGATGTTAAGGTCATGTGTCAGCCCAATGATGGTTAGCTCTTCTAAGTTCTTCTCTCGAACAATCTGCATCCTGCTTTGTGTAGCCTCATCCAGGTTAGACTGAGCCTTATCCGCAGGGTCCAGGAACATCTCCTTGAAGAACTGGTCGTCAGGAAAACCCATGGTCTCAAACCACCTGTCACCCAGTTCAATGATCCTATCAACGATCGCCCTGGCACTTGTGACATCCAGACCAGCCTCTTCGGCATCACCGAAAATCTCACGCACATGTTGGATCATCCCAAATCCGACATCTAAGTGCCCAGAAAGCAGAGTCTCAATCCAAGAGCTCAGAACCCGCACCACCACCTTCTTCGCAAAAAGAAGAGATGGCCCAGCTAAAGATTCGCCCAACTCCGTTGGTCGGCTGCTCATGTCATCACTCGTTGGAAGAGTAACAAAAGAACTCTTTCCAGTTGAAGCTGCTCCTGCTCGGGAAGGAATCTCAGCACGAGGTATCTCCTCAACAGTGTCAGAACTGGTCCCAGGAGTCTCTACCTCTGGATCAACCTCTGGCATCCCTTGCTCTAGTTCTGAAGGAAGCGACGGACTCTCCTCTGTCACTTCAAAACCTGCCAAAGAAACACAAAAAGGTATGAATATAATCCTATTTGAAAATCATTATCAGGGTTATTACTACAAATACCTTCTTCGACGACTGGCGGAAGACTCTCTTCCTCCATGAACTCATCGGAAGCATCATGAACATTTGCATCCATCGATGGTTCAAAGTCATCGGAATCCTGTGGCAAGTCAGCTGGCAAGAAAAATGTTAGCAAACTAAGTCACAGACACAAAAAAAAAAAGAAAACAAAAGAAGTCATACCAATTGGAGATTCTGGATTCACTCCAGAATCCCTCGGTTCTTCTTCAGGTGCCCCGACAGGATCCGTCACCACCTCATCGGTTGGAACCTCAGGCATCACCAAGTCTTCCTCTGCTAAAAAAAAAAAAAGAGAAGCAGAAACAAGAAGCAAATCAAAACATGGAAAAATCCCATGAAAAGAAATGGAAAGAGAAAAAGGAAGAATCATACCTTCACCGACGGTCTCTTCTTCTCGGCTTCTCTTCTCTGGAGGCTCGTCAGCATCCACTGGCATATCCTCATTGATAGTAAGAGGGACTTCCAAGTCAGGAGAGTCCTCATGCTGCCCCTTGCTGCGATGATGACTCCTCCTCCTCTTACTCCTGCGGGCTCGCTTTTTAGAGGAACTTGCCCCACTGTCAGAGTCAGGTTTCCCACTCGACTCCTCACTGGATGGTCTATTCTTGCCAGTAGACTCCACGGAAGCTTGCCTCTGTGCCGCTTGCATCCAAGCACCAAGTTCGGCTTCCTCCTGTTCGAGCTGCTCTAAAGCCTCATCAGGTATTTCTCGAACAGCTTCAGGACCAATGACGCCATGGTCACCGAGAAAGCCTATCTTGTGCTTCTCTCCAGAAAGGAAGGCCCAAACTTCCTCTCGCCGGATGCCATCCGACTTTCCAAGGCCCTTTCCCGATGCCAGCTTCACATCAAGCTCCTTCTTGGAAAGCCCTCGATATGCCGAAAAGCTCTCCGCGAACCACTTCGCAAAGCCGGCAGTCCGGGAAGTCAATAACACCGGATAAGAGATCATGGCTGTAGTGTCTTCAGCACTATAGAAAGCCCATGCATTTCTCCCATCCTGTAAACCTCCAAAGAGCTTCACCATGCTTGAAGGCTCTCCAACAACGCCTTGAGAAAAACCCAACTGCAAAGCAAAGCAAGAGGGTACATATGGCTGGATGTCGATGAAAAGATGTCTGCGGTACACCATCGTGCCGACATGTATGCTGAAAAGCCACTCCTCTGCATTCGTCAAGGAGTAATGCCTTCCCGACCCCGCCCTGGTAGAGTCACGGGAGGCACCAAAATCAAAAGCCTTCTTCCGCAGCTCCGGAGAAAGCTTCACTGAAGATTGCCCCATCTCGACGTCCCTGAACCGCCGGATCCTCATGCGGGCAAACAAAAGTGATTCGGACACGGCTTTACCCTTAGCCAGCCGAATCATCAGAGGATCATCATCATGTGCAGCACCCAGCCGGTGGAAGCCAGGACAGTGGTACACGTACCACGAATAAAAGATATGGGCTGAAAATACCCTATTCATGGGAAGCCCAGGCCGAACCAAAAAAGCAGCAGCCTGTAGTTCGGTACGCAGGTAGGAGTAAAGAGCTGGCACCAAAGCAAGCTGCTCTCCAAACACCATCTGACAAGCCAAAAAAAGATAATGCAGCCTGATGTGCGTCCTCCAACAAAAATAGCCTCACCAAGCCAATAAGTGAGGTAAACAGCGAGATCTCTCCGCAGTGCAATGTCAGGACATATGGCGTTTGTACTTGCACAGAAATCTCTCAACTCTTCTTACATAGCCAAGGTCTTCTTCGAACTAGGATCCTGAGCCCTGGCTTCCTGGGTCACACTATCAGAAGACTCCATGCTATCAAAAAAGTTGGGGAACGAAGAGCTAGAATTCTTCCAACTGCTGGATCTAACTTTCAAACCCTCCTTCTCCTTCAAAAAATCATAGAAGGCGACGAGCTGAAAGTACAGAAGCCTGAACTCCTCAGACTGCCCCTCAAGGACGCTGTCAATCGGCATAAACTCCTCATAGAGTTTGCCAAGGATGGGCAATCCAGTAATGGCCCTCAGCTCCTTCAAAGAGAAACCAATCTCTCCTTTCGTCACAACGAAGGTATTTTTTTGTGGGAGGAATGACTCCAGCATAGCCATGAAGGCCTCGTCGGAAAAGATCACGGTCTCCCTAAAGGCGCGGACCGCATCAAAAATCCCGGCTTCCTTCAAAACGGCGCCACCAATCAGCAGGACGCGATCAGTCCATGACTATCACTCGGAGTCAGTAATGAAACGGCCAAGAAGTCGAAAAGGCTTTATCCAATTGCTGCCGTCGCCGCTGAAAATACCAAGGCCCACCGGTCTCAAATTGACCGACGGATAATCAGAGCCCTGGTAGCCGCTGGATGGCATCAACAGGTCCATGTCAGCAGGCGACCTCTCCGTATATCCAGGAGAACCGCCAACAAAAACCCCGGTCTTGATTACATTTGTCCTTCTCACCCAGCTTGGAGGATCTTCCCTCTTAGAGCACGTGGGGGCAAGGCTCATGATCGAGACGGTGCGATCAAACGTCGACCGGGTAACAACAGTTTTCTTCTCACCATCTGTTGTGAAAGAGAACTGAAAACATCTCCTCTGGTATGTCATGTCATCAGGGACTGCATCACCAAAGAAGTAGGTAGGCTTGGGCAAAACCCTCTGATCTTCCATCACCCATGGACGACTACTTACCATGATCTTATAGAATTCCTCTCCCTTGAGAGTGATTAGTCGCTGCCTCATCTCATCTCTGTTGAGGGAGTCACACTCTTCCAGATTTCTCTCAACATAATGGACCTTCTCAAAGGCCTGTTGAACTGCTGGATTAGAAGATCTAGCAGATCGACGAGGTACGCTTGTAGCAGGCTCTTTACCCTTATTCGTTCTGGAGGAACCACCTGCAAAGGATGGAAAAGAAAAAGATCAAACATCAAAATGACAGAATCTCGCTAAAAAAATATGGCGAAATTTTGACATGATGACGGGGCAATTTCGAAGAAAAGGAACTATCCCGAAAGAAATAGAAAGCTTGAAGATGGGCTCAACATTGTTGCGAGCTCCAAAACTCCAAACTTTCGAAACCTCAAAGTCTCCGCAAAATCAGGAAGGGCTCAACATCGCTGCGAGCTCCAAATTCCCAAATTTGCGAAAATTTTCAGGTATGCTATCACATCATGCTACGATTCAATTTATAAAAATATACATGCATGAACATCTTGGTTTGCGAAAAAATGCATTATCATGATGAGCAAAAAAAAAAGAAAAAAAGAAACTTTCTCAAAAAAAAAAGGGGGAGAAAGAAAACGAAAAAAAAAAACAAAAGAAAACTTTCTAAAAAAAAAGAGGGAGAAAGAAAGCAAAAAAAAAAAGAAAAGAAACTTTCTCGAAAAAAAAAGGGGAAAGAAAACAAAAAAAAAAAGGAAAAGAAAAAAGGGGCTGGCCCACAGGCCACATAGCCGTACGGCCAGATCCGTACGGATCTGTCCGTACGGCCCACAAAAGAAAAAAAAAACACATGCAAAAAAAAAAAGGAAGAAAGCAAAAAAAAAAAAAGTGTGAAAAAAAAAAGAAGCAAACACGTGGAAAAGAAGAAAAAAAGAAGAAAAGAAAAGAAAGAAACAAAAAAAAAAAAGAAATAACCTTTTTTCCTACAATGGGGTTTTCTTGAAAAGGGAACTTACTTGAAGCCATTGATGGAGAAGAAGAAGAAAAGTCTTGAAGATCTTGAAGAAGAAGAACTCTTGGTCTTGAAGCCCTCTTGGGATTGTTGCAAAAGAAAGTAATAAGAGCAAGAGATCCAACCTCCTCCTTGCTTTTATAGAAGAGAGCAAACCAAAGAAGGAAAGAAGAAAGAGGTAAGTGCTACTAATTAATAACCTTACCAAAAGAAAGAGATTAGAAAGATTCTTTCCCAAAAGAAAGATATCTTGAGGGATTCTCTCCCAAAAAGAAATCAATGAGAGATTTTCACTCAAAAGATAGGATCAATAGAAGATTCTTTCCCAAAGGAGGATATCTTGAGATATTCTCTCCCAAAATAAAGGGAACATGAGAGATTCTCTCCAAGTAAAGATATTCTTAGATATTCTCTATCCAAATGAGATATTTTTTGATATTTTTTACAAAAATGACACCATATGAAATCTAAGCCATTTCAAAAAGCTTAAGGTCCCATGGGTTAGCCCATATGAGCCAGGTTTGACCACCTAGGCACTTAAAAAAATAATTTGGGCTTTTAGTCAAAGAGAAATCCCTCTTACCAAGAGTATACAAAAATGGTTTCATGCCTCTTTTGAGTTGATTGGACCATACAAAGAAAATTCCAAGCCCCATGAGCTTCCAAAAATCAAACCATCCAGCCTCATAAACCAAATTGAGCCAAAATCTTGAAATTGACATTCCACAAAAATCCAAACCAAATCATGGTCCCCGAACTTGCCACATACAGCTTGTTAGGTCACAAGACCAAAACCAAAAACCAAAACCTGATTCCCTAACTTGCCACATACAGCCTATTAGGTCACAAGATCAAAACCAAAATTGATCCCCCAACATTCCACGTACAGCTTGTTGGGTCACACGGTCAAAACCATACCCGACCCCTTAACCTGCCACATACAGCCTGTTAGGTCACAAGGTCAAAACCCAAATCCACATCCCAGATGTTATCTTCAAAACTTTGCCTTGAGATGGTACGTGATCCCTTTCACTACCATAAAATTCCCCTGGAAGCTCAAAAGGCTACAAATACCAAAAAGAAAGACTGCTCAAAGACTCTTGGTCAAGTCACAAGCTCTCCTTCACAAATCTCTTCGAGGCACATCGACTACAAAAGTTAAGCAACTCGTCGCTGTACCTCGAGGGGGCATTTATTGACACCAAAAATGTCACTTTGCCTCTTTAAGATCCAAAAAGCTACATGAAGTCGCAACCTGCCATAAACAGGCAATGCTACTTCCAACAAATCAAATCTTGTCAGAATCAAATAAAAACTGCAAGATCCTTCAAGACAGCCAAAAGAAGAGTACACAAGAAGTTTCGGGGCATTTCAAAATCATTTGGCCTAACTTGGCTTCTCTGGCAGCTGAAAAGGAGCTCCCGGCGGCGAAAGCATCAGAGACACCAAATCTTCGATCAGAGCCGATGAATGGTCTCAAAATACATCCAAAAGGCTCCACGTCAAGTTTCGAGTCAAACCGACAACGTTTGACCCTACATCAACCCTCGAACAGCTAAATCAAGCCTCTCGGCGGTGAGAACCACCGAGGCCATCACTCATCAGATAGAGCACATGGATGGCTTCAAAATGCTTACAAAGGGCTACACGTCAAATTTCAGGTCATTTCGACAACATTTGACCATACTTTGACGCTCGGAAGCCAAATCAGGCCTCTCGGCGGCGAAGCTCCCCGGGACCATGGTTTCCAAGACAGAGCCTATGGATCATCTTAAAATGACTCCAATAGGTTCCCTGTCAAATTTCAAGTCAATCGGACATCGGTTGACCGCACATCAAGCCGCGACATCTTCAACGCGACAAAAGCAAGTCTACTAGTGATAGGACCCCAAACGGCTTCAAAACTCAAACAAAAGTCTATGGTTGGTCTTATTTATTGCTAAGCAGGCTTCACCCTAAATTTTAGGTCATTCCGACATCGTTTGACCCAGTTTCAGCTTCTGACGGAAAATCGGCAGCTCTGCGCAACAAAGTCTTCGGCTTTCTCAGAAAATTGGAAACTTTGCAAAATAAAATGCAAGGATTCTCATCAGGTTTTCTATAGGGAAATCAGGCCAATAAATGATCAAAAATGTCAAGGAAAAATACAGAAGAAAAAAGAATCGAAAAACAGCAAAAACGGATACAAAACGGGACAAAAGGGGGAAAACTCCCCCCCCCCCAACTAGGGTCACAGACCCCTGCGACCCTGGCCCAGGGTCGCCAGCTGCGACCCTGGGGCCCAAGATCGCCCTGTGGGCCCCGGAAACCCCGTTTTTCGCCATTTTTTCGCGATTCGAGGCGTCCGACCTCTGGTATTTTCCAAAATTCATACTTTTGAGACACCAAATCCTCTGACATCCGTAAAAAACATGGATTAATCATCAAGAGTATCGAGAACAACATTGATCGCCACCCGGTCAACCAAAAAAGTGTGCTTTCTACCCGACCGATCGAGAAATCGACAAGACAGATGGCACCGACCCGCTGTTGGCAACCAACACCTGAAGTTACATGGTCATCCGATCTCGATCTACATGAAGATCCATCGATGATCATCGCTAGAAGAATCCTAAAAGACGCGGCAGCCCGCGACTCTTCAACTACTCAGCGACCACTTAATGCGATTAATTGACTAGCTTTATTACAGTCATTAATCCATTTCTTTGGACGGACCAATCAGAAGCAAGCATCCGGGAGTTACAAGTCAAGAGATTCATGGCATTTAAAAAAATCCTCCCATCATGGCGATTAAAGGCGATTAAATGCCCTCAATCTCCTCCGGCCAATCAGAAGCCATGAAAAAGGAGTTACAAAATAAAGAATTCAATCTTGTAACTCCTCCCTTTATGTAGCTTTATGACAATTAAGGCTCATAAACCCTCCTAAATGGCTACCTAAAAGCCTATAAATAGGAGAGCTCTCCAAGAAGAAAAAGGAGACACAGAGGGAGACGGACGGACAAAGCACAGAAATTCAGAGAAGGAAAAGAGAGAAAACTCTGTGGAAGTTCTACACCGACCACCGCTACAAGGTGACAAAAGTCCCTTGGGGGGTACCTCCTTCCCCCCCCCCCCCCCCCCCCCCCCCAAGGTCCTTGGCTTTTCCTTCTGCCTCCAAATGGCTTAGACGTGGCTTTTCAGCCCGTCTACTCAGCTTTTTATTGGACGTAGGACCTCCTTTTGGTCTTTGTTCTCTAAAAACCTGAGGTTATAGCCAAGCCAAGCGAATCAATAGCATCCTCTGTTCTCATCTGCATGGATGATGGCGAAGTCCACATATGGCTTGTGACCGTCAATCTGAATGGGTCCCCTACAATCTCCTGAGAAGTTAGATCCTCCTTTTCTAGCTTTTCATTGTAGTTTGTATTTTTTTTAAAGAGACAAAAATCACAACTCTTGTCTTTCATTATTGATAAGGATTGTAAATCGGCTATAAACGCCAAAATCGGCTATAAACGCCAAAATCGGCTATAAATGCCAAAAAAATCACCTTTCACGGCAAATCAAGAAAATGTCTCTTTTCTTAAATATATGTGCAATGGAAAACTTGAAAGAATTTGATTTCTTTTTTACTTGCAAAGGTTGATCTACGGATCACCACTTGCAATTCCAAGTAAAAAATAGAAAATCTAGCATACCCACACAAAAGAAATGTTGATGCACGCCCTTGCCCCCCGGTTACGAAAGGGTCGGACCCAACGGACTCCCACGTCCGCCGACCTCGGTAGAACCAGGTAGGAGCGCGGTCCATCACACACGGTCAAAATCAAACCCGACCCCCTAACTTGCCACATACATCTTATTAAGTCACAAGGTAAAAACAAAAACAAAACCCAAATCCGCATCCCTGATGTCATTTTCAAAACTTTGCCTCGATGGAACGTGATTCCTTTCACTACCATAAAATTCCCCTGGAAGCTCAAAAGGCCACTCTACCAAAAGAAAGACTGCTCAGAGACTCTTGGTCAAGTCACAAGCTCTCCTTCAGAAATATCTTCGAGGCACATTGACTATAAAATTTAAGCAACTCGTCGCTGTACCTTGAGGGGGCATTTGTTGACACCAAAAATGTCACTTTGCTTCTTCAACATCAAGAAAGTTACATGAAGTCGCGGCCTGCTTGCCACAAATGGGCAATGCTACTTCTAAAAAAAATCAAATCTTGTCAGAATCAAACAAAAAACTGCAAGATCTTTCAAAAAGTTTCGGGCCATTTCAAAATCATTTAACCTAACTTCGCTTCTCCGATAGCTGAGCAGGAGCTCTCTGCGGCGACAGCATCAGAGACACCAAATCTTCGATCAGAGCCTATGGATTGTCTCAAAATACATACAAAAGGCTCCACGTCAGGTTCCGAGTCAAACCGACAACGTTTGACCCTCCATCAACCCTCGAGCAGCTAAATCAAGCCTCTCGGTGGCTGAAAGTCCGAGAGATCCTACCCTAGAGGGGGGGTGAATAGGGTGATCTACACTTAATGACTAATTATGGCCAATTTTAATTTCTTTAAAATAAACTAGTCACATGTGATGATTAACATATAAAATGCGGAAGCTTAAACAAAACAATCACCACAAATCAATCACCACTACACAAGGATTTATAGTGGTTCGGCCTCAATGCCTACATCCACTACCGGCTTGTGACTCAACACCCTACCGGATTTCCACTAATATGCTTTTCAAAAGGCTAAGCAATAACCTCTACAATATGCTTTCCAAGGATAAGCAATAACCTTACAATGTTATTTTTCTAGGCTAAACAACAACCTATACACAATGCTTTTATATGGCTAAGCGATAACCTTATAAGCAAATGATTTCTCTCAAAGAAAGTGTCTTCACAAAACACTCTAAGAGATTACAATTTAAGCTTAATTTAATTGCCTCTTAAAGAGGCGAATATGAAAGTGTAAAGCTAACTCACACAACACTCTAAGTAATGCAAAGATGAATGCTCATGAAGTGTGTGTGTGAATACTTCAATCAAGTTGAAAATGAAAGCTTAATCAATTTATGCTAAAAGCATTTTTAAAAGTTTAATGCACATAAAAAGATATGATTGAAGTAATATGCAAATCACATGTACCAAATACAAACTTGTAGAAGATATGAAAAACAAGGGTTCACAAGTTGTATGAAATTAATTTAGTCTAAACATGTGATGCATGTGCAATGTTGTTTTCAAAACCAAACTAATTCAACAAAGGTTTAAATGAATGAAAACAACAAGGAAAGATTCAAAACAAGTTAATGAATCATGACATAAAAGAAATTAAAGATTTTGGCAATGCATGATTAACAAAGTTTATAAAACAAACTTGTTTTGAAATCAAGGTGAAGAATCCTATGACTTAAATCAAAGATTAAGGAAGTAGAGGATTCAACACATCATAGTTTAAATGCTAAAATCATTTACAAATAGTTTAACAAAGCATAAAACAATAAAAGGCAAAGCTTACTTGGTGGTTTAACTTTATTAATCCAAGCTTTAGCTTTCCTTAATGACCATTAGCCTTCCTTAGCTTGACCCCCTTTCTTTTGCTTCAAAATGCCTCAAGAAGGGCTTCAAAGATCATCAAAATGGCTAAGGAATGAACTCACTTTTATAGAAAAAGTGTTCAAATGGCTACCTGTCGGTCGACCGACAGGTTGGTGTCGGGCGACCGACACCTCAACGGTCAGATTCCAACGGTCAAGAAATTTACCGTTGTGCAGGTGTGGGTCAGCCGACAGGAACCGACAAGCTGACCGACAGTACAATTTTGTTCAGAAAACAGCTCTCTGGAATTCTAACCGAGAGGCTTTCGGTCAGCTTCTGAACTATGGTCGGTTAGCCGACACCTGACCGACAAGCTAACCGACAGTGTGGCTAAAATCCCAACTTTTGCACATTTCAAAGTATTTTCATGTAGGGATTTTTGGGCCATTAAACCAAGCTTGGAAACATGATTTTAAATCATCTAAGTGCTTTTAAAATTATGAAAAATAAAAAGCCAAATATAATTTGAAACTTTAAAACATAGGCTAGCTTGATTGTAAAAAAAAATTTCTTTTCAAAAACAAATGCATCCAAGATTTAACTCCAAAACATGCACAAACTATAAGATTTACAATATTTAAAAACAATGCATGTAGAAAATCAGATTTCAAGATATTTAACTCAATGCATGTGTGAAAATTCATGAGATGCTAAAATGATAATGTATCCATCAAATTGCAATACACAAAATCCCTAACAATCTCCCCCTTTGCAATTTGATGGCAAACCTTTTATATGTTGGCAGACTTTGCTCAACACTAAATTTTCACACAGTCTTCAGCTCCTCCTTGGCTGGACAATACTTGAAATCTTCTTGGATGCTTCTTCACTTTAGCTTGGGCTCTAGCTTCATTCTTCTTGATGCTTGGAGCTTGATCAGTCTTCAAGCTTTCTCTTTATCGTCCTTTCTTTAGACCAAGCATATTCTTTAGCTTCCAAGCTCTTTCTTCTATCATCTTCTCCCCCTATGACCATGCATTCTCTCCCTTTGGGTAGCTTGATCACTCTTTCTCCCCCTTAATTCTTTCTCCCCCTTTGCCAATAAACTTGAGAACTTTCTCTCCCTTAATATTATTCTCCCCCTTTGCAATTAAATTGCAAAGGTATCAATTGAGGAGAGGTACCAACACACATGAAACAAGGAAAATACCTTTAGTAGCACCTGTTAACAAAAGTAATCGAAAATGAAATATATAACAGGGCATCATGCATGGGTAGATAGGCTATAAGGGTACAGAGCCAATATAAGGGTGAATTTGATCAACTCTAATGCTTCTTTAGAAGGTTTACTCCCCCTCAATCCATACTCTTCTTTTGTCAAACTTTTGACAACAACTTAACTACTAGGTGCAAGAAGAAGATGGTTTAACCAATTGAGGGTTAACTTCAAGAGAAGAATTAGATACCAATTGATAATGATAATTGACTATTAAAGTATAAATTGATCAAATTACCAATATAAAGATGCCAATTGATGGACAAGCTATTGGATAATTAGAGAGCAAGGTCAAAAGGAGATAAACTATCATGGATATCAATTGAAATAAATAAAAATATCAATTGAGATTCAAGGATAAAACTATTAACTCAATCACTCTAAAATGGAGTTAAGGAATACACCTATTAGGGTTCATCCAAATTAGAGCTATCCATGAAGAGATGGGGTTTACTCAAACATAGCATCAAACAATTTAACTATGAAAATCATAAGTTATGTAAGGTTTTGAATTCATTTCATACAATCATTGGATATAACTATCATGAGCAAGATGAGTGAAATGAAATTCAATCATGAAGCCAAAACTCACCATTAACCAACCAAATTATGAAAACATAAACATGGTGGTCATGTAATTTACCTATAAGAGCATGAGAGGTGGCAATCATGAAGATTATGATGCTAATGGAATGTGACATGAAGCAAAAGACATATGACTATCAAGATCAATCCAATGTACACAAGGTCTATCACAAACTCAAGATATGATACCAATTGGATATAGATACTAATTGAAAATTATACCAATTGATTACCAATTGAATAGGAAATATGATTAAGAGCAAGCATGTGACAAACACAAAATCCCGACAATCATCATAAAATGATTATTCATCACTTTTAATGATATGACTAATGAGCATAGTGATGAACAAGAGAAATTGCATAAAAGATATAACTTAGTAGAACATGCAATTTTCAAAGTGTCAAGATCATATGAATTCAACATCTAAGACATCCATCAAACAATAGATATAACTAAGAAATACAAGGAATGGATTTCAAAGAGGTTCATATGATCAAGCACACTACTATGAAGTTGAAACATGTATAAAGAATGATACCAATAAGAAAAATACACATCAATCAATCATCATAACCATCCAAAAAAAATAAAATGACTAGTAAGCATAAAGGATGGATTTGAGAGTCCTAGTATGGGTTTTTTTTTTTTTTTTTTACAAATGTAAATAAGATCACAACTATACAAGAAACTAATAGACGTCTGCATATGAAAAGAATGAAACTAAAAGATGCAAATTGCCTATCACAAAATTCATTTCCATTTAAGTTAAGATAACTAAATGCATGAGGAAATGAAAACAAGGAACATGCTATGATGTTTATAACTAAAAAAATTTTAAAGCATTTCCATTCATACAATCTTCAAATCATTTCAATAAACAAAATCCAACAATGAGCATAAAGAGGATGATTTTAAAGATAACATTTTTTTTTCAACTTTGCATTTTAAAAGATATAACTTAATTGGAAAACATACAAGTTTATCTTTTCAAAGTAATTTTCCATATGAAGGTATAACTTAGAAATCCATGGAAAATCCAAATTGTTTCAAATCATTTGTTTTTCAAAATAAATCTTACTAAGACATCTAAACAAATGATTTTACAATATCAATTGATTATGAATAATCTAGCTATGAAAGCTTTTGAAATCATAATCAATTGATTATGTATAGAAATGCAATACAAGAGATATAACTCAAAGTGAGCAAAAAGCAAATCTAACATGAGAAAATTATAATCAAAATGATTTTGAAAACCATGATATTTAACTAGAATGGTGCATGATGACTAAATCAATTGATTATAAATAAACATTGCATTTTAAGAAATGTAACTTTTAAAAGAACATAAAATGAATGCAACATGACCAACAAAATGATTTAACTATTAAGGAGTAGGTTGGTCAAAGAGGTCCAAGGCCTTAAGGTTTTACTAAAAATATAACTTTAGGAATCCACCTAAGGTCTTGAGAGGGTTGGTCTTTGAGGTCCATCTTAAAAGTCTCACCAACTATTGGAGATTTGACTTGATAAATTTTCAATTTAGACTTATCACCATGATGTTTAGATTTAACTAAATTTGGCTTAGGTTGGTGATTAGTCTTTTGAGGTTGGTGACTTTTCTTCTTAGGGGATTGAGCCATTTTTCTTTTCTTCTTATTTTCTCCCTTTATTTGACTTTTGAATTTTAGATTTAACTTTGCAACTTTCTTCAAAAGTTCTTTCATGTTTTGATTTAAGGGAGATAGATTGAGAAGCTTTTTATTTATAGATTCTTTTAAAGTTGGTTTAACTTGTTTAGACTTTTTAGAATCTATCCTTTTTAATAAGTTTAACTTGTTTAGTCTTCTTGGAGTCCTCCTTGATTTTTAGTGTCTTATCCATCATTGAGTTTGATTTTACTTTCTTTGGTTCAAAGATGGGTTTAGACACATTGCTTCTCCTTTGTTTGCACTCAAACTTAAAATGTCTTTCAATGCCACAATAATTGCATTTAGTCATGGGCAAAGAAGTGTGAGTGCTAGAGAATGAGGACTCACCTTTCACAAATGTGTTGGTGAATTTAGGGTCATGTGAAATATTCCTATCATATCCAAGACCCGTCCTATCTCTTTGAAATTTACCCAATTTCAATAACTTTTCAAATCTTTCTTCACTTTGGGTAAATTTGCACTCATATTTTTGTTTGCAGGTTTCAAGTTGAGTGACTTGGTTTTTAAGGGTGGAATTTTCATTTTTAACTTTTGTTAGTTCAAGTTCAATTCCCTTAAAATTGTTTAGCTCTTCATGGGCAAGTTTTAATTCAAGTTTAGTTTCATTAAAAACATCGGATCCAAGTTCTAGAGTATTTATCTTATTTTGAGCATTAGATAAATTTTCTTTAGTGATAGTCAACTTAGATTCAAGATTGTTAATGTTTTCATCTTGCCTTTGTAATTGATCTCTTAGTTTCAAATTTTCCTTTTTAAAATTATCACAACCTAACTTTAATTCAATTAATTCGTCTTGAGCATTTTGTAGGTTATGCAAAGAGATCATAAACTTAGAGTCTACACGATTTATTAATTCTTCTGTCTCTCTAAGTTCATCTTTTGAAGAGACTAATTGTTTGTTTAGACTTCTAGATTTTTCTTCTAATCTTTTATTCTTTTTAACAAGCTCTAAGGCAAATGTACATAATTCATCATAGGCTTGTTGAATGTCATCTTCATTTTCATTAATTTCTTCTTCTTTTAATTTAAGTTTAGATTCAAGTTGAGATACTATAAATTCAATGTTTGAATCTCCAATAGATGGAAGAAGAAGGGATCTAGAAGAATCTACAAAGTCTAGCATAGTGGAATCCATTTTTATGATTTTCATAGGAATGCACAGCTAGGGTTTTGACTCTAGGTTTTTACACCTAATCTCCAAACACTTGATCCTAAAATATAGAGCACGAGGCTCTGATACCAATTGAAAGTCTGAGGGATCCTACCCTAGAGGGGGGGGGTGAATAGGGTGATCTACACTTAATGACTAATTATGGCCAATTTTAATTTCTTTAAAATAAACTAGTCACATGTGATGATTAACATATAAAATGCGGAAGCTTAAACAAAACAAACACCACAAATCAATCACCACTACATAAGGATTTATAGTGGTTCGGCCTCAATGCCTACATCCACTACCGGCTTGTGACTCAACACCCTACCGGATTTCCACTAATATGCTTTTCAAAAGGCTAAACAATAACCTCTACAATATGCTTTCCAAGGATAAGCAATAACCTTACAATGTTATTTTTCTAGGCTAAACAACAACCTATACACAATGCTTTTATATGGCTAAGCGATAACCTTATAAGCAAATGATTTCTCTCAAAGAAAGTGTCTTCACAAAACACTCTAAGAGATTACAATTTAAGCTTAATTTAATTGCCTCTTAAATAGGCGAATATGAAAGTGTAAAGCTAACTCACACAACACTCTAAGTAATGCAAAGATGAATGCTCATGAAGTGTGTGTGTGAATACTTCAATCAAGTTGAAAATGAAAGCTTAATCAATTTATGCTAAAAGCATTTAAAAGTTTAATGCACATAAAAAGATATGAATGAAGTAATATGCAAATCACATGTACCAAATACAAAAACTTGTAGAAGATATGAAAAACAAGGGTTCACAAGTTGTATAAAATTAATTTAGTTTAAACATGTGATGCATGTGCAATGTTGTTTTCAAAACCAAACTAATTCAACAAAGGTTTAAATGAATGAAAACAACAAGGAAAGATTCAAAACAAGTTAATGAATCATGACATAAAAGAAATCAAAGATTTTGGCAATGCATGATTAACAAAGTTTATAAAACAAACTTGTTTTGAAATCAAGGTGAAGAATCCTATGACTTAAATCAAAGATTAAGGAAGTAGAGGATTCAACACATCATAGTTTATATGCTAAAATCATTTACCAATAGTTTAACAAAGCATAAAACAATAAAAGGCAAAGCTTACTTGGTGGTTTAACTTCATTAATCCAAGCTTTAGCTTTCCTTAATGACCATTAGCCTTCCTTAGCTTGATCCCCTTTCTTTTGCTTCAAAATGCCTCAAGAAGGGCTTCAAAAATCATCAAAAACGGCTAAGGAATGAACTCACTTCTATAGACAAAGTGTTCAAATGGCTACCTGTCGGTCGACCGACAGGTCAACGGTCAGATTCCAACGGTCAAGAAATTTACCGTTGTGCAGGTGTGGGTCAGCTGACAGGAACCGATAAGCTGACCGACAGTACAATTTTGTTCTAAAAACAGCTCTCTGGAATTCTAACCGAGAGGCTTTCGGTCAGCTTCTGAACCATGGTCAGTTAGCCGACACCTGACCGACATGCTAACCGACAGTGTGGTTTCATGTAGGGATTTTTGGACCATTAAACCAAGCTTGGAAACATGATTTTAAATCATCTAAGTGCTTTTAAAATTATGAAACATAAAAGACAAATATAATTTGAAACTTTAAAACATAGGCTAGCTTGATTTAAAAAAAATTCTTTTCAAAAACAAATGCATCCAAGATTTAAATCCAAAACATGCACAAACTATAAGATTTACAATATTTAAAAATAATGCATGTAGAAAATCAGATTTCAAGATATTTAACTCAATGCATGTGTGAAAATTCATGAGATGCTAAAATGATAATGCATCCATCAAATTGCAATACACAAAATCTCTAACAATCTCCCCCTTTGCAATTTGATGGCAAACCTTTTATATGTTGGCAGACTTTGCTCAACACTAAATTTTCACACAGTCTTCAGCTCCTCCTTGGCTGGACAATACTTGAAATCTTCTTGGATGCTTCTTCACTTTAGCTTGGGCTCTAGCTTCATTCTTCTTGATGCTTGGAGCTTGATCAATCTTCAAGCTTTCTCTTTATCTTCCTTTCTTTAGACCAAGCATATTCTTTAGCTTCCAAGCTCTTTCTTCTATCATCTTCTCCCCCTATGACCATGCATTCTCTCCCTTTGGGTAGCTTGATCACTCTTTCTCCCCCTTAATTCTTTCTCCCCCTTTGCCAATAAACTTGAGAACTTTCTCCCCCTTAATATTATTCTCCCCCTTTGCAATTAAATTGCAAAGGTATCAATTGAAGAGGGGTACCTACACACATGAAACAAGGAAAATACCTTTAGTAGCACCTGTTAACAAAAGTAATCGAAAATGAAATATATAACAGGGCATCATTCATGGGTAGATAGGCTATAAGGGTACAGAGCCAATATAATGGTGAATTTGATCAACTCTAATGCTTCTTTAGAAGGTTTACTCCCCCTCAATCCATATTCTTCTTTTGTCAAACTTTTGACAACAATTTAACTAATAGGTGCAAGAAGAAGATGGTTTAACCAATTGAGGGTTAACTTCAAGAGAAGAATTATATACCAATTGATAATGATAATTGACTATTAAAGCACAAATTGATCAAATTACCAATATAAAGATGCCAATTGATGGATAAGCTATTGGATAATTAGAGAGCAAGGTCAAAAGGAGATAAACTATCATGGATATCAATTGAAATAAATAAAAATATCAATTGAGATTCAAGGATAAAACTATTAACTCAATCACTCTAAAATGGAGTTAAGGAATACACTTACTAGGGTTCATCCAAATTAGAGCTATCCATGAAGAGATGTGGTTTACTCAAACATAGCATCAAACAATTTAACTATGAAAATCATAAGCTATGTAAGGTTTTGAATTCATTTCCTACAATCATTGGATATAACTATCATGAACAAGATGAGTGTAATGAAATTCAATCATGAAGCCAAACCTCACCATTAACCAACCAAAATTATGAAAACATAAACAAGGTGGTCATGTAATTTACCTATAAGAGCATGAGAGGTGGCAATCATGAAGATTATGATGCTAATGGAATGTGACATGAAACAAAAGACATATGACTATCAAGATCAATCCAATGTACACAAGGTCTATCACAAACTCAAGATATGATACCAATTGGATATAGATACTAATTGAAAATTATACCAATTGATTACCAATTGAATAGGAAACATGATTAAGAGCAAGCATGTGACAAACACAAAATCCCAACAGGCATCATAAAATGATTATTCATCACTTTTAATGATATGACTAATGAGCATAGTGATGAACAAGAGAAATTGCATAAAAGATATAACTTAGTAGAACATGCAATTTTCAAAGTGTCAAGATCATATGAATTCAACATCTAAGACATCCATCAAACAATAGATATAACTAAGAAATACAAGGAATGGATTTCAAAGAGGTTCATATGATCAAGCACACTACTATGAAGTTGAAACATGTATAAAGAATGATACCAATAAGAAAAATACACATGAATCAATCATCATAACCATCCAAAAAAAAAAATGACTAGTAAGCATAAAGGATGGATTTGAGAGTCCTAGTATGGTTTTTTTTTTTTTTTTTACAAATGTAAATAAGATCACAACCATGCAAGAAACTAATAGACGCCTGCATATGAAAAGAATGAAACTAAAAGATGCAAATTGCCTATCACAAAGTTCATTTCCATTTAAGTTAAGATAACTAAATGCATGAGGAAATGAAAACAAGGAACATGCTATGATGTTTATAACTAAAAAAGTTTTAAAGCATTTCCATTCATAGAATCTTCAAATCATTTCAATAAATAAAATCCAACAATGAGCATAAAGAGGATGATTTTGAAGATAACAATTTTTTTTTCAACTTTGCATTTTAAAAGATATAACTTAATTGGAAAACATACAAGTTGATTTTTTCAAAGTAATTCTCCATATGAAGGTATAACTTAGAAATCCATGGAAAATCCAAATTGTTTCAAATCATTTGTTTTTCAAAACAAATCTTACTAAGACATCTAAACAAATGATTTTACAATATCAATTGATTATGAATAATCTAGCTATGAAAGCTTTTGAAATCATAATCAATTGATCATGTATAGAAATGCAATACAAGAGATATAACTCAAAGTGAGCAAAAAGCAAATCTAACATAAGAAAATTATAATCAAAATGATTTTGAAAACCATGATATTTAACTAGAATGGTGCATGATGACTAAATCAATTGATTACAAATAAACATTGCATTTTAAGAAATGTAACTTTTAAAAGAACATAAAATGAATGCAACATGACCAACAAAATGATTTAACTATTAAGGAGTAGGTTGGTCAAAGAGGTCCAAGGCCTTGAGGTTTTACTAAAAATATAACTTTAGGAATCCACCTAAGGTCTTGAGAGGGTTGGTCTTTGAGGTCCATCTTAAAAGTCTCACCAACTATTGGAGATTTGACTTGATAAATTTTCAATTTAGACTTATCACCATGATGTTTAGATTTAACTAAATTTGGCTTAGGTTGGTGATTAGTCTTTTGAGGTTGGTGACTTTTCTTCTTAGGGGATTGAGCCATTTTTCTTTTCTTCTTATTTTCTCCCTTTATTTGACTTTTGAATTTTAGATTTAACTTTGCAACTTTTTTCAAAAGTTTTTTCATGTTTTGATTTAAGGGAGATAGATTGAGAAGCTTTTTATTTATAGATTCTTTTAAAGTTGGTTTAACTTGTTTAGACTTTTTAGAATCTATTTTAGGAGACTCCTTTTTAATAAGTTTAACTTGTTTAGTCTTCTTGGAGCCTTCCTTGATTTTTAGTGTCTTATCCATCATTGAGTTTGATTTTACTTTCTTTGGTTCAAAGATGGGTTTAGACACATTGCTTCTCCTTTGTTTGCACTCAGACCTAAAATGTCTTTCAATGCCACAATAATTGCATTTAGTCATGGGCAAAGAAATGTGAGTGCTAGAGAATGAATATATGTGGAATTACCTGGGAAGCTTTCAAATCTCAATGCACACTCTATCATTTTAAATGTTGTGGATTTTCATTGGCATCAAACATGTTCTTTTATTAATCAATGTTTAAAAGTTAAGTGTGTGTTGAGATAGCCCCTTGGTAAGTCATTAAGTCATTCTACATTATTCTATTCTATTTCATTTCAGAAAATGTACATGCATTCTTCGGCAAATTAATTTAAAAGGATTTATGTGATTTTCACAACCTTTGATAATCTCGGTGATTTGAAATGAATTGAGGGGTTCGCCACGATTGGAAATATCGATAAAACTACTTATTTTGAATTAATTGATATTGTCCGTTTGTAAATCGTCCAAGTAGTTGCTTTTATCGATTATTGGTAATCTATCGCGATGATTTAAAAATGCATCGGTTCGACAAGTAGATTTGAGTGGTTCGCCATGTTCGGAAATATATCGATAAGACTATTATTGAAAATAAAACCTCGAGGCAAGATGGGGCCAGAGCTTTGTAGTGCGAGCCCATGAGCCAAAGAGACTATTATTTCGAGAATAAAACCTCGAGGTAGGATGGGGCCAGAGCTTTGTAGTGTGAGCCCATGAGCCAAAGGGATTATTATTTTGATTTGTATTGGTTCGGGTTTTGAAAACTAAAGGCACCACTAGGCTTAGGTCACCTTGTCGGGCTGATCACCCGGCTTGGGATCTTTAATTTGTCTGCCAGCTGCAGCTTGGATTCTGTCTGTACCGACCATGGCAACGGTTCTGCTTCCGGTCCCACGTGTAGTGGCTACGGTTCTGTCTGATAACGACTCTGTTCGTTCCGGTCCCACGAGTAGTGGCTACGGTTCTGTCTGCTCTTGTTACTTCGGTAATAGGAGAATATAGTTATATGTGGTTTGCCAGTGTTTTATCCGTTAGATATTTTATTTTATGATTCTTGTTTGTTTATGCTCATTATAGTCTTTGAATTTATTAATGTTTAAGAAATCGATTAATGTTTAAGAAATCGATCTTTTATCGTATTGTCTCTATTATTCAGGATTTTAAATGTATTTCCAATTATGAAATGTTTTACGTAGTCTGTTGTCTCTTTTAAGATATTTATGTTTTAGATACGGTTCATTTATCTGCTTTGATATTTATGTTCAGTCTTTCAATCGTTTTATCATGATTTATTATTATTATTGTTTAGACTCCTTAAATGGATTTACAATTGTTTTCATAAGGTTGTATAAATGCCCTTTTTCCATATTACCTGTTTATTTGCTTCCCAGACCGTCGTGTCTGACCCTGTTTGTTTGGTGCCAGATTCCTCTCCTACTGCTTTTAGGTTTTTGATCGGATGAGGCAGTTGAGCCGCCGGTTTGACGTGAGAGGCTGCCCATTGATATCATCTAGATGTCAAGTTTGGCACCGAAGTTCATATCTAAATATTGGGGGTAGTATTTCTATTTAGTTGGATATTATTTTTGTACGGCTTGGTTAGCCTTTTTCATAGGAGTTGTAATTAAGACACTTGTATTTTGTAACTTTAACATATGTGGGAAATAAAATATCCTGTTACTGCCAGCTCAGTATTCTATGATTTATGATCTGTACCAGTCTGCTTATGTGATGGCTTTATGATATTGGTTGAGTGCGACACGGAATCCGATGGCCACGGACTCCGAGTCGCAACTCCATGTTTAGCTTTCGCGAAAATATATTATGATCGTGATGGAATTTTGTTATCCTCACACATGCGGATCTTAGGAAATACAACAAAAATTTTAATTAATCCCAAAATTTCGCATCCCGAGGTCAGATCACTGCAAGGCCCGGTTTCGGGGTGTGACAGGTTTGGTATCAGAGCTGGTTAGTTTTTAGGAAATAAAACACTCTAGAGACATTAAGACAATTGGTGAGGATTCGTTAGATTGTGTCGATTTGTTTTCTCTTGTCTTTGTTTCTTTGAATTTGAGTCCGCTTTTCTTTTAGTTCGGGAGACTTTTCTTGTCTTTTCTATTGTTCTTGTTGTTAGGGAATTTGGACAACTAAATTTCCTCTTTCGTGGGGGAGAATTTAAAATCTCCACACCCACATTTAGTGTCTTTTGCTCGTGTTCGCATCGAAGATTGGAGACATTGTGGATTCATTATGTTGTTTTCGGAGAACATTAGCAGACTTTCAGCCTTCAGCATCTCCATTGTGATTCATGAGGGAAGATGCCTAAATTTGTTTGCCAAAGAAGAACATGAGTAATATATGAAGACCCCCTTTCAGTTAATCGAAGATCGTCATGCAGCATGCCAAGGTAAGTAAGTGATGAATTTTGGGAGAACTTGGACCGACTTCCTGAGACGAAGGGTTACAAAAGACATTTTGGTTGACTGATCTTATGAAGGGAGAAGTGATTTTTAGTTAGTAAGACTAGAAGTTAGTGCCAGAAACTCAGGGATTTTCCAGATTCAATGAGCCTTGTCATAGTTTTGGTTGAGAATTCCCGTGACTTACAGCTTAGCCAGTGTAGTTGATTCGGCGGTAATACCAAGTGGATGGTTAGTTGTGGTCAAGATAATTTTCGGCAGCAGAGGAAACCTTGTGGATTTTACCAACTTACAGGGTGTTGGATCGGACAACGTGTAGATGCAAGTGAATACCTCAGTTATTGTGATGTCCACTTCTTGATGAGAATGATTGTCGTGACATTTCCACCTTTTGTTATGTTTTTTCTTAATGTCTATGATTTATCCTTGCAGTGTTTAAACAATGGATTATGTTTAATCTTGTTAAGATATTGTTTTACAATGATCTTTTTTAATTTTCTTAAATGTTGACATCTACATTACAAAACCTTAATGACTTCAAAATTTTGTATATGTTTGGTTGGAAATGGATGGATGCTTTTAATGATGGATTATAGAGGCTAGTGAATAAACTGATCTTTAAAAGAAAATAATTAAAATTGCGTTTCTTTTTCAAAGCATAGTGTGAAATTTCTATTTCATTGATTTGTTTCCTTTGGCGGCTATGCAAGATGAATTTCTTAAGGGTTTTCATGTTCAGATTACATACAGATTCCTACATTTGTTTTAACATTCAGCTGTGTTTAGATTTCCACAGGATTTTTATAAACAAATGAGTTCAGATTTCAACAAGGTTTAGTATTTAATTAACACTCAGATTTTTGCAAAGTTTAATGTATAGTCATACTATATGAATTTGAGTTATTTTTGAAATCCTGATTTGAAATTGTTGAGTGTTTCAATGATTTGTTTGGTTATGAAAATATGAATTTCAAAATGAATAATGTTATTTCATACTCAACTTTTATAAACTTTATTTATTAAGCTTTATTTGACAATTTAGAGGTTCAGTTTCTACTATGTTTAAAATGATGAAATTCAACTAGTAATTGTTTTAGTCATTACGTTTAAAATTTTAAGATTTGTTTTGTATTGAATGGAATGAGTTGTAATAGCTTATGGTCAGAGTTTGGAAGTGTAAGAATTGAAGGGTTGATGGATGTAAGGAGGTGTATTGGTTCAGTTGGAAACAAATTTGGATTTTTGAGGTAGTAAGCAGAACTTAAGACATGATATTCAGGTGAGGCTGAGACAATTGTTCTTACAAGAAAGGTAGGGTATAAGGCAGAAACAGAAGATTGAGCAGACTCCATATTGTGAAATTTCAGTCAAGCACCATTCAAGAAAATGACTCTACCCGCACTTTTGCAAGGATTTAGTTAATTGGTGAACCTTAGAGGACAAACTAAAAGTGGTGGAATTGATTCGAGACTTGGATTGAAAGTTTCAGCTTATCAGGGAATGATGCCAGCTTGGCAGGTTTATTTTGTTGATGACACAGTATCAAGCAGAAGATAAAAAAAAAGCAGATAGAATCAGAGTGAGCATGGACTTCTGAGTACAGTGGAGAAAGACTTGAACTTTACGATTTTAAACACACCCATGTTGGGTTTCTAAGATCGGTTATGCTTGTCAGAAGTAGAAGACTTGAAGAGTGAAATCTGAAGAGGCAAGCCATGCGAAGTTTCGACACAGTACAGCTCAACAGGTTATGGCAATTTAACATCTGGTTTATAACAGTGCGACATCTGGGTTGTAGCAGACCAAGTCAGAGACAGGATACCTATAGAATTTGGAGTTTCTGATTTCAGAACGAAGAACGATTGACGATATACTTGGAGGCCATAAACTGATGATACATTCAAGGAGCCAACAGATTTCTAAGTCGCTCACTTCGAAGTTAACGTGTTGACATGAGACGCTTGCGTTGATAGCTTTGATGGGGATGATGGATTGTTTCAGGATTCCGAATCACAGTGGATGAAGAGGCTAGCACTTGGTAGGATTTCAATTTCACTAATTCCTCGAAGATAAGACCAGATAGAAGAGTTTCAAGCCAAAATCTGAATGGTACAATAAAAGTAAATATATGGAATTCCAGAAAATTTTGAAGTAGAGATTATTTCAGAGAAAGCATGTCTACGATCACATCTTCATACAAGTGTCAGGGATATGGTGTACAGCTCAGTATAACTTAAGGCATAGAATTCCAAAGTGATAGAAAGAGACAGAACTTGCAGTTTCTTGGACCGACAGTGACGGACAAGGTAGGTAAAAGAAATGATCAAGTGCAGGAACAACAGACGACACCAAGGATGATTAGAAGAATTGTTAACACTAGTTTGGTCAGAGAAGTATGTTTTCGAGCAGATATGTGGAACAATGTGAAGCCTTCAACCGAATCAGAATGTTATTTGCAGGCACATCTCAACATTAGGTTTGATTAGGGGGCATCACAGTTGCCGAGGTTCAGCGAGGGTGTCAGCGTTTTCTTTAGTCTTTTGGGTTTTTTATTTTTATTTGGTTTAGACCAGTTGGAGGACCAAATGGGTTCCAAGGGGGGGAGGATGTAAAAACCCTACCCCCAGTTCTTTTGTTCAGTATTGTTTTAATTGTGGTTTAGCTTTTTAAGTGAGATTAGAATTTGATTGACTTTGTCTTTGAGTTTGACTAGATTTTTCATAGCCTTGGAGATTTTGAGGACCTTTGACCTTTGGTTTGACCCGGTCCATATGATTTGTATTTTTGGTGAGAAATTATTCTTATTTTGGAAAATTACAATTTTTACTCCTTTTGACTCATTTTATGAAGTTTATCAACTTTCATGTTTTGACCATTTTGATTTGATGATCAGAAAATACGTTTTTCGAGAAAAATGGCAAAATTGACCTTTCACACTAAATCTGTACTTGAGTTTCGAAAATTTCAGAATTTGGGGAAAATATACTTTTTGGAAAGTAAATTTTTCATTGATCGATTTTGTCTTCTTCGTTGATCTCATTTGGGACCCACAAATGTTAGTTTCAGCCCTTTGTGATGTTGGGGCCCAACCCACTTAACCCTTTATAAAACCACATGGGTTCTTATTCTTCCCATTTTCATTTTCCAGCAACATGGGGCTGTCTAGGGCTTTCCTTCCTAGCACTTTCTCTCTCTTCTCCGAAACCCCTCATCTTGAGTGCTAAATGGATGATTGATCTCCCAACCCTCTTCTCTTCTCTCTTGGATTTCTAAAGATGCCATTTTCAAGAGATTTGAGCTAGAGGAGACCCCTCTTCCAAGCTTTTCTTCCTTGTTTGAGCTACCAAAGGTTAGCAATGGCATTTCTTGCTTGAGATCCTTGTTTTTTAAACTATTTGGAGTATTTTTCTCATATATGCAAAGAGTTTTTATGAAGATTTGAGAATGATTGATTTTTTAGGGTTCTTCTTGGACTATTTTTGGGGCTTTTGTAGATTGAAGACTTTGGACCCTTGAGAGACCTTCTTGTTGTGATTTGATCTTCATTTTGGTCAAGGCAAGTTAATATTTCAGTTGATATGTGATTTGTTTAATGTGAATGGTTCTATAAATTTCTTCTTTTCTTATGTTTATTCATCATTTCATGTCATGATTTTATCTTAATGTCTATTAAATGTTTTATGCTAATATTCTTTGAAATATTGTCTTGAGATGTTTTATGTTCTTGGATTCATCTCCCTTAAATCAGCTCTTTATGTTCCAAAAATTTTGGTATCTTCTTGAATGTAAGAAATGGTTTGATTTTTGATCTATTGGATAATCAATGGAATGATTTAGTGTATATGGATGATTTAATGGAGTTTGATAAGGTTATTAGAGGCTCAAATTCATATTGGAATCATTGTAGACGAGGAAGGAGGAGAAAAATCACAAAAGGGACTGAATAGTGCAATTTCTGCACTCGACCGGACTGGGACGAAGCCCTGACCGCTCGAGCGACCCAGTGGGCCGCTCGAGCGGACCAGGTTCTGTCTGGGCTTCGCTCGAGTGGACCCTGGGTCGCTCGAGCGAGCCCAGGTCTGTCCAGGGCCCAATTTCTGGGTGTTGTGTGGGCTGTCTTCTGGTTCTTGTTCAGGCCTGTTTCAGGCCCATTTCAGCCCATTTCTCCTCTTTGTTTTGTAGCCTATTAATCTGCTTTTAATGCCTAAAAGCCCATGAAAGATTTGGGTAAATTGTGATACTTGAAAATTTGTGAAATGGAATGAGAACAATGAGAGAATGAATATATGTGGAATTACCCGGGAAGCTTTCAAATCTCAATGCACACTCTATCATTTTAAATGTTGTGGATTTTCATTGGCATCAAACATGTTCTTTTATTAATCAATGTTTAAAAGTTAAGTGTGTGTTGAGATAGCCCCTGGTAAGTCATTAAGTCATTCTACATTATTCTATTCTATTTCATTTCAGAAAATGTACATGCATTCTTCGGCAAATTAATTTAAAAGGATTTATGTGATTTTCACAACCTTTGATAATCTCGGTGATTTGAAATGAATTGAGGGGTTCGCCACGATTGGAAATATCGATAAAACTACTTATTTTGAATTAATTGATATTGTCCGTTTGTAAATCGTCCAAGTAGTTGCTTTTATCGATTGTTGGTAATCTATCGCGATGATTTAAAAATGCATCGGTTCGACAAGTAGATTTGAGTGGTTCGCCACGTTCGGAAATATATCGATAAGACTATTATTGAAAATAAAACCTTGAGGCAAGATGGGGCCAGAGCTTTGTAGTGCGAGCCCATGAGCCAAAGAGACTATTATTTCGAGAATAAAACCCCGAGGTAGGATGGGGCCAGAGCTTTGTAGTGTGAGCCCATGAGCCAAAGGGATTATTATTTTGATTTGTATTGGTTCGGGTTTTGAAAACTAAAGGCACCACTAGGCTTAGGTCACCTTGTCGGGCTGATGACCCGGCTTAGGATCTTTAATTTGTCTGCCGGCTGTAGCTTGGATTCTATCTGTACCGACCATGGCAACGATTCTGTTTCCGGTCCCACGTGTAGTGGCTACGGTTCTGTCTGATAACGACTCTGTTCGTTCCGGTCCCACGAGTAGTGGCTACGGTTCTGTCTGCTCTTGTTACTTCGGTAATAGGAGAATATAGCTATATGTGGTTTGCCAGTGTTTTATCCGTTAGATATTTTATTTTATGATTCTTGTTTGTTTATGCTCATTATAGTCTTTGAATTTATTAATGTTTAAGAAATCGATTAATGTTTAAGAAATCGATCTTTTATTGTATTGTCTCTATTATTCAGGATTTTAAATGTATTTCCAATTATGAAATGTTTTACGTAGTCTGTTGTCTCTTTTAAGATATTTATGTTTTAGACACGGTTCATTTATCTGCTTTGATATTTATGTTCAGTCTTTCAATCGTTTTATCATGATTTATTATTACTATTGCTTAGACTCCTTAAATGGATTTACAATTGTTTTCATAAGGTTGTATAAATGCCCTTTTTCCATATTACCTGTTTATTTGCTTCCCAGACCGTCGTGTCTGACCCTGTTTGTTTGGTGCCAGATTCCTCTCCTACTGCTTTTAGGTTTTTGATCGGATGAGGCAGTTGAGCCGCCGGTCTGACGTGAGAGGCTGCCCATTGATATCATCTAGATGTCAAGTTTGGCACCGGAGTTCATATCTAAATATTGGGGGTAGTATTTCTATTTAGTTGGATATTATTTTTGTATGGCTTGGTTAGCCTTTTTCATAGGAGTTGTAATTAAGACACTTGTGTTTTGTAACTCTAACATATGTGGGAAATAAAATATCTTGTTACTGCCAGCTCAGTATTCTATGATTTATGATCTGTACCAGTCTGCTTATGTGATGGCTTTATGATATTGGTTGAGTGCGACACGGAATCCGATGCCCACGGACTCCGAGTCGCAACTCCATGTTTAGCTTCCGCGAAAATATATTATGATCGTGATGGAATTTTGTTATCCTCACACATGCGGTTGGGAAATACAACAAAAATTTTAATTAATCCTAAAATTTCGCATCCCGAGGTCGGATCACTGCAGGGCCCGATTTCGGGTGTGACAGTACGGCAGGAAGTGCAAGACCCTAGTCTATTGGGAGGAAGTTGGTGTCAGGAGTTTCCATGGACCGTCTATCGTCGGCAACACCAATGAGAAGATTCGTCAGATAGTGGAAAACCTGAAGATCAGCCGCAGTCGACAAAAAAGCTATGCAGACAGCCGGCGCAGACCACTGGAGTTTTAGAAGGGAGACCGTGTTTTCTTAAAGGTTTCCCCCACTCGAGGCACCCTCAGATTTGGCGAGAAGGGCAAGTTAGCACGGAGATACGTCGGACCCTTTGAGATCAAGGCCAGGATCGGAGATGTCGCCTACAAACTTTAGCTGTCGGCAGAGTTATCAGGTGTGCACGACGTCTTCTATGTCTCGATGCTGAAGAAGTATGTGGAGGACCCCACCCACATTCTGCACCACCAGCCACTCGACATCCACCCCGACACATCTTACATCGCCAAGCCAGTCGCCGTCATCGACACCAAAGAGAAAGCGCTTCGGAACCGAACCGTTCAGAGGATGTAGGTTCAGTGGGAGCATCACACCCCAGCTGAGGCTACTTCGGAGCTACGCGATCAGGTGGCGAGAGATTATCCACATCTTTTACCGCAGGTATGTTCTTACTTTATTTTTACATTTGGGGACCAAATGTCTTTTTGAGGAGGGAGGAATGTGAGGTCCCACCCCTTTGTGGGCCCTCAATTTGGATTTGAATACTAGATTATAGCCTATTATATCTAATTATTCTAATTATGGGGTTTAGTTAAAGGTAAATAGGCATTTTCCTAGGTTTTTAGTTGTTTAGCCTTGTTGTGTAATTAGTAGAGTCAATACCTGTCTTTTATAATTTCTAGAGTTAGTTAGTTTGTTAGAGGCCCTAGCTAGATATTAGTATTTACTATAAGGGGGTATCCACTAAGAGAATCTTCTAGAACCTCACCTAAAGACCAAACTCCCCATGGCCCTAACCTAATCCTATACAACTAAAAAGGGCATTTTAGTCCCCAGCCTAAACCCCCAACCTATATAAGCAAACCCTTCCCTTGCCCAACATTGGCTACTGTTCATTTCATCTCATTTCCCCTTTTTTCTTTATTCTTCTTCCATTTCCCTCCAATTATCTCTCTTTTCCCTCCAATTCCCCATCTCCCTCTCTAGAACTCTAAGAAGAAGAAGACGATCTCAGCTGCAACCTATTTGGATTTCTCTCTGTCTCTATCTCGGTCATCCCTTCTACCTCCTCAAATCAGGTGAGTGCCCACTTCTAGTTCTATTCAATTAGAAAGTTCGCTTTCTCTCTCTAGATCTCCTTCCTTATAGCAATTCTCTGGTGGAAATGGGTATAGGAGTAGAGATCTCTTCTAGATCTGGGATTTCGGGCTGACTGGTTACTGGAACGACCTTAGAGCTAGGATTTCTTTTTTTACCGGATTGGATTTATGTTCTCTCTCTACCTTCTGCAATTGATCAAAGGCAAGTGCAATATGCTTATTTAATATAGAATGAATGTTTACTATTTTTTATTCTCTATATTTCTATTTAGACGATGTTAGAACTGTTAGATTTACCTTTGAGCATGTTTTCATGGATCATTGGCCATTGATGGATGGGTTCCGTCTCGAAGATCAATGGCCCACGGATTGGATAGTTGGACATATATTGGAGTGTTATTTATGTTTCTGGATGTGTATGTGGTGACTAGGGCGAGATTGGTTGAGTTTTGATGAAAAATTGGGTTGAAGAAGATGAAATCCGAAATCATGAAAGTTGGCCGAACTCAGTGTATTCGATCGACTGACCTGCATCTTGGTTGACCGAACACACTAAAAACTGGGAAAGACCAGCTCTCAGTTATTTTCTCCATAGCTGTGCGCGCGGTGACCGAGCTTAGTGTTTTGGCCGAGCTTATTGCTTGACCGAGCTCACATGAATTCTGGAAGAAATGACTGAAAATTGGGTTTCCCCCTTTGGTAGAGCTCAATGTATTGGCCGAACTCAATTATTGACCAAGCTCAATGTCTTAGCTGTGCTCAGTGTTTGGCCGAGTTCTGTGTTTTAGCCGAGCTCAGTACTTTACCGAGCTCAGTGCTTGACCAAACTCAGTGCCTAACCGAGCTCAGTGCTTGACCGAGCTCAGAGCCAGCAGACCGAGATCAGTGACAAAGCTCAAGTGATTCAAAAGAAGGAACTAAAACCTGGAACACCCTTCAACCAGGATTCCCAGTGTTCTCGGTCAACCAACCAGGCAACAAGATCGACCGAGCACACTAAAATTCTGAAAAATTAGGTACTGCCTGTAGGGTGCTTGTCCATCTGTTCCCAGCATGCCGGGTCGACCGCCCAGGCCAGGAGGTCGACTGAGAACACTGTGTGCAGTGACTTTTCCAGATTTTAATTCCTTATGTTTTAATCATATGTGGGACCCATTGATCATCCAAATCGACTCCCATTACTGTGCCAAGCCCGAGTCAATGGTGTGGCTCAACCTTGACTCATGGGGTCCACTAACTAGAGTCCAGGTTATATAATCTAGGATGGTTCGACCTTTATATGTTACTAATGATGCTCGTAACTTCTGGAGCACCAAACACAGTATCTATTAGCATCTGAGGTTTTATTTAAAGATCAAATTACCTGAGATAGACCTGAACCTAAAAGTGGACCAATTACTAAGGTTGGACTGTTGATATTTCCCATTGATTCTTGTAATTGGAGATTTATCTCCTTCATATTATTACTATCACTCTATTATCCTTATTATTGTTTATACCTGTTAATTAAATAGAAAATGGATGACCTAAACCTAGGACTACTTAGAGGTGACCCAGTGGTATGAATGGGTGATCATTAACCCATGTCTGTGGCTAGGCGGGCCCTTTTATGTCCTAAGTGTCGATGTGGATTACCCTAGATTGGAGAGGTTGGATTGTTTGGACTTGTAACTCATTATGGATGTAAATGGATCATACATTATTGGAAATGGAATTGATATCTCATTTGAACTATTGTAGACCAGGCCATGTATTTGGTAGGTCTTGATATGGATCTAATAATTGGGTACTTGGACCTCTTAAGGACTTCGTCAGGACCTTGTTCACGCAAGGCGAAGCCTAGACAGACACAGACCTTTATTATTTCCTGAGTCGGCATAGACATTTACTCGATTGATCTAAGCTCAGCCAGTTGGACTGATCATCATTGGTAGGAGCTACTGAGAGTGTTGTGTGGCTATCATGATGAGCATTGTTGGAGACAGACGGTGTGATACCGGGTCCGGTCTCAGAGTATGTTGTGGATGTTGTTCGCGGGGCTAGATAATCCCCAGCACTATTAGGTTTTCCTGCCGCGACTGTGTTCAGTATGGGAGGGCCGTGGCACAATATCTCGTGGTATTCCAGCTCGTGTGAATGTGCCATATTGTGTAGGTTTAATATTATGTTTATCTTGATTCTATTTGTTTATCTTGTTCAACTGCCTAGAATCTATATCATTGTTACTCTTTTTAACATCTTTACTGTCTCTATTGTTACTCTTCTTAACATCTTTACTGTCTCTACTCATTTTGATGCATGCATCCTATATTACTTGCATACCGTGACATGCCAGATCTTTAGATCTGATCCACTCTTGGTGCTTAGGTCTTGCCCCCGAGTTTGAGGGCAAAGAGCTCGCGCTTGTTGCAGCGCCCGTAGTAGGTGACTATGGATAGGGACTGGCCGATCATGAGGTCGAGCCGGAGGATGGAGAGCCAACACCTGGGGCATGAGAGTTCATTCTTATTTTTGGGTTTGAGTGATATTTGTGGTGCGATGATAATTTATGGGAAATGTAATTAAACCTTGATTTTTATCACTTGTCATCTTTACGCTGGACTTCAGCCCGTCATACTTAATATATCATGATACCTTTTTGCTTCCACTTTACTCTTTATGCTTCCGCAATTTAACTGTTGATAGTATATTGTTCAAAAAGTTCTAAATTGGACCTCACTGTGGACCTACGATCTTGGAAGTTCTCGGATTTTCCGGAAAGTAGCGCGCCAAATTTGGTACCTTAACGGCTTTGTCGGTATTCGGAATTGGGGCGTTACAGTCACGCATTCGCGATTCCTCGCGGAGGCACGGGACTTGCACTGGACCCTGTAGATGATGTCCCACCAGGTCACTTCGCCACGGAACTCTGTGAAGGCAGGACTCGGATGCCCGACCTCGTGGGAACATGGCCCACCAAGTCATGCAGTAGTGAGACCTAGCGGAGGTACAGACCCTGCAGATGGATGGCCCACCAGGTCACTTCGCCAGGAACTCTGCAAAGGCAGGACATGGATGCCCAACCTCGTGGGAACATGGCCCACCAAGTCACACAGTTGCGAGACCTCGCGAAGGCATGGGTCCTGCACTAGACCCCGCAGATGGATGGCCCACCAGGTCACTTCACCGCAAACGCAGGACTCGGACGCCCGACCTTGTGGAAACATGGCCCACTAAGGCACGCAATCGCGAGACCTGATAAACCAGGACATTACAGAGGCATTTTACCCCCACCAAGTGTACAAACCCAACGCCAAACGGTGACCTGCAAAGGCAGAAGCCCCCGGACAATGAGTCCACTAGAAGTAAAAGGTGAACGGAAAGAACAATCGATGCCCCCTCACAAATGAAAACTTGTCCCTACTAATTCAGAAGCAACTAACACAAAATTATCAATGGCTGCGGCAATTGTGGAGGCAGAAAAGGGAGCTAGATCGGCGACCAGAGCAAGAAAATACAGTTGTACCACACCCACACAAAATTTTTCCCCAAAAAAAAAAGAAAGTGACAGGAAAAAAAATTCTTTCTATAATATTTCAATTGCCGCAAAGAAAACAACACATCTTCAATATAGCTGCGAGCCTCAGATTCTACAGAGGATGAGTAGCTAGCCTTGATTTCATCAAGAAAGGCAAGATCGGAGGATAATTTGCGCAAATCAGCATCAACTAAGCTTAGAGACTGCTCAAGTCCTTTCTTCTTGGAAGAATCGGAACGTCGCTGGTCTTTCACCAAGACGTCAAGGTTGGCAGTCTCCTTTTTGAGAATCTCGCTGCGAGATTGCAAACACTCCAGCTTAGCCACCAAATCTCTCTCCGATTTAATAACCTCAATCAAATCATACCGCTTCTGATCAAGACCCTGCAAAGCGGATTCCAGTCGCGGAGCACCCACAGCTACTCGATCGCAAACAGTGGCATACTTAGACTCTATGGCCCCCTTTAGGCAAAAAATAGGGGCTCAACCACGGCTAATGTAGGACCTTATGAAAGGCGTGTGAGTTCAGCACACAAGATCAAAATGCACGCAACCTTAGATCCGATCGAGGAAAGAGATTGCCAGGAAGATCGCACCATCTGAAGCGGAGAAGCCACGGTCCCATCATAATAGTTTGAGTCTTCCGCTAATTCCGACAAAGCAGACTGACGGGCCACGTCTAGAAAGGACCGGAGGACGCCAACGGCTTCCGACAAGTGGCGGAGAGCAGCGGGAGAGCCGCCCCCAAGGGAGGAAAGTGCCAGATCACAGAAAGGGTCACCCAAAAGGGAAGGAATGGAAGGATTCCCCTCCCCAACGCAAGACCCAACCAGCGGAACTAAGGCACGGGAAACCTCCATTTGAACACCGTCCCGAGCGATAGAAGAAACTGAGCTGGAAGCTTGACAAGGAGCAGGGTATGGGAGCCCTGGGAACACGAAGACTGGGTCCAGATAGGTAGATCCGTTGCCCGATCGCCTAAAAAAATTTAATTACACCATCATAAGAGCAAAGTGCATATATATAAGAGACAACAAAAGAGGGGGAGGAGAATAAAGAAAGAAAGTGAAGACAAAGACCTGAAGACAGCTGCAGAATAGTGGAGGGCCGTGAAGAAGGAAAACTCTCTCATTCACCCTCCAAATAAGCAGTGTGGTCTCCCGGCACGACTCCCCTTGCACCGTCCACGTCAGCCTCTTCGCCAAGCAATGAACCATCAGAACGAGGTAAAGGACAACCGCTGCCCTCAAAGAGAATGGAGATACCAGTAGCCACCCCCGTGGGATCCATTAGGTCACTGCTAGTCCACTCGACTGCATTAGGAAGATCCGTAGAGCTTCGAGCGAGCAACTTGCTAAAGGAAAGGGGAAGGCCGGCCGAACTCTTAAGAGCGGACATTGAAGACCGGCATTTCTTCACCACGAGCGCTCCCAGAAAGCTAATACCTGCGGCCTTCTGGCTCCGTTTGTTAGCCAAAATTTTGGTTACAAGTACGCGAGGACAACTAACGCCGCTTATAAAGTTGGGGTCCTCGCCCAATTGGAGGTACTTCCCCAACGAGACAACATACCACCGAAGATGAGAAGACAGAGTATCACCAATATCCCGTCCCACCAAAGAGGGATATAAGAAGTGACCCCAGGTGCGCAAGGCGGAGAAATCACACCAAGCTCTCCATCCGTCTGAAATGGAATTCTCCCCGTGAAAGAACGGACGAGGTAATCCAACTCTGCCCTAAGTATAGCCGAATTGACGAGCAAAGCGACTAGGCCAATAAGGCTCAATGAAGTTAGACCACCAGGAACGAAAGACCGGCATGGAGGGCCGCACGGATAAAAGCCAATCCACTTGAGACTCGCACATCAATAAGTGTTCCGGGGAACATATCTTCTCAGCATCGCAGAAATAGGAAGTGCCATCGAAGTCGGTAAACCAGGAATGGTCGCGGATTATGAAGGATTCGCTATTCCAAATAATGGAACTAGAACCTGAGAATCCTTTGAAAGGCTTTAATTTGGATGCAAATAATAGGGTCGCTAGCAACACATGAAAGGGGCATCTGGGTACGGAGGCTCCCTGGAACAAGGGTAAAAAGCACGATAATGGAACACGAACCAAGCATAGAAGTAATGCCATGGACAGCGACCGCTTGGATCAACGCCCCCAATAATGTGATCAACATCCTCACGAAGGTCATGGCATAACTTCACCACCATAACAGGACACAGGGCCGTGCAAGATCCCCACACAATTTACAAGCGAGAAGAATTGAGGAAGCCCTCACATTATGCCATCCCAATCGGGAAAGACTGCCCAACAGAGCTAGACAGCGAGAAAGTACGCCAGAAGAGAACGAGAATCGGGATGCAGAAAAAAAACATTCCATCTCTGCAGCACTCCCTGGCAGACGAAAGGAAGGATTGTTGTATAAAGACTGAAGGGAAGCTGGGATTTTCCAACGCAGCCAGTGAGTGTGAAGGACATCCCTCTAGGAACGGGACACAACTTGGTCTATATGATAGTCAAATAAGGAGTCCAGGGTGGCGGCAAACTCAGGAGAATCCCTCCTCATATCCGTAAACTCATCTTCAAAGGGGATGTACTCTTTGTATAAATCCCCCAAAATGGGAAGATTGATAATGGCTTTCATTTCCAGAAGTGAAAATGCCAAGTTCCCCCACCAAGATTAGACATATACTGCTAGCAGGACAATAAGTCCGTAGCATCATTCCAAAAGAGTGAATACACTACACCATTTCAGGGCTTTTACAGCGCATCATTTACGGCGTGCATTAAATGCAAGCCGTAAATGATATAATAGTACGGCGCGCATGGAATGCGAGCCGCAAAAGGGCTTTTTCTTCTCTTTATTAAGGCGTGCATTTTGCGCGCCGTGAAATCTTATCAATTACGGCGTGCATTTAGGACGCCGTAAATTATTGAGCATTTGCGGCCCACATTCGCAAGCCGTAAAAATATTAGGGTATCACAGCCCACATGTTGCACGCTGTAAAAGGCCAAGCCATTCAAATTAAGTTCACGGCCTGCTTTGAGAAGCTGTAAGATTAATCAGCTTTCACAGCCCACATTTCATATGCCGTAAAAAAAGAAACCCGCCAAATTAATATTCCAAAAATATTTCGCACCCTTTTTTTTTACACCCAAAATTTAACCCCAAATTAGGGATAGACGATACCCACTGAGAACCCAAATCTTGACACTAAAAAAATTTCGCACACCTTCTTCTCACGATACTCACTGAGAACCCATTGCTCACACTACCAAAAAAATGACTTTTAGCGTCGAACTTTTTGCCGCGGCCAGTGTTTTTGTGGCTATTTCTTACTTGTTGCCACCACCAATAGAGTTAGTGGCAACAATTCCCATTTTACCTCGCCCGTGTCTGCCCCTGACAAAACGTGTCGGAAAATTTTTTTTACCGACGAAAATTAGCGTCGGAAAATTTATCACCGACGTTTAATATAAAACATCGGTAAAGGTTGGTAGACTTTTCTACTTTTTTTCAAAAAACAAATAAATTAATTTTTACCGATGAAAAATAATTGTCGGTAAATTTCCCAATTTTTTTCCCTCTCCCGCCACCGAAACCCCTCTTTTCACTCTCTCTCTTGCGCGCTTTTCTCTCTCTCTCCGGCAAAGGTTATGTTTTACCGGCAAAATATTTGTGTCGCGGGCAAAGGATATATTTTTTGCCGGCGAAATACCTATATCGACGGCAAATGTCAATTTGCCAAATTTTGATAATTTATTTAACTTGAAAAATTATATTTTCATTATTTTTATTTTGGAAGAATAAAAGTTAACTTGGGCCTTCAAAATCAATTCAGCCCCAAAAATAACATTCCACTGTGCCCGCCCCATTTTCCATTTCCCGCGCCCGCTCAAGTGCATATCATTTCCAATTCCATCGCCTCTTCTCAATCCCTCATCTCTCGGACCCTCTCTCGCCCAACAATCCCTCAATCCCTCATCTATTTCTCAGCCATCCCTCCATTTCCTTCTCCCTCACAACCTCAGCCCTCTCCTCCATCTCCCAGGAGACCTGCACTCCTCCATCTCCCTCGCACGCAGACCTCGTCCATCTCTCTCACAACGGAACCAAGGCGCAGCACCCTCTCCCTCTCGATCTCGGCCCTCTCTCTCTCCATCTCGCAACCCCCTGCGCAGACCCATCTCAGAGGCAACCACCCTCTCCAGTCTCTCTGATCTTCATCTCTCTTATGCCCGCGGACCATCGCCCCTTCTTCCTCCACGCGCAGACCACACCACCACCACCAGCAGCGCAGAGCCCCATCATCTCTCCCTCTTCTCCCTCCACGCGCAGAACTCATCCCATTCACAGGTAAGAGCCTCTCTCCCTCCTTTCTGCATCATCATCAGAGAAGAACCCCCTGGCCTAGGCTAGTTCCTCCACCCCATTGAAGACGACCCTTACTGCAACTCGAGATAGGAGAGAGGGTTCTCGTTTCTCTGGCTCCTTCTTTGCTCACTGCGAAAATCCAAAGGTATAGTCTCATGCTTTTGATTTTTAGGGTTCTCAAATATATGGAAAAGAAGGGAATTAGGGCTGATTTTGTAGACTTTCTGGATTTGGGGTTTCTTTAATTTAGAAATTTTAGGTGTTTTGCTAAAAAAATTGCTATGCGTTTCTTATGTGGGTATGCAATTTCATCTCACTATATCTATCCAACCTCTTCTAGACTCATCAGATCTTCCTTCAAAACCCCATACACCAAAACTTCAATACCTCCCTCTGTTTCTCTCTATATCTGTCTATCAATACTAAAAAAAGGACATTTTATATCGGTTACAAAAACTGCCCTATATCGGTTTTTAATATAACCAATATAATATCTTCAATCAAGGTTTTTTATATCGGTTAATATTTTTTTATATCGGTCAATATAATAATCGCTATATATATTAGTAACCGACATAATAATCGCTATATATAATATCAGTTAGCACATATGTGATATTAATTGCTATATTTTATATCGGTTATTATGAAATCGTTATTATATAGTTTTTTCGGCGATATTTATTTGCCGGCAAATGTCTCATTTTTACCAGCGTTTTTTTTTTATTTTCGCCGGAAAAAGTCCCATTTTTCCCGGCGTTCTTTTATTTTCGCCGGCAAAGGTTCTATTTTTCCATGCGTATTTTTATTTTTGTCGGCAAAGATTAGATAAATCATTTCCACAAATTTATTTTCCAATATATTTTGAAAATTATTTTTGCCGGCGCATAATTCGCGCCGGGATTGTTATTCTTAATTTTATTTTCGCCTTTTTCCCTCTCGCGCCCCTCTCCCCTCTTTTTCCCGCCCGCCCTCTCCCCTCTTTTTCTCTCATAAGAAAGAGCGAGAGATAGAGGTAGGGGTTTTCATTGTTGTTGCCTACGCAGGAGAGAGAAGTGAAGAAGGGACTTTGCCTGTTTCATGCTATTATAGCTCGGCCGCCCAAACACACAACAGTTCAAGATCCCTAGCGAGGATAACCTAGCATTTGGAACTTTCAGGCGAGAGGAAGAGACTGAGTCGATCCTCCAATGATTCCTCTTCGCGTGGATCCAGTCAGAATACCCTCTCTTTCTATTTCATTGTTAGGTCAAAACGGCTGGTGTACTTTCCCCCTTTTCATTTTTCATTCCTCTTTCCCTCTCTTTCGTTTCTTTCTTTCTTTTGTTTTCTCAGGTGAGGCGCAGGGGAGAGTGAAAGCAGAGGAGAGGAGGGAGGAGAGAGAGAGCAGGAAAGGAGGTGGATCAGACGAGGAGCAGCACTCAGGTCTTCAGGTATGTGAATCCCGCCCCTTTCTTCCATTTTCCATTCTCTCTTTTCTTTTCTTTTTTTTGGTTTGTGAAATGTTGCTGAAATGGGGATCTTGGGTTCGGTCTTGTCCATGGGTGTCTATGAAAATGATAGGCGTTTTGGATTTGGAATGGTGGATGGGGCCAGCCTTGGCTATGCATTGATAGCTTGTCTTTTTTTTTTTATTTCTCTCTTGCTCTTGCTTTTGTCCTCAAATCCCATCTCCACCCCCCATTTCGTGGATTGCAGGGAAGCATAGCAGCTCGTCAGAATCGAGCAAGATTCCGGCAAGTTTTAGTTGATTTTTTAGGGTTTAATTAGAGAGATTAAGTGTCACGCCTTCAAGGGCTTAGTTGATTCTCATTGTAGGTGCAGAAAATGATGACCCACAATAACTGGGAAGCCTTAGAGGACTTATCCAATGGTGGTGATGACTGGGAATGACTGAGTACCGTCCGAAAGCCTGAAAGAGATGAACACACGGTCAGAGGACCCTGGCCTGGGCGGCGCAAGGCTCTCCGATGCCAAAGTCAGTGAAGGAACTGGAACAATGGGAGGAGACGAAGGAGAGAGGCAGAGTCACAGCTCTATGAGTTGTATTGTGCGTACCTTGCATGTGAAATGCAGTCCTTTTTATAGACGATTTGGAAGATATCTTGGACGATATCTTGGCATGGGTCTCATGATTCGACTGGAAAGTCATGATCAGCCCACGCTGCAATTAATGCGGTCCAATCCAGCCCACTCTGCATTAAATGCGCGTCGGATCAGCCCACGTCGCATTTAATGCGCGTCTTGTTGGGCCAGATTGTGTTGGACGCCTTTGGCGGTAGGGGTACCATCGGATCCGCCCTCGGGCCCTGCCCTGATGTGGCCTCAGCCGCTGGATGCCGCCATGTCAGTGATCCGGTGAAGATTGTGAGCGGCTGGATGTCGCATCTGTCTTGCTAGCTCGCGCCCCTACTCCTCCACGTGCTTGATGACATGGAGGGGGCGAGGGGCGCAAACGGAGGTTCCTTCTTACTTCGGCTTCCGTCTCGGCTCTTTCAGCCGAGGTGGAGCTCTCTGCCGAGATGGACACACGAGGTGGCCGAGCTCGGCGCTAGCGGCCCGGAGCTTCTTGACTTCGGCCGGACCTCCTGTCCTGGCAGCCGGGGTGAGCCTGGTGCCACATGGGTCTCACGCGGATGGCACGTGAGAATGCTTAGACTCATCTGATGGCTGTGATTAGCGTAATCCTGTGGCTCTGGAAATCTCCCCACACAATTGCCCCCTAGCTTTTGACCTCTTAAGCGCCCTGGCCTTTAGTGGTTGAAAGCTAGAAGACTCGCCTGGGGATGCGACGGTCATTGCCTGGTGTCGCTTCAACTGTCCTGAAGCAATGAATGCTCTGTCTTGTCTGTACTGGGAAGCGAATCGACGGCTACACGTGTCGCATCTTCACTGATTGCGCTGTCTTATTGATGGAATGGGCGCGGATCGCGAAATCCGTCCTTTCGAATTTCGAGAGCAGCGCGCGCCGAGGGTTTGTTTTCCATAAAGAGGGTCGTCTCCTTCCCTTCTCGTTTCTGTTTTCTTTTCGCCTTGGCCTTCATCTGTGACTTCTGCTCTGCTGCTCGAGGTTTCTTCAAGTGAGGACGACCCTAGGGCGTGTCTGGACCTGTACTCGAGTCGCCCCTTCTGTCTCTGTAAGTTGCTTCGCGCCTTTCTGTAGCTTTTTCCTAGGGTTTAGCAGCCTTTAGGGTTTTTTCTTTTGCTGTACCTTTCTTTCTAGACATGGGCACCCCTAGGTTTAGTTTAGACACCGAAGAGGGCATAGCCAGATTTAGGGCTGCCTTCGATATTCCGGAGCGAGTCCTACTCAAACCGGCGGACCCCGCCGATGGTGTCACGATGCGATGGTCTTGCGGCTGGATGCCGTTCCCCCTGATCTCGGTGATCGAGGGTGGGGTCAGGTTTCCTCTGCACCCCTTGCTCAGGGCTTGTCTCAGCACCTGGTCCCTTACCCCTTGCCAGCTGATGCCCAATGGCTATAAGGTCATCATGGGCACGGCGAAGCTGAATGAGATTCTGGGGACCGACCTAGGTGTCCACGATATCGAGGACACCTACGATATCTGCAAGGCCGGGGAAGGGAAATATTATCTCCGGGTGAAGCCGCAGCGAAGAGGCTTCGTCCTGGCCTTGGAGGATTCAAGTAAGAATGCCGAGGAGACCGTCTTCTGTGTGTCGGGGGACTGGGAGTTCGGCGAAGGCGAGAGCAGGAGGCTGATGGTCCCACGTCGCCCCGGAACTGTCCCAAGTAAACATCGCCTCTTTTCTCCTCACTGCTTTGCTTGATCTCGGCGATGCCGAGCTGACACTCTTGTTGTTTTGCTGTGCAGAGGTAGGTGCTAGGCGACGCCGAGCTGCTAGTGAAGGCTGGAGGAAGAACGCTGCCGATATCAACAGAGTTGAGGGATACAAGGGGCACGAGACCAGGTCGGCTTGGAAGCTGCTTGGGTACGAGCCGAGGTATCGCGGTCATTACAGGAGGACCGGAGTAGCCGAGGTGGACGAGGCGCACCCCGACCGTCCAACCGTTTCTGTCGCCGTGCCTGCCGGGATCCCTCTGACCGACCCAGTTGTGAGCCGAGCTGCATCTGGTTCCGAGGCGTCCACTTCAAGTTCGGAACCGTCGAACCTGAGGCAGATAGTGGACGCTTATTCTTCCGATCGGGAAGAAGACATGGCGGGAAGGTCGAGGGAGCCAGCCGTCAAGGACCTAGCGGCCAAGTTCAGGCGGGGGTCTTCTTCCTCTACGACGCCATCTCCTGCCAGCACCCGCGAAGCTTCAGGCTCGGGGGGTGCTGGCGCTACTTCTGTTCCTGCTCCTGCCTCTGCCTCTGCTCCTGCTCCTGCTCCGAGCGCGGGAGTGCGGCGACGCTCGCCGGAGCGTCTGAGGGAGAGGTCCCCACCTAGGAAGAAGGCAAAGGCGGGGGAGAAGGACACGGGAGATGAACATCCTCCGAAGGGTAAGACCCCTGCGCGGGCCCCTGGAGCCAAGGCTCCAACTGAGAAGAGTGCGCCGGTCATCAAGCCGACCGGCGGGGCGACCCGCGAGCTGACGATCTCGGTGGGGCAAGGGTCTGGATCGGCCTCCGGACCCCGAAGTGCCCCGGCGCCATGGAGGCCGAGGATGGAGACTCAGCCCGGTAAGCCTCTGAACGTCGAGGACCGGCTGATGGGGAATGCCGAGGTGATCGGGGCTCTCGCCAAGGTCTGTGCTCTGCCACGAGACATGGAGACGCACGAGAAGTTCGACGATGAGAGCCTGATGGTTTCGGCGATTCAGGCCAACCTCCTGGTAAGTGTTTTCAGCGCTTTTCTTTAAGTAATTCAGCTTGACTGCCCCGGTTTGACCCACTTTTTCCATTTGCAGAACGTGCAGAGGCTCCTGACCGTGGTGGGAAGGAGCGACAGGAACGCGACGAGGGTCTCCCAGCTGGAGTCCGAGAGAGACAGGCTGAAGAAGGAGCTGGAAGAGTCGCAGAAGGGAATGGAGGGAATGAAGAAGGCCAGCGCTGATGAGGCTTCTCGGCTGGCATCGGCTCTGGCTGATGTCGCCGAACTTACGTCGAAGGCCAATCATCTGAAAGGCGAGGTCTGGGCGAGGAACAAGAAGACCGCCGAGCTGGAGTCGGAATTGGCAAGATTGAAGGCTGAATCGACGGCTGAGGGGACGAGGCTGCGCGGGGAAGTGCTGGCTGGGCGCGCCGAAATGGCAAAGTTGAAGACGGCGAACGCCGAGCTGGAGAAGGAGAAGGCCTCTCTTCTGGCCGACGCCCAGTCCGCCTTCCAGGATGGGGTGGATCACGCCACTAAGCTGTATGAGAAGCAGGTGAAGGAGATCACCGCCATCCTGTTCGAGGAAGGATGCCTGGCCGCACTGAGACGTGCGGGGGTCCCTAAAGACCATCCTGTCTATCGAGACCTGCCGAGGTACTCGGACTCGGCTCCTGAGCCGAGCTCCGCTCCTGCAGTTGAAAGTGCCCCAGTTGAAGCTCCTGCAGTCGTTCCTGCTCCGGAAGATGCTCCAGCTGCCCCGGTCTCGAGCGATGCTTCGGCCGTGCCTCAGGGCGAGACCTCTTCTGCCCCTGGTTCGGGTGAGGTACCGGTCAAAGCCTCCTCTGCCAGCGACGCTCCAAGCAAGGTCACGGTTTCGGCCGAATCCACTGGTCCAGCAGATACGGTGATCGACCTAGTGGAGTCGCCGAAACCATAGTAGCCGGGCTCCTTTTTATTTCTGTCTCCTTGCATGTAATGTTTTTGCTTCTCAGCCTTGTAATATTCTCTGTAATTAATGAAAGACGGGCTTCTTTACTTCTTTCTCTGCATTTGTTTCTCCTTCACTTCTGGATGTGCATTGAAGGGTGTTGAATGCCTTTACTATGACGTGTGACCCTCGAGGTAGAGAGAGTCAAACGGTCCTCATACCTGTCTGTGCCGATTCTCCATATTCTGGAGACCATAAATAGCAATAAACATGGTGGCACGGACTATGAGGGAATCGGACGGATGTCTCCACTTGGCGTCATTGGGATCGCTGGTCAACAGTCGTGCATCCCGAGTAACGCGTGGGAGACTTCGCCCCCATAACTTCCTTCGGAGACTGAGCCCTTCTTCTTCCTATAAGTAGAGATGGCAAGCTCGCCATGGGAGAAGAAAAGAAACGGAAATAGGATAGCTTAACTCACAAAGCTGTAGGAACCATGTCTGGTAGACATTCTGGAACCTTCGATCCGGGGGGAACCTTTGCGCCTGTGGACGGCTTTCTCCAAGGGGGGAAGCCCATCGCGGTCTGCGCGCTCTCTGAAGGAACTCCCCGTGGACCACGCGCTCTCTGAACGCGAGTTCACGGCCAACCGTCCCTGGTTTGGCTGCAGGGAAGATCTTCTGCAATGCAGCTGGGGGATGGTGGCGCATTCTCGTCCGACACGGTCTTGCAAGACCGCCGGACGGAAGGTGGGATTGAGGCCCCGCTGGACCTGGGGGTTCTTCAAACCTTGGCTGGTCTCACTGACCGGAGGGTGTTGAAGAGCTTAGCGAGGTCCAGGGCCTCCGAACTGGAGGTGCTCTGCAATCCCTTTGGTCTGACCAACCAAAGTGTATTGTAGAGCTCGGTGAAATTCAGGATCACTCAGAACCTCCAGGCAACGATCCGGGGTCTTCGTGCCTGCAGCCTGAAGAGTTGGTGAAGATCAGAGCCTCCCAGTTTTCACTTCATTTTCTATTTTCAGAGGACTGCGATCCTCCTTTTTGTACTTTGCTTTCTGTTCTGCAGCTTTTGTAATGAAGCAGTTTTCAATGAATAAAAAGGAGGATTTCTGTGATCACTCAAACTGTGTACAATGCTTTTGAGTTCTTTCTTACTTTCCTTGCACTGTTCTGGAATACTTGCATTTTTGTGTGTTTGAGTGCTGGCACGGCTCTCCCTCTGAAAAGCTGACCTTGGCCGGAATGGCTGGCTTTGGCCGAGACGGGCTGCCTTGTGCCGAAGTGGAGTCATCATTCCGCTGGTCACGGCTATGGGGGCGTGAGCTCGGCAATGATCTTTGAGGGGTGTATACACCCGGACTGTAGGAGCGTAGGAACTCCAGACCATTCCCAGGGCGGTAGACCCTTGTAGAGGGGTAAAAACCCTGATTTTAGGAATTCGACCGAGTGTCCGAACTCGAGGCCTCCTTCCAGGGCTACGAACCCTTGAGTGGGTTCAAAACCCGGGACTTTAGGTATTCGGCCGAGTGTCAGAACTCCAGGCTATTTCCAGGGCGTAGACCCTTGAGTGGGTTCAAAACTCGGGACTTTAGGAATTCGGCCGAGTGTAAGAACTCCAGGCTATTTCCAGGGCGTAGACCCTTGAGTGGGTTCAAAACCCGGGACTTTAGGAATTCGGCCGAGTGTAAGAACTCCAGGCTACTTCCAGGGCGTAGACCCTTGAGTGGGTTCAAAACCCGGGACATTAGGAATTCGGCCGAGTGTAAGAACTCCAGGCTATTTCCAGGGCGTAGACCCTTGAGTGGGTTCAAAACCCGAGACTTTAGGAATTCGGCCGAGTGTAAGAACTCCAGGCTATTTCCAGGGCGTAGACCCAGTGCTGCTGGCATCAGTCAGAGAGAGACGACAAACTGATGACAAGGCGAAAGCTGCTTTTATTGATTCTGAGATTCAATACATCCTTAGAAATAAAATTTCTTCAAGTGGGATGCATTCCATGGTCTCGGCAGTGGCTTGCCTTCTAAGTCTTCGAGCTTGTAGGCTGACTTTCCTGCCGGCGAGACTATTTTGAACGGGCCATGCCAGTTCGGGGCCAGCTTCCCTTCGTTTGGCTCTCTGTCAGCTGGCAGGGTTCTCTTTAGAACCAGCTCTCCCGCGGAGAACTTTCTTTCTCTGACATTTTGATTGTATGCCCTGGCTAACTGCTGCTGATAGTCGGTCAGTCGCAGGGCTGCTGCTTCTCGTCGCTCGTCTGCCATCTCCAGCTCCATTGCCAGGTTTGTCTCATTTCGGCCTTGGTCGACCAGCTCTGTCCTCAGGGTAGGAAGACCGATTTCCAAAGGAATGACTGCCTCCATCCCGTAGGCCAGAGAGAAAGGTGTTGCCAAGGTGGACCTCCTTGGAGTTGTTCTGTATGCCCACAGCACGCTCGGAAGCTCCTCTGTCCATCTGCCCTTTGCCTTGTCCAGTCGCTTCCTCAGGCCGTCCAGGATCACTTTGTTGGAGATTTCTGCCTGGCCATTACTCTGTGGATATGCCGGAGTGGAGTAATGGTTTCTGATTCCGTGCTTTTGGCAGAAGTCTTTGAAGGACTTGGAGTCGAACTGAGTCCCGTTATCCGAAATCAGGGTCCGGGGGATGCCGAACCTCGTAAGGATGTTTTTCCAAAGGAAGTTCCTGGAGTCCCTGTCCGTGATTGAAGACAACGGTTCAGCTTCTATCCATTTTGTGAAGTAGTCCGTAGCCACTATCAGCCATCTCTTGTTTCCTGGAGCTCGGTGGAGAGGCCCCACAATGTCCAGGCCCCATTGAGCGAAGGGCCATGGGCTAGAGAGGGGACTCAGATCTTGTGCTGGCTGATGGAGGGAGTGAGAGAACTTCTGGCACTTCTCGCATTTCCTGGCGTAGACCTGCGCGTCTTTCTGCATGTAGGGCCACCAGTAGCCCTGGCTTATTGCTCTGTAAGCCAGGGATCGACCTCCTATGTGACTGCCGCAGATTCCTTCGTGGATCTCATACAGGAAGTCGTCCACCTTGCTTGGATGGACGCATTGGAGGTATGGACCTGTGAAGGATTTCCTGTAGAGTTTGCCTTCGGGAGAGAGCCAGAATCGCGCTGCCTTGAGTCTGATCCTGTGGGCTTCAGCCTTGTCCTCGGGGAGCTGGTCGTCCTTCAAGTAGGCGACAATTGGATCCATCCAGCTTGGGCCGAGGTCAGCACAGAGGACAAGCCGAGACGAATGGAGTTCTAGACTTGACCTTGATACTGACCCAACCTCGATGGTCCTTTTCTTCCCTGCCTCGACAGCGGAGGCCAGGTTTGCAAGCGCATCTGCGTGCGTGTTGGTATCTCGGGATATTTGCCTGACCTCGGCTTTCTGGAAATGAGGAGAGCAGTTTTTTCGCAAGGGCTAAGTAGGCCGCCATCCTGTCGTCCCTGGCCTGGTAGTCTCCAGCGAGCTGGCTAGTTACCAGTTCAGAGTCGCTGAAGATCACCAGGTGCTGGGCTCCGAGGATTTGGGCGCTGTTCAACCCTGCAATCAGTGCTTCGTACTCTGCCTCATTGTTTGTCACTTTGAAGTCCAGGGTGAAGGCCTGCTCTATGACCAGACCCTCTGGCGATTGGAGAACTATACCGGCGCCAGCTCTCTTGGAGGTGGACGATCCGTCGACAAAGATCTTCCATGCCGAGGTGGGAGGCTGCTCGACCTCAGTTTCTACTGGCTCGTGCCCTGTGCCCCCCAGTGCCGTGCCGAGCTGGGTCGGAGCCGGGTTGGGGGAGATGAATTCGACAATAAAGTCTGCCAGAATCTGGGCTTTGATCGCAGTTCGGGGACGGTGCTGTATATCATACTGCCCCAGTTCAACTGCCCACTTTGATATTCGCCCCGAAAAGTCAGCCTTCTTGAACACTGAACGGAGCGGGTGCTCCGTGATCACCACAACAGTGTGGGATTAGAAATAATGGGAGAGCTTGCGGGAGGCACTGACGAGAGCCAACGCAAGCTTCTCCAATAGACGGTACCTGGTCTCGGCATCGAGCAGGGTCTTGCTCGTATAATAAATTGGCTTTTGAATTCCCTCGTCCTCCCTGATGAGGACGGAGCTCACTGCGTGATCCGAGACCGCGAGGTACAAATACAGAACCTCCCCCAAAGTTGGGGTGGAGAGTAAGGGTGGTGACATTAAATAGGTTTTGAGCGCGGCCAATGCCTGGTCGCACTCGGGGGTCCACTGGAATTTCAAGTTTTTCTTTAGAAGCTGAAAGAAAGGCCTGCACTTATCTGATGACCGGCTGATGAAGCGATTGAGTGCTGCAGCCATTCCTGTGAGCTTCTGAACTTCCTTCGTGGTAGAGGGGCTCTGAATGCTCTGGATCGCGGTGATCTGGTCCGGATTAGCCTCTATCCCCCTCCGTGTTACCAAGCTGCCGAGGAACTTGCCGGAGGCTACGCCGAAGGCGCACTTGGAAGCGTTTAGCTTGAGCTTGTATGCGCGAAGGATGTCGAAGATTTGGCCGAGATCCGCCAGATGATCGCCGGAGTGCACTGATTTGACGACCATGTCGTCGATGTACACCTCTACCGTCCGGCCAAGCTGAGCATGGAACATTTTTGTGACGAGGCGTTGATAGGTTGCCCCCGCGTTCTTTAGCCCGAAGGGCATCACCTTGTAGCAGTAAGTGCCGCGGGGGGTTATGAATGACGTTTTCTCCTCGTCTGGCTCGTAGAGCGGGATCTGGTGGTAGCCTCTGTAGGCGTCGAGGAAGCTCATTCGGTCGTGACCGGCGGTGGCGTCGATCAGTTGGTCGATCTTTGGAAGGGGGAAACTATCTTTAGGGCAGGCCCTGTTCAAATCCGTGAAGTCCACGCACACCCTCCACCTCCCAGTTTTCTTCTTGACCACCACCGTGTTGGCCAGCCATACCGGGTACTGGACTTCCCGGATGGCTCCTGCCTTCAGCAGGTTGTTGATCTCTTCGACGACCGCATCTGTCTGCTGCAGCCCTGTCCTACGGGCCCTCTGCACTACCGGCTTGTGGTCGGGGTCCACATTCAGCTTGTGGCACATGACCTCAGGGTCGACTCCAGGCATTTCGCTTGGGCTCCAAGCGAAGACGTCGACGTTCTGCATCAGGAACCGTGAGAGTTCGGCCCTTTCTTCGTCTGGTAGCTGGGCGCCAACTAGGAAGAACCTGTCTGGGTCAGCCGGGCTCAGCCTGACCTCGGCCAGGTCTTCGATGCTCTTCTTCTCGGGATCGCGGCCGATTTCATCTAGGCCTTTTTCGAACTCGGCGAGGTTGACGCGCTCTGGCTCCTTCACTGCTGGGACTGCGGCCAGCATGCACTGTCTGGCTTGCTGCTGGTCTCCCTCCACTGTAACCACTTCCAACTTGCCTTCCTTGTTCTCAAGGACGAACTTTAGCTTCTGGTGGAGGGAAGAAGGGACTGCTTCTAACTTGTGGAGCCACGTTCTGCCCAAAATGACGTTGTAGGGAGAAGGCATCCACGACCAGAAAGTCGGCCGACACGGAGGCTCCGCCAACCCGGGTTTCCAGGGTGATCCTACCCTTGGGGTAGACTGGCGTGGCGGACAACCCTAGCAGGGGTGCACGGACCTCCGTGAGGTCTGCTTCCGAGAGGTTCATCTTCTTGAAGCAGTCGTAGTAGAGGACCTCGGAGGAGCTGCCAGAGTCGACGAGGATCCTCTTCACTGTGAAGTCTCTCAGCTTCATTGTGAGGAGCAGGGGGTCGTTGTGAGGAGCTGGATTCCCTCTAGGTCTCTGTCTGAGAACGAGATGGCGGGTCGGTCGCGGCGGGCTTTCTTGGATGCCGGAGCGAGCTCGGCTTTCATTACTTCCTTCTCGTGTGAAGCCCGCCTGGCTTCGGCACGGGCCTGGGAGCTGCCCCGGGATGAGGAAGCGAGAGCTGAGGACGCCAGATGGATCACGTTAATGATCTTCTCTGAATCCTCACTGTCTGGAGCCTGGGCTGCGCTCTGGTGAATCCGGCCCTCGCTGCCGCCGGCATCACCTGCCTTGACGAATTCTGGAATGTGGCCTTCTTCGGCCAGCTTCTCCAGGTACCACTGCAAAGTCTTGCAGTCCTCGGTCTTGTGCCCGCTACCCCTATGGAAGGAGCAGTAGAGCTTGCTTCGGCTGCCGGAGGAGGGCTCATTCTTCATGGGCTGAGGGTACTTGAAGAATGGCTTGGACCTGATCTTGGTCAGGATGCGGTAGATCGGCTCCTTGAAGACGACGTTGACGCTCTGACTGGTGCTGGAGGGAGGTCTGGGCTTCCAGGCGCCCCCGGACCTGGACGACGCAGGCTTCGCCGAACTGGAGACCCAGGCCTGCTTGGGCTCCTGCTTCTGGAAGGGCCTCCCGCCTCTCTGCCGAGGCTGGCTACTCTTCTGATCGGGCTCCGGATGCCCGTCCTGATCCCGGGCTCGGATCTCGTCTTCCTCCTGGGCGATGAAGCGCTTTACCCGGGACATCAACTCTGGCATGGATTCTGGGGGGTTCCCGGCCAAGTCCTTCCGCAAGTCGTGGCCGGGGATCAGGGCATGCTGGAAGGCGTAGATTGCTATCTCTTCCCTGGTGCCCTCAATCTGGCTGTAGACCGCCCAGAATCGCTGGGCGAAGATGGCGAGGGTCTCACCCTGTTTCATTTTCAGGGCGAGGAGGTCCCCTTCTTTCTTGGGGACGACGCTGTAGGCTTGGAACTTCTTCAGGAAGGAGAGCTGGAGCTCCTTCCAACTCGAAACGGACTTCTCTGGGAGAGAACAGAACCACTTCAGGGGGAGGTCTCCCAAACTGGAGGAGAAGATTTTGCAGTTCAGGTGACCCTCATTCCCCCAGATGGACATCTTCTGGGAGAAGTGTCGAAGGTGAGCGGATGGGTCGGACAGTCCGTCGTAGGGGACGAACCGCGGAACAGAGAACTTTCTGGGCAAGGGGGTGCGCTCGATCTCTTTTGTAAAGGGTGAGCCCCCCAAATCGGTGTGGCCATAGATCTGCTTCTGGTCCCGCACGTCCAGGTTGTGCTAGAGAGCTAGCCTGACGCGTTTGTCGAACCGCTCCTGCTCGTCGTCCTTCTCTGGAGTCTGGGCTTTTGGCTTTCGCTTGGGGTGGCTCGGGCTACGATGGCTATGAGTTCGGCCATCGCGGCTATGATGACTCCGGCTGTTGCTCGAGCCTTCGTCACGAATCTGGCTCCGCTTATGGTCCAGATGGTTTCTGAGATCCTCGCGGGGAGGCTGGGCTGCCCTGCTGGGGGCGTCCCTCCTCTTCCCTTGAGGCTCAGAGACCTGCCTCAAGGAGGCGGTTTGCGCTGCCCTCAGCTGCTGCTGGAGCTCGCGAATCAGCTGCTCTTGCCTCTGGAGGAGAGCAGTTTGGGCTTCGAGAACCCCTCCAGTGGCAGGGGGTTGAACGTGGCGCGTCTCTCCTACGGCCACGGCTTTGTCCTTCCGAGGACGCTCATGCCGACTCTCATCGCGTCTGGGTGGCATGACTTCTTCTGCTGAGAACGAGGCCTCGAGTCCCTCTTGGAGTGGGAACTCGACAAAGAGCTGAGAGCCTAAGCGGCCCTCACCTGCGGATGTGCCATGCACCGTGCGGGACTGCCCCTGAGGAGGGACGTCCGCCGACGGTGGTGGCAGCTCGAGCGCTGCTCTCGAGGACTCTACGCCCTTCCTAGCTTTCGGAGGCATGGCTTATGGGAGATTGAGGTTGAGAAGGTTAGGAAGGTTTGGGAAGGTTGGGATATTACTTTCCCACAGACGGCGCCAATTGTAGGTGTAGAAAATAATGACCCACAATAACTGGGGAGCCTTAGAGGACTTATCCAATGGTGGTGATGACTGGGAATGACTGGGTACCGTCCGAAAGCCTGAAAGAGATGAACACACGGTCAGAGGACCCTGGCCTGGGCGGTGCAAGGCTCTCCGATGCCAAAGTCAGTGAAGGAACTGGAACAATGGGAGGAGAGGAAGGAGAGAGGCAGAGTCACAGCTCTATGAGTTGTATTGTGTGTACCTTGCATGTGAAATGCAGTCCTTTTTATAGACGATTTGGAAGATATCTTGGACGATATCTTGGCATGGGTCTCATGATTCGACTGGGAAGTCATGATCAGCCCACGCTGCAATTAATGCGGTCCAATTCAGCCCACTCTGCATTAAATGCGCGTCGGATCAGCCCACGTCGCATTTAATGCGCGTCTTGTTGGGCCAGATCGTGTTGGACGCCTTTGGCGGTAGGGGTACCATCGGATCCGCCCTCGGGCCCTGCCCCGATGTGGCCTCAGCCGCTGGATGCCGCCATGTCAGTGATCCGGCGAAGATTGTGAGCGGCTGGATGTCGCATCTGTCTTGCTAGCTCGCGCCCCTACTCCTCCACGTGCTTGATGACGTGGAGGGGGCGAGGGGCGCAAGCGGAGGTTCCTTCTTACTTCGGCTTCCGTTCCGGATCTTTCAGCCGAGGTGGAGCTCTCGCCGAGATGGACACACGAGGTGGCCGAGCTCGGCGCTAGCGGCCCGGAGCTTCTTGACTTCGGCCGGACCTCCTGTCCTGGCAGCCGGGGTGAGCCTGGTGCCACATGGGTCTCACGCGGATGGCGCGTGAGAATGCTTAGACTCATCTGATGGCTGTGATTAGCGTAATCCTGTGGCTCTGGAAATCTCCCCACACACTCATATTTCATCCGACGAAATTTTAGGATTTATTTAGGCATTACTGTTATTAGTTCATTTATATTATTTTTATAGGCTATCGGGAAATGATCGATATTTTCTTTCATTTATATGTTGAGTTCAAAAAATTTATGTTGGATGCATTTTCACACAATGTGGTGGGCATTGGTTTTTACCTTAATCCCCTATGATCATGTTTCTACTTAGTATTCTTTTTATGTGGTACTTATATTTCATAATCCCGGACTGGCATTTCTTTCCTCTTTTTATCATTATTATTTCTATTACTACACCACACACCACCACCACCACCACTATTGCTACTGTTGTTATTTGGTGTCTGTTAGCTGCACCACATGTTCTAAGGCTAATCTAGCATGAAACTATTTCATTTACCATATTTGCATCTATGCAGATGGGCTAATGAAGAGTGATGACAATTTATGTAACAATGAGTTGGCTTCTACCACTAGTTTAACCTCGGAGCGGGGCACTTCCAATATTTTGGGTGAAGGGTTTCCAGATTTAGGTGATACTCTTGTCAACTCAAACATGTCCAAAGTTTGTAGCATAACTCCTGGGAGTTAGCCTTCTGATTCAACCGAGTGTTACCAACAAGAAGATAGAACTTGCAATTTATCTGCATTGCCTCTCAATCATGCTAACTTCCCAAAGTTTGCACAGATGTTCATTGCTGCCATTAAGAAAAACAGGTCATGTCAAAAATTTATTAGGAGTAAGATTATCCAGATAGAAGCAAGGATTGAGGAGAACAAAGAACTTAAGGAGCGTGTAAAGTATTATGGATTTTCAAGTTTCCTGCAAAAGGAAAGCTGCCAAACTTATAAGCCAACTAAAGGATCCCCGAGCCAAGTTAATTTCTCTTCCAAAAGCCAGGATTTTAAACTCAGAAAAGGTTGTTTCTACCTTTATGTTTTATTAAGTTCTTTGTGAGAATATATTCTCTAGTTCAATGCTGAAGCAATGTTTCCCAATTTTATTTTGATTTTGCCATACTCTTTCGTCACTCTGCAACTTTTTCCTATTGATGCCTATATTTGTGCATGTTGGGATTCCTTTTCTGACTACAGTGTTACTTTTTTTTTTTTAAGTTTATAACTTAAGATTTATTGGTTAATAGGAATTGAGAAGTGACATGTTATATTACAAAGTGATATTATTTAGCCTAGATAGGGATGAGCATAGTTACCTAATTCGTTTGGAAAGGTGCCGAATCATGAATGGTTGGAGTCGAATAATTCGCTATTCGATTCGTTGTCATTCAGAAATCTCACCATTCCTAATTCGCAGCAGTTCGATACATCCTTTGGATGAGGAAGATAGTTATCATGTCGTGAATCTACAAAATCCCAGTTCTCAACCGACTCGTAGTACGGCCGTAACAGATAGTCTTCCTCCCTTCTTCTTCGGTAGCTAGTAGAAAATCTCTCCAACCAACTCTCTCTTCAAGAATTGTTTCCTCTTCCTTCGGCAATCAAAGAAAAGGGCTGGGAACACTTCCTTACTTATCCATACTACCATCGTGTTGTGTCTTACGAATTCTATGAGGGCAATAATTCCTAGAGCCCAATAAAATTAATTTAGCAAAATGGCCCATTTTTTAAAATCAAGAGATCATCTTCATGGTCAGATTGATTGCCTTTAAAACAAATTGTGATTGACTTTTGATTTTTTTTAATCATATGGTTCTATTTGAACGGTAGATATCACCATGATGGAAGTGAAATTCTGCTGAATTAGAAAACAATGTGGGTTATTGATATTGAGCAATTTTTGTTCATTTGTTTTAGCCCAAATATAAAGTTTCACTTTTCTCACTTAGTGAGTGTGATAATAATCCATGTAGGGCCTGTGTCTTAAATCTAGGTTGCTTAAGTTACCAGCACCACATGTTAGTTATGTACAAGTCAAAGTAATGGATCACTTGAGATCAAAACTCTCTGGTTGGAAGAAGACCGCCCTCTCTTTTGGAGGGAGGCTGATTCTAGTCAAGCATGTTCTGTCCAGTGTCCTGATTCACATCTCCCCTTTCATCCCTATTCCAAGGAAGACATGCGCTCTTATAGAAAATCGAATGCGGAACTTTCTTTGTCCTGGCATCAGGTTCAATCAAGGGCTCCTCGGTCTCTATGGTCAGATTGGATTTGGCACTGATATGGCATCTTAGACATAGGAAGACCCGAACAAACTCTTGGGCTGAGTCCAAATCCTAGCTTCAAGATGTCCAATTTGTTTATCTCGGGAAGAATCAGACTCCCCTCTTTTTTTTCGAATGTTCCTTTAAGCTCCTTTGGTCTTGGCTTCTCTCTGCAGAGCATGCTCATCAGTTGTTCTCCTTTGCCCCTGGGGCTCTTTGGTATGTTCTCTCTCATAGTAGGGATGCTAATTGAAGAAATCTAACGACTGCTATCTTCTTTCACATCATCTTTACATTATGGGAGATTAGAAACCACTCTAAATTCAACTATAGTTACCTAATTCATAGTTGGATTAATTTGCATTCGAATTCGGAATTTATAACTCAAGACAAGACTTTATCATAAAATTCGATGGAGGGAGTAAGTTTTGTGTCTGTTTTGTGGGTTTTTATTGTTTTATATGTAAGAAATGTGGATGTATTATTCAACTTTTAGCTTTTTAGTTCAAGGTTGTGATTTGCCAAGTTAGTTAGGGTAGTAACTTGCCGTCAAGGAAAAAAACATCAAGATAGTAATTTAGTTTGTTTGTTCTTTGGATGCAGCTTGGATTGCTATCGGTTGGAATGCTAGGGTAGAATGCTATAATTATTTGTTTTGCCTGGTGTTTGAACTTTGAAATGGCATAGAAGTCAGAAAGCAAATTAGTGTGAAAATGATGCCTTCTGTCTGCCTGTTAATACCCTACCTTTTAAATGCTGATTCCGATTCAATGCCCTACCGAATACCCATGTGTGCATGGTGAAGCAGATATCTATTTATACTGCCAAAACATTTAACTTTTTATGATTTACGGTATGGGTGTATCATTTGGTAGAATTGCAGAAAACTCCCAAACATAGTTTGTGCCTCTTTTTCTATTTTTAAAAAATTATAAGGTAATCTGGAAAATGCTCATCCAAACAACATCCATATTGTTGATGGAGCATACTACAAAAACCATTTCATATGCCAAAGGGGGATTGATCAGGCCAAATGCTGTGGATGAAACTCGACAGGGTCATTCTGTTGGAATCATCCCCAGGCCTTGCTGAACCATCTGAAGAGGAGACTCTAATTTAGAACAGCCGATTTTATTGGATAAATTCCATGTGAAAGATTGATGTGCGTATTAGACTATTAGTAAGTAGTATGATCTCCCCACTCTGCCCCACTATTCTTCTAGTTCCTTTTATACATCGACGCCACTCTTTCTGTTTTATAAACAGAACCATGACCTCTTTTTATTCAAATGGTTTGGTTTATATACTGAGTGCTATCACACTATCACACTCAAGTGTTTTTGGTATGCTTTAATTTAATCATCCCTACAGTTTTAAGTTTTCTATGTTTATGATCATATCTCATTATTTGCAAATTAGCATCTGTAGATCATGTAATTGCTCTGTATTAATTTAAGTAATATGCTTGTAAATCATTCATGGTAATTTATAGACTTTACAAGAATGATATTTCTAATATTTATCATTTCTTTTTTTGTTCAAATCTTTCTTTGATATTTTTCTTAGTCCTTTATTTTTTGTTTGTAGGGATATGCAGCTAGGGAGTTTGCAAAACAGGGTGTTAAGCCAGGCGAGCTGGCCATCATATCAAAAGAGGCGGTATAGTCAGATTTCCTTTATAACCACTGAGACTTGTTTTTGAAAGTGCATATAGTTTTTATATCTTGTGGAAGCGAAAAAGTGCATATAGTTTTTATATCTTGTGGAAGTGAAGCATAAACAATCATTTTCAGTTGTGTCAGTGAAACTACTCTACAACATAGTACGTGTATTCACTCCTAGGGCTGTCCTGCATTATTCACTCTAAATCCATGAACTTTATTGGAAGATCAGGCTTGCATGAAAAGTAGTTTCATTGCGAAGAAGATGTTCAATTGCTAATTCTTTCTTGTGATGTTGGAGTAGTATGCTTTGAGACATGTTCCTTTTGCAGTGTGCATGTATGTGTTTTTCTATTTTTGGATTTTAGTAAATTATTGTCACAATTTTACAGGCAGATTTGAGTTTCTGCCCTTTTATTATTGACTGTAACTCTTTACTACACAAAGAGGTCGTGTATTTTGTCTTCAATATGTGCAAATATTAAAGAAGTGGACACCACTTCACATTTGTTGGTTCATGTATGGCAGTAGTCAAATTAAGAAGATTTGCTTGTTTAAGAAGATTGGAACAAACTTTTGTTTGGGGAAAAGGTTGAAAAGCAAACCCATGTTGTTCAGATGAAATCCTCACCAACATTGAGATTGTTGTAATGTATGGATTGGATCTTTTCAAGAATTGTTGGCATGGTATTTATTTCATATTTTGATTGCTACTCTAGTTACAAATTAATCTGTATGAAAACTTTCTTTATTTGCAAGGAAATTTTATTTTGGGAATGCTGTGGAGAGATCACCATCATTTCTAGGTGGATGAGCTGGAATGTACTCCATAAATTTCTTTGTGGCGGGGTTGGTTTTGGTGGTAGGATTTGGGTTTGGAGGGTGGGCAAGTATGCTCAACTTCATTCAGTAAGTGAACACTTTTACTAGTGAAGGTGTGTCTCTTTTACTAGTGCTGTATTTGATTATTCGGCTGGTTGTTGTATCCCCGGGTTGTGGGGTGTTTGAATATGTTTGGCAGAATTTATGGTTATTCGTTCCTCTCATCATTTGGACTTTTGTATGAATATTAGAAATCACGATGGCCTATATGTAAAAAAAAAAAAAGGACACATAAATCACATCAGAGGGCGCCTCCTTCCTACCCAATACCATAATCAGTGATTGCACAGATACTGATTTGGGCTGAAACATTTTTTTTTATAAGAATTTTGAATTCTAAGATATTGTGCACAGTGAAGAGGATACCAACTGATCTGCCATTACATTCAAACTACTTGTTATTTAGGGTACATGTTTTGTACCTCTCAAAGTGCTCTTAGTGTAAGGCACAAACTACTTACCAAGGACAAGTATGATACTAGTTTACTACTGCAATATAATTTGGTGAGGGCCTGGTGCAATAGATCTTTCCTCTTTATGTGTATACATTAATTGATTTTGTTTGTATTTCACATTCTATTTCAGGTTATTGACCAAGTTGTGTAAATACTCTACCATAAACGTTAAACAACTTGAACATGGGGATGTTATCTTTCTTTCTTGGTATACTAGTCTTGGCAGTGGATGCAAATGCAAGGAATTGTGGTGATTAAGAAAATTGGTGAGAAAATTAATTAAGAATGCTTTTTGTATTATCTTACCTGTGATGTGCACATATACTCTAAGCAAAAGGCAGTGGATCAGGAACATGAAATGTTGATTTTGTAGTATGTGTATCAGGTGACACTAATAGAAGTAGTATATAAATTAAGTATTTTTAGTGAAATTGCAATCTCACAGGTGGTGCTCATTTATTTAATGGAATTCATTTATTTTTTCCATGGATTTAAGGACGAGTCTTCATTTATTTAATGGAATTCATGCTCTAGATGATAGTTTTGAGGTCATGTCTCTTGTTTGTTTTGATTGACAGATGCATAGCTACTCAATCTTTGACAATGTGAGTAGCAATCTAGTATTTTATTTACAACTGTAAAATGTTTGTTTCCCAGGGAGATTGATTTTTTGCACATTTTCTGTAGATCAAACCCAAAATGTGGAGTTCTAAAATCACTGCCGGACGTGTACATAAACTGCAATGGATGTATACATATGCCGGATGTGTTCGTTTCGTCATGATTTAAGATATGGAGTTTTTGAGATGATTGGGGCATACAGCTTTTGTCAATCTCTGCTTCCCCAGATTCTAGTAAGCAATGTTGACGATGCTATGTTTGTAGTGTGGAAGATTTGAATGGTTGATCCTTTTCATGTATTCTTTTTCCTTATGATTCAATGATGACACGACAACGATGGAGTTTATTTTCATGTAATGGTAGGTACCTTTGCGAATAAATCTTAATGGAAGAAGACGAAAAGTGTGTGAATCTTGTAAATGAACAAACAAGAATTCCCTCATTGTTTTGGTATTGATTTGAATGAATGATCCTTTTCATGTACTTTTTTTCCCATGGCCTATCGAGCTTGTATAGACTGCAAGTCCAGTGTTTTTGTTTTTAACTGCAGGTCCAGTGTTTATTTGCAGATTCGGTTTACATTTTTTATTTTAGTTTATTAATTTGTATTTGTAGCAATAAAAAAAATATGGATTTAATTTTTATTAATTAAAAAATAATTAATTTTTTATATATAAAAAAACAATTAAGGCGCGCCTTGCGAGCCGTAAATTAAAACTCGCCAATTCTTTAATGGCCTGCATTTACAAGTCGTAAAAATATATATACTCAATTACGGCTTGCATTTGGAGCCGTTAATCAGATTGTACACAACCAGTTTATAGCCCACAAATGCAAGCTGTGTAAAACATTTTTCATTTTAAGTATTCACGGCGTACTACGTGTGCCATAAACTTAAGCACACCAATGCTTTAACGGCACTCAGTTTGCGTCGTAAAAGTTTAGCATTTACGGCTTGCTTAATAAGCCATAAATCTGGTCCAAAAAGTCCTAACAACATCATTTTCGGCGTGCATTGATCCTACTTATGGCCTATATATGCACGCTGTAAATAGTTCAAACCTTTTACGGCAGGCGCTTTTACAGCACGACCCCCGTGAGCCGTAAACCTACATTTACGGCGCGCATTTCACGCTGTAAAAGCCCTGAAATGGTGTAGTGATAGGAATATAAAAGGGAACGACTGTGGCCTGAATACCCCCAAAGATTCCAATATCCCTCAATAAGGGTTCAAAGAAGAAGAGCGAGAACTGAGACCAAATCTCCCAACCCGGTGCGGAAGTCAGACAACCCTTTGATTTCAAATCCCATGGAAAGCCACCACTGGAAGCCGCTAAAAGAGTTTCGATAAGCGGATGGAGCTCTCCTCGATAAGAAGAGGGTAGGTCATCCAAGAAGCAGGGAAAGAGAAAGCGCCCGCGCACAGAGACGAGAGAAGAAGGAGGCTTGTCACCACCAACCAGCAAACTCCGATCCAATTCGTGCAGCCCCACCCAGTCAATGGAATCCTCCTCTCAAATGGGCATTTCACCAGAGCAAAAAATGCGAGATGAATATCTACGGGTGTAAGAAAAACACTAACCTTCCTGGGAGGATGAACTATGAGGAATTGATTCCCCATGACGGATGGAATCTGGGTGGCGGTCCCCGAAAATGTAGTCGATAGGGAGAAATGAAGAAGACAATCCCTCCATCATCAGAACATGATAGAATGATAAAGGATGCACTCGAGGGGTCTCTTTCGCACGATCGAAAGTACCAGGAGAAAGACTCTTCGGCCCGGGGGATTCTGCCTAACGAAAGGTACTGTGGCCCTGGAAGACAAAAGGACCTTGCCTGGAATAGGGGTAGGAGAAGACATCGCAGAAACACACCTCATGACACCGCGCGAAAACCCCAACCAGTCACGGAATCCTTCCCCCAAAGATCGAAAACCTTCCCTGACTGATTGAGGGGAGGCAATATGTAGGCACAACGAAAACCACGAGTCGAAATAAACTGTCACCCGGGTCCACTATCTTTGATGAATTGGAAAAGCAAGGAAGGACACCCTCCAAAGAGAGGGGAGGGTCCCGCTTCCACTAGATTGGCAAAGGCAGGTTTAGGACCCTGCCTTCCCCTGTCAGCAAAGGCAAGAGAGCAGAGAGAGGGAAGTTAATTAAGAAGAGTCCCTCGACAAGCACGTCCCATTTTCAGAGTATTGCCAAAGACAAGGAGAAGAAGGCAGATGACACAGCCGACTCTGGGAACCCTGCCTTCGTCTATAAACAAAGGCAAGGAAGACGACACGTGTGGAAGAACCTATAAAAGGAGGGGGGGCACCGATCCCGAGGAGGGCAAGAAAAAAAGAAAGAATACTCAAAAGAAAGAAATGTCACGCATGGGAAACCTTTTCTAGGGGGGGAAAAGATGTTCCTAATGGCCTTCTTCCCCTCCAGAAAGAAAGACCATGCTCTGTGATTTCTTTGTCGACAGGATTACTGGCAGTCCAAATACTGGACAGACCAGAAGCTTAGTGTAAAGCCTGGGATCTCTAGTTGTTGAAATAGAATTGCCATACGTATGCACTTTTTCTCTCACGCTTACACTACATACGCACCGTTTTATTTTTTCTGTTTACAACCAAGGTTGTACATCGAGCAACTTTTCTAAAGAGCTGAAAAATGACCAAAATACACATCTACAACCTTACGGCTAGCCGTGGGTCATCCCATGGCAAGCCAGAAAAGCTCATTGTAGTACATTCACAGCTTGTCAAAATAGGGTTACCGCTAACCGTAGACTTGCGTATCTTAATTTGCAGAAGTTGTAACTTATACCTCTTTTTCCCAATTTCACTTGTGTAATGACTCATAAATGGAGACTTTAAGGTGTGTGGACGTTGGAGTTTAGCATCCACTGATCAGTTGTTGAAAGTAGGGTATGGAATATGGAGTTAGGCCAGGAGGGTAGCAATGAAAGGTCTTTGAATGTCAAACACCATTAGAGCACTAAGCACTAATGATCAGACATCCGAAAGGACCGAAACTCAACTCCGCCACTATGCTGGATGATTCAACACTCATACCTGAATGGGTGACTTTGACCTAGGCTGTGCTTGTTTGTAGTATCTGTTTTATGGAATATCATTGGTGGGTGGATCTTTACATTGTTTCATTATTGTTGACCTCTTATCTCTTGGTTAATGTTGTTGTACTTAATACCTTAACTGTAATAGAATAATGAGGACGTTGACCTAGGGTTTACCTAGAGGAGACTTTGTATTGGTGTTGGAGATGGATTACTCGTGCCTTGAGCTAGGTTGGCTACTCGGTGGCCTTGAAGTGAAGGAACTATCTCTTGGATTGAATTGTATATTGATTGATGCCTAGTAATGAATTTGGACACTTGGAATGTCTTGGGAAAATTCTTGTGGGACATAATGGATACCTTGAAATAGTTCCTTTAACTTGATTGTGATTCTTCTTCACGCAAGTGAAACCTAGCCGGACACCTTTCTTGTGATTCCTTAAGTCGAGGCACCACTTAGTTGAGTAAGTCTAGCCATTAGCTGATCACCTTTGTTAGAGACTAATTTCTTGCCATCTATAGATTCATGTTCTTGCTTGAGGTGGACGTATATAGTGGGTACCACACATGATACTTGACACTTGCACTTTACACGCTACCAACTCTTGGCTGGCTATTCAGGCACTTCTTGCTCTTGGCTTGGCTTGTTATCCCATGTCTCTCCCCACCACAACTCTATGGAGTATGGGAGGGCAGTGACAAAATTTCCTACAGTACTATCCTATGTGGATGTGCCTATTACTAGACGAATGGATTGATTGTAGGTTCTCTATTTATATTGATTAATGATGAAATCTATTCTATTGCACTGCTTGCTTAGTTTTTCCTATCAATGCTACTTTACTGATCATGATTATTGTCTCTATTCTATTTTAATGCATCCCTTCTATGTTTTATATATATTATTCGTCCTGGACTTTTATATCTCATTCTATTTAACCTTGGTGTTCTAGGTGAGCCCTTTGCCGATGTCTCGAAGGGTGAGACGATGTTTGAGACGCCGATAGCGGCGAAATTTGAGTGGGGCGTTGGTGATGTAGCTGATCACTTGGTTAACTTAGGGTGACAGATTTGGGGAGGCTGATTTGAGTTGTGGTTTTGTATTTAGATTTATGAATTGCATTAACTCCTTTCATATTGAACTGAAACATGTTAGTTGGACTTGTACCCAAGGTTGATATATGTCATATATAGAGAGCAATCCGTAAGAGTCACGACCAATCCGGACTCTACATCTCCTTGACTCCCACATCTCCTCACCACAGTGGGGATCTTGTCAAACTAGGAGTCTGATCCTATCCAAACTTTACAACCAAGAGTTTGATCTCTATCTCACTTTACCAGATCAAGATTATTGGGAGTTCGTCCGCAGCACACTGCCCGGGCTCGATCTAGTGTGGGCCCCATGGCAGTTGGACTACATAATTTCCCAACAATGTGAACAACAACCTACATGGAAAATCAAAATATTTTCGTTTATCGTAGAATCCTCTCATCGCACAATTAAACCCTTAGAGCATATTTCTTTAATAGAATGAGGGGATATCAACTATCTAGAAACTATGACATTCTCACCCTTAGAGCATGTTTCAGCAGAATTTTGAAAACTCAAAAAATCCAGCTTTCTCAAATGCCCATAATCAAGCATTCATAAATCCCAACAAGCACTTTTGAATTTTAGGAATCCCTAATTCCACCTATGACTTTAATGTTACAAGTGGCACTTTGGTGGTGGACCTCATGATGGGGGAATTGACAGGAGCCACGTGCACCTTAGAGTAACCACCAGTGGATAGGCATGTCAAACGGCCGGCACGGCCCGCCCCAAACTGAGCCCGCCCGTTGCCACGGGCCGGCCCGGCACGGCCCGCCCCAGCTAACGGGCCGGCACGGCACGGCCCACAGTGGGGCGGGCCGTGCCGGGCCGGCCCGCGGGCCAGGCGTGCCTCCTTTTTTTCTGATAGAATTACAGGCGGGCCAGTTTGATGATTGGGTCGGGTTGGGTTGGCCCGACCTACGTAATTTGTATATACTTTTAAAAATAAATAAAACGTGTCTGGGTGAACTCGATCTCACAACCATTAGGATGTGACCACTAGACCAACTAACTTTTGCATACTAATATTTATTCAAATAATATTAAAACTAGTTAGATGAGGATGAGAACCTAACCACGAATATTAAACTACTAGTTAGATTTGGATGAAAACCTAACCACTTTAGATGATGATGAGAAGCTAACACCTTTTTTATCCAACTTCTCACTCTTTCATTCAAACAGCCTAAAATATAAAAAAAATCATATCATGTCCTTTTTTTTACTCATTTTTCAGCCAAATTGAAATGCCATGGTTAAGGATATCTCAATTGAGATGGCAAACTCAATTTCTATTTTTTGGCTTAATTATCATACTTTAAATGAGAACTCAGCGCGGTTAAATATTTCTACCTTTATCAACAATCATTTCAAGTCTTCCAAATGATCCACCATGAAACCACAACCTTGGACTTCATTTTATTTAGATTTGCATCAATTTTTTTATTTTTTAGTCATGGGTTTTTAGTCTTAGTCAATAATTCTCATTATCTTTATCATGGTTACATATTTTTTACTTCTTTTTCCTAGTGTTCATATCAATGTAAATATATGGCTTCATGTGATGTGATCGAGAGTGGAGTTATAGGTACATGTAACGAGATTATATAGAACATAAATGACTGAATTATGAACATATTCATGTGTTTAATTGTGAGCTTTCCAACCTATAAAGAATCTCAACTTCTCAAATGCTCAGGGGTTCTTGAACATAGATGAATCCAGGTAGGGAATTTCATTTGAGATTCTCAAATATCTCTGAAGACAACAAAATTAGTGAAGGCAAGGGGGTAAATTTAGTGAAGGTAAGTGTGTCACACCAAAACATTCCCCTTATTACTTCTCCCCAAAAACACATTGCCCCTCATTATTAGTGTGACAAATTTACACTAAAGTCCTACCTTACCAAGTTATGTAAGTGTTTTTTTTATTAGAAAATGCTTAGGGTTGTTGGTTGGCTGGGAATTAGATTTTTATAAATTAAAAAAATATTAAAAAAAAATAGTTTTTTTTGGCGGGCCAGGCGGGCCGTGCCTAGCGGGTCGTGCCAGGCGGGCCTGGTGGGCAGATCCTAGCGGGCCTGACGGGCCGCAGGGGCTGGCCCGCTAGCCTGGCGGGCTTGCGGGCGGTGCCAAACGGGCCAGCGGGCCTGCGCAGCTCGGCCCAGCACGGCCCGCGTCATGGGCCGTGCCGTTGATCGGGCCGTGCTGTGCCACGGCCCGTTGACTGGCGGGCCCGACCCGGCACGGCCCACTTGACATCTCTACCAGTGGATCCATATTCCATACTCATGGAGTCATAGCTCACTCCCCCATCCATAGCTAAAAAACTTGGGAACTAGACTTGACTCGGAACTCAGATTGCAACCGAACTATATATGTCACTGCAGCAACTGGAGCCAAGTACCCCACAGTACTCGGCAATTATCTGCCAGGCTCGTTCCACTACCATAATTTGGTGACTTATTACACTAATCCAAAGTTGACTCGGATAAGTCCGAACGAGTTGTTAAACTACGGTGGCAACGGCAGCAGCTCAACAAAACTTGGCCCCATCATGTTGCCGTCGGCTAAACTATAACATCTTGATTACTATGGAATCAGACTTTTATCTAGAGTTGTAAATGGACCAGATTGAAGCTTGTCTAAGCAGAACCTATTTATATTTGATGATGCCAAAATTGGGTTTCGGACACCACCATTCAAGTAATAAATGTAATAATAAATGCGGTAAATTAATGAGAGAGAGAAAGGAAATTTATAGTGGTTCGGTCTGTGTGACCTACATCCACTTCATAAAGGCAGAGGTCGCCTGTGGTATTTTACTTCTCCAATGAGTAGGGATTACAGGCTAGGAGAATACAAGAGTAGAAAAATGGGAAGATATCAATTGCCTCCAAGTGCTGGTGGGGCTCCTCGATTTATAGTCCTCCCCTAACAGATGGGGACGACTCTTCAGCAACGTTTGCCCTGCTTGAATGGAGCCTTCGAACTGCCATCGCGCTGGACAAGGCAGGTGAGATATTCTCCACAGGACCTGGTAAAAGCGGGATTGCTTTCGAAGCGACGTGGCTGCCTTGACTTGGCCAAGGTATGTGGATCTGGACCCGGACCTGAACGGATCAATCGGGCTTCCACTGATTTGGACCTTGGCTCATTGGGCTATTCTGACCTGACTCATCCTCATGGGTTGGGTCATTTGGGACTGACTCATCATTTGCCCCTCAATACCCCGTGCCCAAATAATTTTTTGAAAGGGGGGCATTGGTAGATTCAGGTCTCTTCTCCCTCCAAAATCTTTTTCCACTTTTTTGGTTTTAATCCTGGTCTGGGCGAGCTTCGGAACCCGGAGAAGCCTGGGCTCCCAAGGAGAGATGGGCGCCCGGGGGAGCCTGGGCACCCGGGGGAGTGATGGGTGCCCGGGGGAGTGAAGGCCTGGGCGCCCGAGGTAGTGATTGGCGCCCGGGAGAGAGAAGGCCTAGGCTCCTCGCTCGGGGGAGTGATGGGCGCCCGGGGGAGAGAAGGCCTGGGCGCCCGGGGGAGATGTCCTGGGCCCCCGAGGGATTTGGGCGCCAAGGGGAGAAGGCCTGGGCGCCGGGGCATTTGGGCGCCCGGGGGATTTGGGCGCCCAGGGAGAATGCCTGGGCGCCCGGGGGAGAAGGTCTGGGTGCCCGGGGGATTTGGGCGCCCGGGGGAGAAGGTCTGGGCGCCCTGGGCGCCAGGGGGAGTGATGGGCACCCGGGGGAGTGAGTGCCTGGGCGCCCAGGACTGAGGAGGGCGTCCCCTGGTCCCGTGGTGGCCGTTACGTATCCTCTTTTTTTTCGGGGGCGCTGCCCCCTGGGCCCCCGCGAGCTGACCGGTCAGCTCGACCCCCACCAGGGGACACCCCCGAACCCCCTCTGCGAAGCGCATGATATATCCCTTAGCATATGTAAATTCCAACTCCGAGTATCTGGACTCTGCCCCTCGGTAACTTCTGATGGGTCATCCCAGAAGAAGAAGATGAGCCCGCAACTTGCTAGAAAGATTGCTCCAGATCCTAGGCTGCAGCAGCGGGCGCGGGTGTAGTCGCTGCAGCGCGGAAAATGAGAGAGCTTCTCAGGCTGAGGAGAGGGCTGCGCTAGCTGGAAGGGCTTCCGAGGCTAATCTTTCCGAGGCCCGCGAGAGGGCGACCAGGCTTGAGACCGAACTCTTAGTAGCCTAAGAAAGGGCGGCCAAGGCAGAGGCTGAGCTTGTGAAGGACCTCGAGAGGGCTTCGCTCAGTGAGGCTGAGCTTCTGAAGACCCGCGAGAGGGCTTCGCTCAGTGAGGCTGAGCTTCTGAAGACCTGCAATGAGGGCTTCGCTCAGTGAGGCTGAGCTTTCGAAGACCCGCGAGAGGGCTTCGCTCAGTGAGGTGAGCTTCTGAAGACCCGCAAGAGGGCTTCGCTCAAATGAGGTGAGCTTCTGAAGACCCGCGAGAGGGCTTCGCTCAGTGAGGTGAGCTTCTAAAGACCCGCGAGAAGGCTTCGCTCAATGAGGCTGAGCTTGTACAGACCCGTGAGAGGGTGATGCTCAGAGAGACCATTGTGGAGACAGTGATTGGTGTGGTACATGAGAGAACTGCTTTCCCAGATATTGCCCTCTTAGGCTTTGTGCCGACTGAGGCACTTGATGATTGTAGTGGCAGCTCTGATGATGTCGATGGTGATGCCGATGACAACTTTGAGAGTGATTAGAGGGCAGGGGACTCTTTTTTTTTAAAAACAATTTGTAGCACTGATAAAAAATGATTTTATTAATCCATTGTTTAGTGCTACACAACATTAAACAAAGTTGAGAAAATCAAGCCCCCAAACCCTCACTACTTTGACTCTCTTACGGTATTTCTGGTAATACCTTTTCAACAGTTCCGCGTTCCCTGGTAATGTGTTCAACCGCTGCATTGCGAGGAGTGAACGCTTGGCTGTCTCTCTGCGGAGCAGGACCGAGTTGGTCTCTGACAGATAGCCTCTCTGACCTGCTTCGCTTGTTGCTTGCCTTTCCTCTCTGTCTCGCCCCTTTCCGTTGTCGACTGCTCTGGAGGACTCCCCTCACCTGGCCTTTGTGGTATCTTCAGCATTTATATACTTTTGAGCCTTTGCTAGTAGCTCCAGCATGCTTTTTGGTGGGTGCTTCATCACTGAGAAAAGGAAGCTCGATGAGCGGAGGCCTCCCATGAAGGCTGTCATGGATACCTTGTCGTCGGGCTCTTCAACTTGAAGTACCTCCTCGTTAAAACGAGTGAGGTAACTCCTGAGGCTTTCATTTGTATCCTGCTTTATGCTGAGCAGGTGTGTGGCAGGCTTCTGGTGGCTGCGTCCTCCGATGAAATGTGACACGAAGGACTTGCTCAACTCCCCAAAGGTGGCGATGAAGGTTGGAGCGAGACTGGCAAACCACAGGCGGGCAGAACCCTTCAGTGTGGTTGGGAACGCTCTGCACATAATCTCATCGGGGATATTATGCAGCTGCATTTTGGTTTTGTACGTCTCCAGGTGGTCCAATGGATCATTTCTTCCATCAAAGGTCTCCATGGACGGCATCTTGAACTTCCGGGGAAGTGGGTAGTTTGCCACATCGGGTTTGAACGGTGTGTCCGTTCGCCCAACTAGGTGATCTACAGTCTCTGGTGCCTGCGCCTTCATGGCGTTGTAGAAGTCTGCCAGCTGGTTCTGCATCTCCTTGATCTTTTTGTCCCAGGGATTGGGAGCTTCCCTGGGTGGGTCACGAAAATAACTTCCCTCCTCCATGCTTTGGTTTTCACTCTCCCCTTCTTGAAAATGAGGATCCTCTCCATTAGAAGAAGAGGGAGGATGTGGTCCCTGGGCACCGCCCAGAGGATGGGCGCCCTGGGGAACTCCCCGGGCGCCGCCCTGAGGATGGGCGCCCAGATGGGGAGCTCCCTGGGCGCCGCCCGGAGGATGGGCGCCCTGGGGAACTCCTTGGGCGCCGCCCTAAAGATGGGCGCCCAAATGGGGAGCTCCCCGGCGTGGAGCTCTTGGAAGTCCCTGGCACGATGCTCCTTGTGGTACTCCTCCAAATTGTGCTCCTCCTTGCCTTGCCAGCACGAGTTGTAAGATCTGCTGGTTTTGGGCTACCAGCTGTTGCATGGTCTCCAACATCTGCTGAGGAGTGGGAGCAGGAGCATTCGGGGTAGGATTGATTGGTGGAGGGTTACCCTCGGCCTCTGCTCGTCTTGTCGATCTAGTGGTGATCACCATAATTTTGAAAAAAGGATGAGAACTTTTGTTCGGTTCCCACAGACGGCGCCAAACTGATGATGCCAAAATTGGGTTTCGGACACCACCGGTCAAGTAATAAATGCAGTAATAAATGCGGTAAATTAATGAGAGAGAGAAAGGGAATCTATAGTGGTTCGGTCTGTGTGACCTACATCCACTTCATAAAGGCAGAGGTTGCCTGTGGTATTTTACTTCTCCAATGAGTAGGGATTACAGGCTAGGAGAATACAAGAGTAGAAAAATGGGAAGATATCAATTGCCCCTAAGTGCTGGTGGGGCTCCTCGATTTATAGTCCTCCCCTAACAGATGGGGACGACTCTTCAGCAACATTTGCCCTGCTTGAATGGAGCCTTCGAACTGCCCTCACACTGGACGAGGCAGGTGAGATATTCTCCGCAGGACCTGGTAAAAGCGTGACTGCTTCTGAAGCGATGTGGATGCCTTGACTTGGCCAAGGTATGTGGATCTGGACCCGGACCTGAACGGATCAATCGGGCTTCCACTGATTTGGACCTTGGCTCATTGGGCTATTCTAACCTGACTCATCCTCATGGGTTGGGTCATTTGGGCCTGACTCATCAATATTCACCGGGACTAATTCAGGCTTAGGTCGACTACGTCTTGGTACATCCCATTAACTACTTATCATGCCCATTTGTTTTGATGGTATCATGTCGGACTGGGCCATTTATATTGACCGTTAGACAAATATAGATAGAGTCACCCTGTTGGTCACCACAACAGAATCAGGCCCTAACAAAGTCCATTGGCTTATTAAGTCAGCTGACATCTAGGGTCATCATCTCCTCTGTAGAGCACAATATTGATGAGTCCATTTGGTCCATGTAGGGTTATAAATGGGTACCCGATTCTCCGATTACCCGAAGGTTCCGACCCGTTAGGATCCGGGTCTGGGTCCTTATTTTGGTCCCGATAAGAAAATGGTTCCGGTTCCAGATCCTTTTTTTGGAACCGATACCTAAACGGTTCCGATTCCGGATCCACAGTGGCTCAGACCCGTGGACCCGGGACCCGACCCAATATATACTAACATAAGGTAACTTTATTATGTGAGAACAGAACCCTTTTTACTTTTCTACTTTTCTACATTAGGGTTTTCTACTTTTCTACATCTCATTGCCTGTTTGGATGTGATTTCTGAGTTTTTGGTTAAAAGTGTCTGTTATTGATAGACAAAATGTTGTTGGAATTTGAGATGACTTGAAAGTCTTTTGACGAATTGAAGAAGATAGTATCTCAAGTATTGATTTGAGTTGGAATTATTGTCAACACATTGTCACAAGCATTATGATAATAGGCTAGTGTTGATAGAGCTGAAAAGAAGAAACAGAATTGAAACAGTCAGGAATTCAGAATTCCTGAAGCAGAGCATGCGGTCGACCGGGCAACCCATGCGGTCGACCGAGCAAGAAGAAACCTGCAGAAACAGATTCAGGCACCTCTCAGTTATTTTCGTGACACAGTGTGTCTTCGGTCGACCGGGACCCCAGGATGTCGACCGAGCGCGATTATTGACTGATTCCAGATAGTGTATGATGTCGACCGAGCAAGCAGGATGTCGACCGAGCACGGGAACCAGAGTTGCGCAGAATTAGAAGTTTTGCACGAAAATTCAGCACTCTTATCTAATTTGTTTGGGACTCTTTCTAAACGAATTATAGCCTGTTTTAAATACAATTAAGGGTTATCAAAACCTATAAAAAGGCATGTATGGGTCGTTCTAAAGAGACACCAGAAGAGAAGAGAAAAGAGAGAAGAGAAGAGAGAAGAGAGTGCTGTGTTTGCTGTGTGCTGTTGTGTTGCATCTTTCTACAGCAAGTGTGGACGAGGATGTGCTCTTGAAGATGATATTTCGTCTATAAGATAAGTGTCTCTCTGTTTATGCTTTATTTTCAATTTGTAAGGGATTGAGAGAGAGAGAATTGTAGAGGGGAAGGGCTGTAGACAGAGTTTATCTTCTATTCTGTTTATACATCAAGTTGGTGCTTGGTGTTTGGGGTTTGGTGATCCTATCTGTGGGTGCAGATAAATTGTAAGGGGAGTCGGTGCTTCCTAGATAGTTGGTGCTATCTGAAACTAAGGGTTGGTGCTCTTTGTCGTTGGTGCGACTAAATAAGATTCAGATCTGTCCCGGATTGGTGTTCGGACAGTCTTTGAACCGTGGACGTAGCCTTTCGGTGAACCACGTTAAATCTGGTGTCATTGTGTGATTTGACTTGTTTTGTTGTTGAATTGGACCTGTTTTTAGAAATCACTGATTCACCCCCCCCCCCCCCCCTCTCAGTGATCGCGATATCCAACAATTGGTATCAGAGCGAGGCTCCCTTGATCAGTTTAATACGCTAAGGGTGATCTCTTGTCAAATCACATGGCAGTCAATACAGGGAATATGAAAGCACCTCTGTTTGATGGTTCTAATTACTCTTTTTGGAAGATTAGGATGCAAGCCTTCATCAAATCTCTTGGCTATGATGTTTGGGAGGCTGTCAGAGTCGGTTACAATACTGCCACCGTACCCAATGATACAGCATCAAAGAAGTTGGCAGACAACGACTCCAAGGCGCAGAATGCACTCTTTAGTGGCCTTGTGGACAGCGAGCTTGTCAAAGTAATTGCATGCAAAACAGCCAAGGAAATTTGGGACAAGTTGCAAAGCATACATGAAGGTGATGAGAAGATTAAAGAAGCCAAATTGCAAACTCATCGCTCTCAATTCGAGTCTCTTCGCATGGAGGAAAGCGAGAATGTTGACTCGTATATGCAACGAGTAAATGAAGTCACGAATGACATTCGTGGACTAGGGGAGGAGATTAAAGAGCCGGTCATCGTCAAAAAGGTTCTAAGATCTCTTCTTCCCCGGTTTGATTCAAAAGTCTCAGCCATCGAAGAAGCCAAAGATCTGAATGCATTTTCCATGGATGAATTACATGGTTCTCTAACTGCCTATGAGATGCGCATAGGAAAGACGTCTTCATCTGATAAAGAAGCGGCCTTCAAAGTTCAGAAAAAGGCAAAAGAGACTGCTGGTCATGATGTTGATACCGATGATGATGAGCTTGAGGCTCAATTTGTTAGAAAGTTGAAAAAAGGAAGCAATGGCAAGTACAAAGGGAAGCTACCCTTTAAATGCTTCAATTGTGGAGGTATTGGTCACTTTGCTGCGAAGTGTCCGCTAAAAGAAGACAATGATAATGACTCTTATGCTGAAAAGAGTAAAGGAAAGAGAAATTTCAGAAAAAGGGGCAAAGCTAAAAACTTTCTATGTCAACAAGATGACAGCACATCTGAAACTTCAGACGATGATGAATCAACCGAAGCTCTCTTCATGGTCACTGTTGAAGAAGAAGAAGAGCTAGATCCGGAAGAGGATGAGGAGGCTGAAGTCAATCTTGAAGAGGAACTCATAGCCGCACTTGAGGAGCTTAGCATGGAACGCAAAACGAGTAAGAAAAATCTGAAACTTCTCCATGAATCTGAAAGTTCTATTATTGCTTTGAAAACTCAAGTAGAAGAATATAAAAGAATGGTAGAAGTCCTTGAAAACCAAATAAGTATCAAAAAGGAAGAGGCTATGAAACTTGAAACTGAGATCGCTAGAGCAAAAGCTGAAAATTTGGAAAATAGCAAAAAACTCAAAGCGCTCCAAGCGATTGAAGGGACTATGAAACTCGATGAACTACTGAAAGTTCAAAGACCTGCCCACTTCAGATTTGGTCTAGGATTTGAGAAAGGTGAATCCTCTAAGATTGCACCTCCTGAAAAGAAAGAGTTTGTGAAGAAAGTCACTGCACCTTCTAACTCTATGAAGCCCACTCAACCTAGAAAGGAGTCCATTCCTGTTAGAAAGGTAATGAAGACTAACCAGCCACAAAGAAGATACAAATTATATGGTTATTGCTTTCATTGTAATATGTTTGGACATAAAAGAGCTGATTGTAGATTCTATGTTAGAAACAGCCCACTTGTGACTAGGAACCCTTTTTCAATCCTAAACAGCCACAAAATTGAGTGCTATATATGTCATAATTATGGACACTTGGCTAGGGATTGTAGGCTGCATATTGCTAACAAATTTCAGGTTGAAAAGAAACCCAAGTTAGTCAAGGCTTGGAGAGCAAAGCAAAGTGCAGAAAGTCCCAAAGAATCTTTCATTGTGCAAATGGCATTCAATGCACAAAAGAAGGCAGCACCATGGGTCCTTGATAGTGGTTGTTCAAGCCATATGACTGGTGATAAAGAGAAATTCATCAAATTACAGCACTATGAAGGCGGTTCAGTGAAGTTTGGCAACAATGATGGTGCCAAAATCTGCGGAAAAGGTGTTATTCAGCTTATGGCAAACAAGATCAGATCGGAAGAAGTCTTATATGTGTCTGGATTGAGACACAACCTGCTTAGTGTGAGCCAGATCTGTGACAAGGGTCACGAAGTTATCTTCACAAAGAATGGGTTTGCCATCAAGAAGAGTAGCAACGGCAAAACAGTGGCAACAGGATCAAGAACTGCTGGAAATCTCTATACATTGTCAGATGGAGCTGAAAAGACCTGCTTGATGAGTCGGACAGAGGAAAGTTGGTTGTGGCACAAACGCCTTGGGCATCTAAGCTTTGACAACATGTCAAAGATTTGCAATTCAAAGGCTGTAAGAGGCATGTCTAAAGTTGAAAAGCCTTCCAATCCCATTTGCGACTCTTGCCAAAAGGGAAAGCAAACGAGGGTTATGTTCAAGTCAAAGGAGCATCATTCCAAGAAACCTCTTGAGCTAGTGCACACTGATCTCTGTGGACCGATGCGAACTCAAAGCACCAATGGAGATAAGTATTTCATGTTATGCATTGATGATTATACTCGTATGACATGGGTATTGTTTCTTAAGCATAAGCATCAAGCACTTGATCGTTTTAAAGTGTTTAAAGCACAGGTTGAAAATCAATTGGAAAAACGTATCAAGATTTTAAGGTCTGATCGTGGAGGCGAGTTCACATCTGAAGAGTTCACTAAACATTGTGAACATCATGGCATTCAAAGACAGTACTCAGCCCCTAGAACTCCACAGCAAAATGGAGTTGTGGAACGGAAGAATCGCACCGTACAAGAGATGGCTCGTACGATGCTAAGTGAAAGCAAGATGGCTGACAAGTATTGGAAAGAGGCAATTCATACGGCTGTATACATTCAAAATCGATGCTTGATCAGGCCACATGAAGACAAAACTCCCTATGAGCTATGGTTTGGAAGAAAAGCAACAGTCAAGCACTTTAGAGTCTTCGGCAGCAAGTGTTACATCAAGCGGCTCGAACAAAATCCGGGCAAATTTGAAGAAAGAGCTGACGAAGGTATATTTCTGGGTTACTCCTCTACTAGCAAGGCATATAGGTGTCTTAACAAAAGAACCAGAAAAATCATAGAAAGTGCTGATGTGAGAATAGATGAGAATATTGAACCAAAGAATGCAACTCATAATGACAGTCCAGTTTATGAGGACTCGAGTGAGATTGATGATGAGATGGCTGAATCTAATGATTCTGAGAAATCAAAGGATGACTCAGAAGATACTACACCTAAGAAGCACAGCACTTGGGTAGAGCAACACCCTAAGGATCAAATCATTGGAGATCCTAAGGCAGGCGTTCAAACTAGACAAAGTGTAGTTAGGAATTACTCACTTGTGTCCACCATTGAACCCAAGACTGTGGCTGAAGCCAGTCTCGATGAAAGTTGGTTGAAATCTATGCATGAGGAGTTGGAGCAAATTGAGAAGAACTCCACATGGGAACTTGTTCCTAGACCTACTGATAAGAATGTTATTGGTACTAAATGGGTCTTTCGGAATAAGCTGAATGAAGATGGTCAAGTCATTAGAAACAAAGCAAGGTTGGTTTGTAAAGGCTATGCTCAAGTTGAAGGCATAGATTTTGAAGAGACCTTTGCACCGGTGGCTCGTCTGGAAGCTATTCGTATGTTTCTTGCATTGGCAGCATACAAAACCTTCAAGGTATTTCAGATGGACGTAAAGTCAGCTTTCTTGAATGGTTTACTTGAAGAAGAAGTCTACATTGAGCAACCTGATGGTTTTCTCATCAGCAAAAATTCAGATCTAGTGTGCAAGTTGAAAAAGGCTCTTTATGGACTGAAACAAGCGCCAAGGGCATGGTATGCAAGGCTGGATCTCTATCTCCGCAAGATCGGTTTTGGAAAAGGACTGGTTGATAGCAATCTTTATGTCAAAACAGAGTTGAGCAAACAGCTGGTTGTTATTGTTTATGTCGATGACATAATTTTTGGTGGCAACGATGAAGAAATGTGCAGGAATTTTGCTGAAGAGATGAAGAAAGAATTTGAGATGTCGATGCTTGGAGAACTAAAGTTCTTCCTTGGTTTACAAGTTCAGCAGCTGAAACATGGCATCTTCATATCACAAATGAAGTACATTAAGGAAATGCTGAAACGGTTCAATATGGAAGACAGCAAGCCAGTGAGCACACCAATGTCAACAAACACGAAGCTTACCAAAGATGATAAGGCCTCGTCCGTTGATCATACCACCTATCGCTCTATGATAGGAAGCTTGCTCTACTTGACTGCTACAAGACCAGATCTTCTACAAGCAGTATGTATGGTTGCACGTTTTCAAGCAGCACCAACTGAAACGCACCTTACAGCAGTGAAAAGAATCTTTCGATATCTGAAAGGTACTATGGAGCTTGGTATCTGATATCCCAAAGGAAAATCCTTCACTCTTGTTGCATATTCTGATGCCGATTGGGCTGGATGCGTAGATGATCGCAAGAGTACTAGCGGCGGCGCATTTTATCTTGGAGAAAGATTAGTTGCTTGGCATAGTAAGAAGCAAGACTCAGTATCCCTTTCGACAGCGGAAGCGGAATATATTGCAGCGGCAACTTGTTGTACGCAAGTGTTATGGATGCGGCAAATGCTCTCTAATCTAGGAGTTCCTACAACGGATCCTACGCCGATCCTATGTGACAACACGAGTGCAATTCATATATCTAAGAATCCTGTTCAGCACTCTCGAACAAAGCATGTAGCAATTCGTTATCATTTTCTTAAAGATAAAGTTGCTGATGGAGAGGTCAAGTTGGAATATGTTCCAACCACTGAGCAAGTGGCTGATATTTTCACGAAACCTCTGCCAAAGGAAGTCTTCGAGTATCTCCGGAAAAAGTTAGGAGTTACTCACTCTCCTAAACCGTAGGAGTTGTGCTTGAAAGGGGGAGCAATGCATTCATTGAATATCCTATTCGCTCCTCGGTTTGGTCCCTTTGGACTTGTTGTCAAAGGGGGAGAGATGTTATGCTATGATAGCAAGGAGAGATGTTATGCTATGAAAGCTAGGGGGAGATTGTTGACAGTGCATAGTTGTTATTTCAGAATTTCAGAATTGGTTCCAAGTGAGTGTTGAAGTTCCAATAGTGTTGCCAACAATTCCAAAGGGGGAGATTGTTGGAATTTGAGATGACTTGAAAGTCTTTTGACGAATTGAAGAAGATAGTATCTCAAGTATTGATTTGAGTTGGAATTATTGTCAACACATTGTCACAAGCATGATGATAATAGGCTAGTGTTGATAGAGCTGAAAAGAAGAAACAGAATTGAAACAGTCAGGAATTCAGAATTCCTGAAGCAGAGCATGCGGTCGACCGGGCAACCCATGCGGTCGACCGAGCAAGAAGAAACCTGCAGAAACAGATTCAGGCACCTCTCAGTTATTTTCGTGACACAGTGTGTCTTCGGTCGACCGGGACCCCAGGATGTCGACCGAGCGCGATTATTGACTGATTCCAGACAGTGTATGATGTCGACCGAGCAAGCAGGATGTCGACCGAGCACGGAAACCAGAGTTGCGCAGAATTAGAAGTTTTGCACGAAAATTCAGCACTCTTATCTAATTTGTTTGGGACTCTTTCTAAACGAATTATAGCCCGTTTTAAATACAATTAAGGGTTATCAAAACCTATAAAAAGGCATGTATGGGTCGTTCTAAAGTGACACCAGAAGAGAAGAGAAAAGAGAGAAGAGAAGAGAGAAGAGAGTGCTGTGTTTGCTGTGTGCTGTTGTGTTGCATCTTTCTACAGCAAGTGTGGACGAGGATGTGCTCTTGAAGATGATATTTCGTCCATAAGATAAGTGTCTCTCTGTTTATGCTTTATTTTCAATTTGTAAGGGATTGAGAGAGAGAGAATTGTAGAGGGGAAGGGCTGTAGACAGAGTTTATCTTCTATTATGTTTATACATCAAGTTGGTGCTTGGTGTTTGGGGTTTGGTGATCCTATCTGTGGGTGCAGATAAATTGTAAGGGGAGTCGGTGCTTCCTAGATAGTTGGTGCTATCTGAAACTAAGGGTTGGTGCTCTTTGTCGTTGGTGCGACTAAATAAGATTCAGATCTGTCCCGGATTGGTGTTCGGACAGTCTTTGAACCGTGGACGTAGCCTTTCGGTGAACCACGTTAAATCTGGTGTCATTGTGTGATTTGACTTGTTTTGTTGTTGAATTGGACCTGTTTTTAGAAATCACTGATTCACCCCCCACCCCCCCCCAGTGATCGCGATATCCAACAAATGTCACATTAGTGTTTGTAGGTACGTGATCCAATTGAAATGTGAAAAAACTATAAATCTTTTAAAGAAAAATACAGGTATTAGTCTAGACCCCGAACCGGAACCAGACCCGCCTCACAAACGGTTCCGGTTCCGGTTCTGGTTCCCATTATTCTTAACGGTTCCGGTTCCGGTTCCGGTTCCCCTTATTAGAAAACGGTTCCGGTTCCGGTTCCACCCTGGACCCGGACCGGAACCGACCCGTTTACAACCCTAGGTCCATGGGAATGCAAGAGGTGGTTATTTTCTACTTGCCAATTGGATCATTGATGGACTAGGGCTACTTGTAGACCATACCAGCCGGACGTAAGACTTCACATTATGACCTATGGACTGAGTGGGATTGGGTACAAGTATGTCAATGGTGGGTATATGTTCTAGCTTGGCCAAAAACATAACCATGAAGGGGGCAATAATTAGCCAAAGAGAAGGGTGACCTGAATATTAGACTCAATTAACTTGTATATGCTAAAAGCTCAAACAAGCTTTGTCCCAGACCAACATTGCCCATGTAGGACCCTCCTTGAGATTCCTGTACGGCAAATATGATAGAAAGTTTTCTGCAACTGTTAGGTCTCTGATACAACCCTTGTGTGCACCCATGGTGGTGTGATGCTTGAATGACTTCTTAACGCAATCAACATATCATAAAACTATTGTTGTGATATTTCCCATTATCAATTGATTTTGAGATAAGTGGTAGCTCAATGGGGTGTGAGATCCTACAGCATTCTTCCTAAAAAATTCACAAGAGAATGGAGCAACCAAGAGACTTAACTTTATTTTCTAAGGCATGCTTGTGGGCGACAACATTTTAGCTGACTTTTCTTCTGCAGTTCTTGCAACCTCTGGAGAAAACGAGAGCTCAGCGCTTCAATTCACATTATTTTATGTGCCGTTTGTTAGAATGGAATACAAAAATGGGTTCTAACGAAGTACTATTAAAGAGGTCCACGGGCTGATCGCACGAGATTATGTAGATGCAGACGGGACTAAAGGTGGCAATCAAGTCGGGTTGTACTAAACGGGTTGGACCCGTTTATTAAACGGGTTATACAAGTCTAACCCGCATCCGACCCGTTTATTAAACGGGTCAGAAACCCCTAACCCGCACCCACCACGGGTCAATCCGACCCGACCCGACCCGCTTAACCCGCATAACCATTGCGGGTTATACGGGTCAAATCGACCCGCATAACCCACATCCATCTAGTAAATAAATCGACTCAACTATGGTTCCATGCTTGACCAAAACTGACTTTTAATATCAAATTTGGTCTAATCTCATCTCAAAAATCATTTGATGCGCATTACCTTACTTTCCATTAATAAAAAAGCGTGGGGTTGAATTGGTTAAGGTCCATTTATGCTTTTTTAGCCTATGCATTAAAATAATCAAATTCAATTTTAGCTTAAATAAGCGGGTTATGTGGGTCAACCCTGACCCGACTCGTTTAATGGCGGGTCATGAATACTTGACCCGTGACCGACCCGCCTATTAAATGGGTCGGGTTAAGCAGGGTAATACGCGGGTCGGTTTGGCGGGCCGGGTCATATTTTACCACGTCTAGATGGGACCCGACTTTCATCGGATTGGATTTACTAAAAGTTGATAGCTGTTTATTCATTTTCCACTAATTGATATTATTTTATGGTCATTTTTTGGATTTCTCCCCTTCAATTTTAGCCATTTTGAAGGGCATTTTCTAGAATTCTAAAGAATCTAATTGATACAAGTAAAGGAACCAATAGGACTTTTTTGTGTAACGAGAGGATTCAATGCTCGTGGATTTTTACTTCCATGATAGAGGAATCTCTATTACTACACCTATAGGAAACCATCCTCTCAATCGAGGAAAATCAATTAATATTTTTATTTTTGCTACAAAGAAAATGTGAATTATGGGCTCTGTGCAAAATCAAGATAATTTTCCTCTATTATAGAATCCTCCCATCATACAAATTACAAATACACCCTAGTTAGAGCATGTTTCTTTACTGGAATTTCTAACAAAGATATTTGACTATTATGAAGTTATGACATTCCTATAAAAAAATCATTATTCCTTTACCAAAGTTTTTATATTACAGTCTCAAATGCCCAAAATCAAGGATCAAAGCATTTTCGGTTTACAGAAACCCGAAATACTAGGGGTGTAAAAGAAAATCGAAAAACCGTCTAACCGAACCAAACCGCGGTTCATAACTGTGTTTCACGGTTCAGATACAGTTACGGTTATTAAAATCGAAAAACCGTGCTTCACGGTTTGGTTACGATCTTTGTCTCGACTTACGGTTATTAATCGAACCGAACTGTTAACCGCGGTTCGGTTAACCGCGTTCCCAAAACACACGGTTAACCGAACCATTTTGCTAATAAGAATAAAACCTAAGGGCCTGAATGAAATTTACTTCTTTTTTTTTTCAATAACATATTATGCCATTCTCCAACTATGGTTTTTTTTTTTAACAGTTAGTTTGATTGGTAAATGGAAAAATTTTCACAATTTTTTTTAAGTGACAATTAACCGTAACCGAACTACGGCTTTAAGTGATAATTAATCATAACTGAACCGTTAACTGCGATTCGGTTACGGTTTTTAAAAATAAAAAACCGCGAAATACGGTTCGATTAACGGTTTTTTTCAAAATAAATGGTTAACCGAATCGTTTCACTCCTACGAAATGCCAATGGCACTCCAACATCTTCATTAGTCATTTTAGACAAGGGCCCCAGATGCAACTGTTGCATTTATACAGCTACATGGGACCACAATTGGTTGGGAGTAAATTTCATATAAAAAGAATTATAAAACTTCAACTATATTCTTTTATTATTTTGAAAGTTTAAACCCCACAATTGAATATTGCATCTTGTAACTAAGTGGGCATATGAATAGTATCCATACATGATAAGCACGGTATGGTTCTTTTCTTGATTTACAAAGGTGTGCCCCACATTTGAGTGTTGTATTTTGTGATTTAAGTAAAAAAAAAAATATGTACAATATAGTGTCTATATATTGTTGAAATAGAGAAACAAAATTTATACAAGCGACCCTAACATAATTGGTACAATACTTTGATGATGATGATGGAGTATCTATACAATGATGAGAACGCGGCAATTCTTTTTTCTTTTTATTTTAAAGGTGGCTGGCTCCACATTTCATTGTTGCATTTGTGATTCAATGGGAACCCCTTACATGTAAAATATAGTAGTTACACATTAATAAGCACTAAGCATTTTTTTTTTCATGATTTTTAAAGATGAGTCCCATGTTTGATTATTGCATTTTGTGATTAAGTGAGACCTATATATGTACGATATAGAAGCTAACCCTTGCATGAATAAAGAGGGCTCCAAAACTAATTAAAAAAATAGAAAAAGAAAGAAGAAGATGAAAAAAAAAAAAAAGAGTCCATAACAAGTAACAAACATTGGAATATGCTTTAGAGCAAAAGGCTTTAAATCAAAGAAATTTGAGAGAAAAGAGAAAAGATGAAAATTGGGAAGAACGAGAAAAAAGAAGGAAAAGAAGACTTCAGGTTCTATAATTAAAAAAGAAAAATAATCAGGTGAGAACCGTTCTCACGATTCAAACTGTGAAAACTATAGGTGGGGCCCACATATCACCCAATCCAAACCTTGCAATGAACAGGACCCCCTTGATAGTCACACGCTCCAAGGTTTGGCACCAATGTGAATGAATTGGACCATTGGATCGCCTATATACCCATATGAATTGACTGGGCTTGTCGGCCATGGATGAAGGGGTTAGGAGCATGGGATTAGGGCCAAACTTGATATTCAAGGTGACCCCATATAGATCTTTCAATCCCCACTAGTCCCATCCCAAAATGTGACCCCCAGTGGACCCTATAAAAAAGTTCTCACGGTGACTCCGTGAGAACAGCTCTCATTGGATCAAATCCCATTAAAAATTAGGCCCTATGATCCCATAGATTTTGCAGAATAATACTTGTAAACCAAACCAAACCAGATCAAACCAAGCCTTTTCCCACTAGGTGGGGTCGGCTATATGGATTTGACGACGCCAATCAAATCTGTTTAGGGCCATGTCCTCCGTTAGATCCATGTAGACAAGGTCATGTTTAATAGTTTCTTTCCAACTTCTCTTGGGTCTCCCTCTCCCTGTCCCTCTCCTCCTGGCAATCTCCATGCTTTCACACCTTGTAACTTGTGCCTCTGTTGGGCGCCTTCTAACATGGCCGAACCATCTCAGTCGATTTTCTCTCATTTTATCTCCAATCGGTACTATTCCTACTTTGCCCCTAATCTCCTCATTCCTAATCATATCTCTCCTTGTGATCCCGTACATCCATCTTAGCATTCTCATTTCCGCAACTTCCATCTTCTTTACATGATTATGCTTTACTGCCCAACACTCTGATCCATATAACAACGCTGGTCATACCGGCACCTTATAATACTTTCCTTTAACCTTGAGGGGGACTTTCCGATCACACAAGACCCCCGAAGCACTCCTCTATTTGGTCTACCCGGCCTGAATCCTGTGACTTACATCAGTATCGATCCCTCCATCCTATTGCACCATAGATCCAAGGTACCTAAAGTTTTCTTTCTCTACAATCTTTTGTGTGCCCAAATTTACTTCTATGTTATCAGGTGTCCTACTTTGACTAAACTTGCATTCCATATATTCCGTTTTGCATCGACTTAGCCTAAACCCTTTTGTCTCTAATGTTTTTCCGCCACAATTCTAGTTTAGCATTCACTCATTCTCTCATCTCATCCACTAAAACAATGTCATCTGCAAATAACATACACCACGGCATCTCATCCTGGATATGTCTTGTAATCTCATCCATAACTAGGGCAATTAAGTATGGGCTTAACGTTGAGCCTTGGTGTAGACCAATCGTGATAGGGAACTCCTTAGTTTCGCCGCCAGTCGTCCTTATAGATGTCACGCCTCTATCATACATATCCTTTATCGCCTCAATATATGCAACACACACTCTTTTCTTTTCTAGAACTCTCCAAAGAATCTCCCTAGGAACTCGGTCATAGGCCTTCTCCAAGTCAATAATACCATACGTAAATCTCTCTGACCTTCTCTATATTGTTCCATTACCTCCTTAGGAGAAAGATAGCCTGCAGAATAATACTTGTACAGTAAATAAATAATAAGATTAGACCTATATGAATCATAACACTCCACCTCAAGCTGGTTCAACTATGCCCAACTTGGAGAAACATCAAATAAATGTCTCTTTGACACCCCTTTTGTAAGAAAATCTACCCATTAATCTTCAAATCTTGCATATACTAATTATTTCTTATTCCTTGCCACTCTCTTCACAAATAAAATAACAATCTTCAATGTGCTCCATGCGCCCATGATACTTGATTTGAAGGTATATGAATAAGTCAAGATCCCCTATTTAGTAGAAAGAAATACGGAAATACTGTTTCATCCATTAAAGATTGTCAAGATCCCCTATTTAGTAGAAAGAAATAGGGAAATACTGTTTCATCCATTCAAGATTGTGAATTGGATGAAACGGTATCTCTCTTTTTTAATGAAACAAGAGATCCGGACTCCTATATGAATGTTACCGTTATCACAATGTAGAATCATATGCAATCTTCAACTGTGCCCGAGTCCCCAACTCAGGGGTGGGATGTGCTGGTTACACACCAGTCATGTTGCTCTTTGTTTGTAACTGGGGATGTGCTCTTGTACCCTCCTCTTTTTTTAGTTTGTTGCTCTTTGTTTGTTGTTTCCTTTTTTAATGAATTTGTGTTACCAAAGATGTTGCCAAATTTTAGTGTATGCCTATGAAACACACAATAAAAAATGTCATTTTTTGGACAGACCAATTCATGGCCTTAAATTGAGATTGAACAACACCAAAGAAATAAAAATTTGAATTGAATACAACATGATGCATGAATCAAAACCCTCTTATGCTACACCTATGTTTCATTGAGCCCAGGTATTAAATCGAAATCACTCAAAAGATTTATTCCATTAGGTAATAGCTCTAGTCCAAATTTTATTTCAATTGAAATTAAGCCCACCATCAAATTGATCACATGTAGAACATGTATCTACATGTGATTATTCTTTTTCTATTTTTACTTTTTGAAAAGGATCAAGTGCAGTCACATGTTCTACACATGATAAATCTAATGGTAGGCTCAATTTTAATAGTAGCTAAAATTTTACTCATAAGCAATTTGGATATATCTCATGAGCAATTTGGACATAGTTGGATGGAACTGCATTGTCTATCAGTAGGAAGCTCTATACCGCTTTCAATGGAAGACATGTATCAGTTTTGTGGCCCACCTAATGCAAGATGGTTTTGAGGGTTAGCCGTCTCCAAAAAATAAAGTGCATTTATTCTGAAAACTATTTGATGTAAAACCAAGAAATCATCCAACCCCAAACTCTATTTTGATTGTCCATTTCACATCCACAAACCAAATAGATGGATTCCCAAGCAACTCCCTATGATTCCCCTGTGGATAGCAACTCCCGATCCCATCTCCCCTGCCAGGGCTCGATCCCCGGCAGGGGCTTTGAATTACCCTCTCTTGGCCACTAGGCCACTCAGAAAAAAAAAAATAGATGGAAATTTTTACTGGACTTTTAGAGTTTTGAAGACGGGTTAATCTTCAAAGCCCTTTTATATTTAGTAAGTCCAATTGGGCCCCAAAAACTATACCACAAAAATGCTCTCTATTGCTATTAAAATAACACTTGACAAATTTTGTGGGACCCACTAGTCTTGCTAAATGCAAGGAAACATTGGCATCTAGTCATTTGCAAAGTTCCAATTTATTGAATGTAGCCAATTGTTTGATCTAAAACCATAAAATGAATGATTAGCAAATAAAGAAAGATATTTTTTCTAAACCGTCCATTTTATAGTCTTAGGTCCAACAGCTATAAGCATCTAAATTAGCTAGATTTTCTTTTTAAAAGGACTTCCTATGTTTAGAAAGCATTAAAACTTAACGTGGTTAAAGGACAAAATGGCCTCCTCTCTTAACATCCATGGCCCTAGTTCATTTAGAACTTTTTTTTTTCTTTCCAACTACTCTTTTAAGAATACCTTCTAGGGATTTTTAGATTAAAAGATAATAAGCTTTGGGAGAAGTCCTTTTGATTTTGGATTTAAAATAAGGGCATTTTCATCTTCCATTTTCTTAAATAATAAACAGTGGTTGAAAACAGAAAACAGAAAACAGAAAACAGAAAACAGAAATTTTCAAAAAGAAAAAAGGTTAAAATGTGTATTTCAGGAAGGTTTTATAATTCAGGGGGCTTTTGGAAATCGTGAAAGATAAGGGTGTTTTGCGGAAAAGTCTCAAACCTCACGGTGGTTTTTAGAAAAATACCCATTTTTACGAACTGAATTGCTGTTTGTTTTCACCCACTTTTTTTGAGAAGTAACCTTTTCTTCACCTCAATTTTCAGATCATAGTGAGTTATTTTTCTTTTCTATAAAAAAAAATGCTAATCACTGATCACGCCTTGGCCTTGCCTAGCATAGTGCGACCAGTGATGGCCTTGAATATTGGTTCTGTGCTTGGATATGGAAAAAGCCCTAGGAATAGAATCAATCAACATTAAGATGCATTTCCAAAAGTACAAATGCCTGGATTACCTGGTACTCTTGAACATGAACAACTGGAGAAAATCACACCAAACTGCAAGCAAGCTCAAGAATTGCTAAGGCCTAGAAATCCAAAACTGCTAGTCTCTCTCTCTCTCTGTTCCTCTCTCTGCCTAAGCTGCTTCAGCTTTCTTCTGGACCAGCTTCTCTATCAAGTCTGCTGCTTCCTGGTATATTCTGAGAGCTCTCTTCTTCAACGCTGATCCCAAACTCTTCTTCCAATCCCATAACTATCTCTACCTGCACACCCCCCCAATCCCCATTGTAACAAATCACCATATTCAAATAAAAGGGAGAGAACACAAAAATAGTCATAGTCAAAAGGACTGAAAAAGTGGAGT